>JAJIBD010022274.1:25000-333177 GCA_021461705.1 Cryptotis parvus | reverse complement strand
GAATGATGCTCGCTGTAGGCTTGTAGTAGATGGCCTGGATTATCTTGAGGAAGGTTCCTTCCAATCCCCATTTTACAGAGAGCTTTCATCATGAACGGGTGTTGAATCTTGTCAAATGCCTTCTCTGCATCTATGATATGATCATATGGTTTTTATTTTTCTTTTGTTGATATGATGTGTTATGTTGATTGACTTGCGGATGTTGAACCATCCTTGCTTTCCCGGGATGAATTCCACTTGGTCATTGTTGCAGGACTCCTAAGGGCCGCTGCATCTGCTCTGGATTGCCTCCCCGCAGATCACTCCGTAGATAAGGGGGTAGTCTAAATGTGGCAGTTTATCCGACCATGTATGCTGTACTAGCTGGTATAAATATTCTCCCATGCTATCACAATCATCGTGGGACTAGCTAGATCTTACCAGCATATTAGCCTGGCCACGTAAGGACACCTAAGTAATTAGACCAGAGAGAAATGCTGTTTGCTTCCAAACAAACAAGCATGGCTCCCTGATAAAATATAAAACTACAATGAAGTAGAGGAGACTTGTGAAGGCTTGGAGAAATATTTAACTGGCATTGGTGTTGATCTTTGGTACAGTGACATGCCATCTCAGAAACCCCCTTCTCTACATTTCAAAGGCCTTCCCTTCCCGGCTCAAAACATTAGCACAGTAAAGGCCCTAGGTGAGATGCAGGGAGGGGTTACCTGAGGGCATTGGACCCTCCCTGGTTTCCATAACAATGGGAGGAAGGTCTAAGTTGCGGGGGGGGGGGGTATAAACTTGCCGGTTCCGCTCTCCCGGGCTTCTTCTTCCCGGTGGAATCTCGCCTTGTGAGCGTTTTTCCCCTTGGAAGTTATACATGTGGTGTTCGCCATCTTGGCCTACACGTGGCTGGGGTTCTAGCCTGGAATCCTAAGCATCGGGTTTTTCCTTTTGCTGATTTGTATGCCTGAACCTGTGATAAGTAAAGTCTTTTAAAACCGCATCGGACTCCTGAGTGTTCATCCATTTCTCGCCGGCCCGGAGGTAGAAGGGAACTTCGCTTCCCGGCACTGTCGGGGACCCCGCGGAGCGCCCCGACATTTGGCGTCCCCTGGTGTGGGCACCACGAACATCGTCTGGTCTAATTATCATCGGACAGAGATCATCTGCCTCCGAACCGTGAGTAAAATGATGGATATCTCATGGTATAGATACATTGTATCTTTTATTGGCTCGGAACCATACATAGCCCAGTCTATAAAGTTCCTTTCTGAGAACTACTCTATCTTTTCACAAATCATCTGGGTCCTTGCGATTTTTAAACTGTACCTTTGTAAGGACAATGTTTAATAGAGAGAGGGAAGAAAGTAATAAATTGAATGCAATCTTAAGGGACGAGATTTACTCAGCGATTGAAGAAATAAGTGAGGATCATAAAGCTACAGGTAGACTGGTCTTAAAGCTTGAGGACAGAATTATTAAACAGAGTTTAAAATTTGAAAAGAAATTAGAAGAACAGGAAAGTAAAATTATTAACCAGATTTTAAAATTTGAGGAAAAATTAGAAGAACAGGATTTAAAATTCAAAGAAAAAATTAGAACAGGAAAGTAAAATTATTAACCAGATTTTAAAATTTGAGGAAAAATTAGAAGAACAGGATTTAAAATTCAAGGAAAAATCAGAAGAACAGGATTTAAAATTCAAAGAAAAATTAGAAGAACAGGAAAGTAAAATTATTAAACAGGATTTAAAATTTGAAGTAAAGTTTGAAGAGCAGAAGAAGGATATCGATAAAATCAGCATTATCTTAGAGGAAGAAATTGACAGACAGAGAGATAGAATAGATGGACAGAAAGAGGAGGTTTGGAAGTTACACATAAGATTGAAAGAACAAAAGGAAGAAACATATAGGAAACTTGAAAACTTAAACCAAGAAATGGATGTGTTACGCGGGGGAGATTTCTGATTTCATAACTTATCAATCAGGACCTAGTGCATACCCAATACTGAGGCGTGAACCAACTAAAAGCCGTTCACAAACACGCCCCAAAACTGTAGACTTGAAAAAAGGTGTATACATTCCCAGCAAAAAAAATCTAAAAAGAATTCTAATGTGGCTGATAACCCAGAGGAGGCAAATTCCCAAGCTGAAAATCTCTCCAGAGTTAATACCCTCAATGGGGTAGATGTTCCTCTGCCAGATACTACAAGCTCTGATGAGGAAGAAGGGGAGAAACAGATTAGCTCGAGTCAAAGAGCAAAGCCCAGCAATCTTTCTCATGACCAATCTAAAGATAAAGTAAAACCGATTCATGAAGACTTAAAAATTGAGGCAATAACCCCGTTTAGGAAGGCTTGCGACAGGTTTGGAATATCAAGTCCTTATACTTTAAAATATTTAGCTGATTGGAGCGAAAGTAGTCAGTGGGTATTGGGAGACTTTGAAACGGTAGCCGATACTTGTCTAAACAAATCACAGTACATGCAATGGCATATGTGGTATGCAGATGGGGTTAACCAGAATATTGACACTTTAAGAGAAAAGGGAATCAGGCCATACTATAACTTTTGCCATGCTAAAAGGTGAAGGTGAATGGAAAAATAAAGCAAAACAAGCGACATTACCTGAACCTATTTTAAAATTCGTTCGGGAGACAGCATTAAAGGCGTGGGAAAGAGTAGGTTCCGACCCAGAATTTCTAGGTAGCTATACAAAAATTTACCAGGGTCGTGATGAACCATACTTTGATTTTGTTGGGAGATTATGTGAAACAATCCAAAAGACAGGTTCAAGACCCAACCACTCAAGAAATCCTAAAAGGGAAACTTAGCATATGAGAATGCTAATCAAAAATGTCGAGCATTACTATATGGTATTAAGGAAAAGGATGACCTCATGGGGTATCTAACGGCCTGTAGAAATGTCGGTTTAACCTCCCATAAAACACAGGATGATATAGAGGCTTATCCCATACAGCAGGAGGATCAGGAGAGGGATGAAATGTCAGACAGCTCTAGGGGGAGAAACAATAAACTTCAAAGGATAAACAATAATCGGAGAAACTATTCTAATAATCGCAGCTCCACCCCTCGAAGGGCCCCACCTGGACCATGCCCAAGGTGCAGAAAAGGAAAACATTGTGCCAGAGACTGTCGGTCTTGGAGGCAAAGTCAGCCTCAGGCTTCATCTGGACAGATAACCTGCTTTAGCTGCGGAAAGAAGGGACACACCCGTAGAGATTGCCCATCTTCTAAAACTATCAATACAGGGCAACATTCTAATAATCCCTTTATAGGAAATGTTACATGGACCCCCTCCCAGGTTCCACAAGCTCCGCAGGGCTCAAATAACATCTATGCCTCCCCTAATGCGGGAAACTGGGTGGGGGCCAGCCCCAGGCCCAGCTGAATCCAGGGGCACTCTCCTTCATTCCACCTGCCCAGTATCCTCCGAATCAGAATCCACAGAATTACAGTCAATAAATGCTCTCTGGCCTACCCCATCAGGCAGTGGCAGTCTCGACATTCTCTGCCCTAAGACTGTCAGCAATATACCCAAGTCAAGACCCCTACATGCTAAAAACAGGGATAAAAAGGACCTGCTCCCCAGGTAGTATGGGTTTAATTCAGGGGAGCGATTGGCTGAAATTTAAGGGAATTATGGTGCATTTCGGACTTCTGGATCCTGAATCTCATGGAGAGATAATACTGTCAATATCTGTGCCAACCAAATGGACTTTTAAAAAAGGGGAACCACTTGCTAAACTATTATTATTTTTTGAGGATCCGTCTAGTCAGTCCGCACACCCTACAATTGGTGGCTTAAACAGTACCAACCATTCTGCCAACTTCATTGTTGGTTATGCAGCCACACAGAACCAAGCCCACCAGCCACCTGCTAACTATCTAGTTGGGTACACTGCCAGAATTTCTCAGGCCAAGCGGCGGTTATACCCATCGAAATTTATAAAAGGAAATTCAAAGGCATGTTGGATACAGGGGCAGACATATCCATAATCTCCACCAAGTATTGGCCCTCTAACTGGGCCCTAAAGAAAGTGCCCCATAGCCTGAGCGGGGTAGGCAATATCTCCTCCTCTCTTCTCCGACAGAGTGCCAGGTGGCTGCCGTGTATTGGCCCTGAAGGGAATGTAGCCATGGTCCAGCCTTATATAGCCCCTATGCCTTTAACTTTATGGGGTCGAGACATGCTGGAGCAGTGGGGGGCAGTAATCCACATACCTCGTCCAATTCCCCGTCGAGCACCAATTCCAGCTCTCCATAATAAGCCTAACACCGGGAGTAACCCTTTTTAATTGGGGCCGCTGTGGTTAAGCGCCCACTACCTATCCGTATTCAGTGGAAGTCTGACAAACCTATATGGACACCACAATGGCCCCTCAATACCAAAAAGTTAGAGGCGCTAACAAATCTAGTGGAAGAACAGCTGAAATTAGGACATATTGAGGAAACGTTTTCAGAATGGAATTCTCCTGTTTTTGTAATACAGAAAAAATCAGGCAAATGGCGTTTGCTGATTGACTTAAGGAATGTAAATTCTACTATGGTCCCCATGGGAGCCCTACAACCTGGGCTCCCCTCTCCAGCAGCTATTCCTAAGGATTGGCCGCTAATTATCATAGATTTAAAAGACTGCTTTTACAGCATATCTATCCACCCAGATGATCGGAAAAGGTTTGCATTTTCAGTCTCTTCCATTAATCATAAAGGTCCTTTACGTAGGTTTCAGTGGACAGTATTGCCCCAAGGAATGACTAATTCACCTACGATGTGTCAACACTTTGTTGATGAGGTTTTGCGACCCATTCGGTGCTAAATTTCCTGGTGCATACATCATCCACTACATGGATGATATCCTGCTAGCTTGTGATAATTCCAGAGATCTCCAGAATTTATATAATGATGTAATGACAGTTTTACCAGAGGCTGGCTTACAAGTAGCTCCGGAGAAAATCCAGATGCAGCCTCCATATGAATATTTGGGCTATGCTCTTGACCGCACTACAGTACATCCTCAAAAGATCTCCATTAGTCAGAAAAGGCTCAAAACCTTGAATGATTTTTAAAAACTGCTGGGGGATATCAACTGGGTGCGCCCCTCCCTTGGTATTCCTAACTGTGAGCTCAGTAACCTGTTCCACACCCTTGAAGGTGATCCTGCTTTAAATAGCCCAAGGCAGCTAACTCCTAAAGCTCAGAAGGAATTAGATTTTTTCATGAATCGGCTTCAAAAATCTTACCTCTCCAGATTTAATCCCGGAGAAAAGGTATGGTTCTTGGTCTTCAACACTCCCGAGTCTCCAACTGCTGCTATAGCCCAATTATCTGGACCGTTAGAATGGGTTTACTTACATAACAAGCAGAATCGTACTGCTACACCTTACCTTGAGATGATAGCTAACCTTATAATTAAGGGAAGATCAAGAACCCAAGTATTACTTGGACATGATCCCCATGTAATTGTACTACCTGACCCTAAAAAAAGAAATTGAAGCTGTTTTACCACTCAGTGAAATCCTTCAGAGAGCTTTAGCAGATTTTTCAGGAGAAATATCTTATCATTACCCAGCTGGAAAAACCTGGGAATTTCTGAAAAGGACACCTTTTATAATTTCCACCATTGTCCGCTCCTCTCCCATTCCTGATGCTCCAGTGTATTATATTGATGGCTCCTCATCAGGAAGGGGTGGAATTACAGGTCCTTCGTTGACCACTACTGTGCATACAAATTATAAATCTGCCCAACAAGTGGAACTTCGCCACCCTGATACATTTACTATCCCATGTATCTGGCCCATGTAATGTGGTGAGTGATTCTGCATATGTAGTTGGTTTATTTCCTGGAATTGTCACTGCTTCTTTAAATGCCCATAATCCTATAATTCAGGAGCTGCTCCATAAACTACAAGATCTCCTCCGAAATAGAACATTCCCTATATACATCTCCCACATCCCTTCTCACAGCCGACTCCCGGGCCAATGGTTCGAGGAAACGAAGCAGCAGATCTCTTGGCAGCACCAGTATTTAAATCAGCTGAGGAAGAGCACCAGACTCTACATACAAATGCCCGCCGCCTTCATGTACACCATGGCATCCCATGGAGACAAGCTAGACAAATTGTCCGCAACTGTCCTGTCTGTGCTCCTTTACATTGTACATCTCATGTAGCAGGAGCAAATCCTCGAGGTTTACAGACAAACCAATTGTGGCAGATGGATATAACTCATACTAACTTATTTCCCAACAAACCTTTCCTTCATGTGGTCATCGATACATATTCCCGGTTCATGTGGGCTGTTCCTATGACGTCTGAAAGAGCTAAATCTGTTTGTTCATTTTTACTCCAGTGCTTCTCCGTCATGGGTATTCCCCATACCATAAAAACAGATAATGGTCCTGCTTACACCAGCAAAACCTTCAAATCCTTTTTGCGAGGAATGGCAGATCAAACATATTACAGGAATTCCATATAATCCACAAGGACAAGGAATAGTTGAACGTGCCCACAGAACGCTTAAAACTCAGCTATTAAAGCAACGAAAAACAAGCATGCCTCCAATGGATTCTTTATCTTTAACATTATTCACCTTAAACTTCTTAAATATACCTCAAGGAGATCCCTATACCGCGGCTGAACGTCACTTTCAAGAAGATATGCAAACTCAAAAAACAGTCAATTCACCTATCTGGGTGAAAATTGATGATAAATGGATTGCAGGTCACCTCCTCATTCGGGAAGAGGCTATGCTTTCATTTCTATAGACGATAACGCTGCCAAGAAACTCTGGGTCCCTCTGCGACTTGTTAAGACTAGAATTCTCCAAGAATCAGAAAACAACTAATTCTTTCAATATGAAGTCTTAAATTTTAAATTGCAAGTTGCTGTTTAAACTTCCTGGATTGGTTCCTTTTAATAATGATCTTGTTTTGCAGTCTGTGATCATGGTTCATGTCTAATATCTTGCCTTACAGCCTAAATATTTTCTTTCTTACAAAAAAAAAAGGGTGGAAAAATGGGTGGACTCTGATCACAGTGCTCATTACAAAAATGTTTGCTAAATCAATGAAAAATTGTTTTTCTAATGATTCTGTTCACAGGATGAGATATTCGAATCCAGTAAACCTGCGCTACAGTGCTCAATACTCCGAGACTCCTAAAACAGTGCTCGCTAAAAATTTAATAATTTGCAAAACTAATTTTTCCCAATGCTCTATTCACAGGAAAAGACACTTTCTCACCATCATTTGCCGGCTTTATATTTATGAAGCGCTTGACTCGTTACCATTTATCACCCTAAATGGGTCACATATACAGCTGTAAGATATTGATCGATCAAATGTATGTGTGCGTGTGTGTGCATGTGGTGGCCACCATTATGTTTGTGATTAATGTTGTGTCTATGTTATGTCTCAACTACTACCTTCTCAATTTCTGACCACTACAAACCTCTATTACATTCATCAACTCCACTGCTGATCCACTAGATTTATCAATTTTAAAATCATCAATTCTCATACTTATTTCCCTGCTCCACCCATGTTGGAGCTTCTTTATATTCTTCTCTCCATCCCAAACTTGGATCCCTACAAAGCCTTAAAATCCCTACTTGTGATTAACCTCGAAAAGTGTTTTTGTCTCGCCTAAGCTACAGGTACAGTTACCGGTGCCAATGTTCCCTTGCTGAAGAAGCCCTGCAAGACGCCCACACCGATGTTCCAGACACCTGCTCCAGCGCTCAAGACTCCTCTTCCAGAATTTGAGATACTTGTTCCAGTGTTCCTGAGACCCAATCCAGTGTTCCTGACAATTCAACGAGTTCCTGATCGCTGCTCTCCAAAGACTCATACTCATATGATCACCGCTATTGCTGTTCCAGAAGTAGCCCCACAGACTTTGTTCCAGACACCCGACTTTACATAAAATATAGCAAATTGACTCTCACAAATTATGGACAGTGCAAACTACAGTCCGTTATAAACAGACAGCTAAAAACACTTTATCTTGAACTTTGCTTTGGGTCCAAAAACAAGTTAGGATCCTAAAGTAACATGTATTATCATTTTGCAATTGGAATTATTTTTTTCTTATCTTAATTTTCTGTACATTACTAAATATTTCTTACCTTTTCAGTTTTTATTAGTAAACTAATCAGGGGGAGTTGTTGCAGGACTCCTAAGGGCCGCTGCATCTGCTCTGGATTGCCTCCCACAGATCACTCCGTAGATAAGGGGGGTAGTTTAAATGTGGCAGTTTATCCGACCATGTATGCTGTACTAGCTGGTATAAATATTCTCCCATGCTATCACAATCATCGTGGGACTAGCTAGATCTTACCAGCATATTAGCCTGGCCACGTAAGGACACCTAAGTAATTAGACCAGAGAGAAATGCTGTTTGCTTCCAAACAAACAAGCATGGCTCCCTGATAAAATATAAAACTACAATGAAGTAGAGGAGACTTGTGAAGGCTTGGAGAAATATTTAACTGGCATTGGTGTTGATCTTTGGTACAGTGACATGCCATCTCAGAAACCCCCTTCTCTACATTTCAAAGGCCTTCCCTTCCCGGCTCAAAACATTAGCACAGTAAAGGCCCTAGGTGAGATGCAGGGAGGGGTTACCTGAGGGCATTGGACCCTCCCTGGTTTCCATAACAATGGGAGGAAGGTCTAAGTTGCGGGGGGGGGGTATAAACTTGCCGGTTCCCGCTCTCCCGGGCTTCTTCTTCCCGGTGGAATCTCGCCTTGTGAGCGTTTTTTCCCCCCTTGGAAGTTATACACGTGGTGGTCGCCATCTTGGCCTACACGTGGCTGGGGTTCTAGCCTAGAATCCTAAGCATCGGGTTTTTCCTTTTGCTGATTTGTATGCCTGAACCTGTGATAAGTAAAGTCTTTTAAAACCCGGGATCGGACTCCTGAGTGTTCATCCATTTCTGCCGCGCCGGAGGTAGAAGGGAACTTCGCTTCCCGGCACTGTCTGGGACCCCCGCGGAGGCGCCCGACAGGTCATGGTGTATAATCTTTTTGATGACTCTTTGGATTCTATTTGCTAGTATTTAGTTGAAGATCTTAGCATCTGTGTTCATCAGGGAGATTGGTCTGTAGTTTTCCTTTTTTGTGGCATCTTTGTCTGCTTTGCATATCAGGGTGATATGTGCCTCGTAAAAGCTATTTGGGAGTGTTTCTGTTTCTTCAATTTGCCGGAAGAGCTTAAAAAGAATTGGGAGTAGGTCCTCTTTAAAGGTTTTATAGAATTCACTGGTGAATCCATCTGGACCTGGGCTTTTGTGTTTGGGGAGACTTTTGATTACCGATTCTATTTCCTCGATGGAAATAGGTTTGTTGAGGTATTCCAAATCTTCTTGTTGCAGACTTGGGAAGCTATAGGAATTCAGGAATTTGTCCATTTCTTCTAGGTTTTCTTGTTTTGTGGCGTACAGGCTCTCATAGTAATCTCTGATGATCTTTTAAATTTCTGTGGTTTCTGTTGTGATGTCCCCGTTTTCATTTCTGATTCTATTTATTTGGGTTCTCTCTTTTCCTTTTCTTACAAGTCTTGCAAGTGGTTTGTCAATCTTGTTTATTTTTTCAAAGAACCAGCTTTTGGTTTCGTTGATCTTCTGGATTGTTTTTTGACATTCCATCTCATTGATTTCTGCTCTAAGTTTTATTATTTCTTTCTTTCTGCTTGGGTTGGGTTCCTTTTGTTGATCACTCTCTAAGATCTTAAGTTGTGAAGTCAGACTGTTGATGATGGCCTTTTCTTTTCTGATGAATGCTTGAAGAGCTATGAACTTGCCTCTTAACACTGCTTTCGCTGTATCCCACAAGTTCTGGTAATTCATGTCTTCAGTCTCATTTGTTTCCAGAAATCTTTGGATTTCCTCTTTGATTTCTTTTATGACTTGCTGGTTGTTCAGCAGTGAGCTGTTTAGTTTCCAGGTACTTGGTATTGGTCTCCGTTTTTGTGTACAATTAACTTCTATTTTCAGTGCATCATGGTCTGAAAAAATAGTTGGCACAATTTCTATCTTCTTGATTTTATGGAGGTATGATTTATGGCTCAGCATGTGATCTATTTTGGAGTATGTTCCATGTGCACTGGAGAAGAAAGTGTATTCAGCTTTTTGGGGATGAAATGCCCTGTATTTGTCTACCAGCCCTCTTTCTTCCATCTCTTCTTTTAGGGCCAGTATTTCCTTGGTAAGTTTCAATCTTGTTGATCTATCCAGGGTTGATAGAGCAGTGTTGAAGTCTCCAACTACAACTGTGTTGCTGTCAATGTCTTCTTTGAAGTCTATTAGTAGTTGTTTTAGGAATTTTGCTGGCCCCTCGTTGGGTGCATATATGTTTAATAGCGTGATTTCTTCCTGATATATGCATCCCTTGACTATTAAGAAGTGACCTTCACTGTCCCTTCTGACCTTCTTCAGCCTGAAGTCTATGTTGTCAGATACCAGTATGGCTACCCCAGCCTTTTTGGATGGGTTGTTTGAATGAAGGATTGTTTTCCAGTCTTTTATTTTGAGCCTGTCTTGTGTCTCAACAACACACCGATTGTTCAGGTGTGTTTCTTGCAGGCAGCAGAATGTCGGATTCAATTTTTTGATCCATTGTGCCACTCTGTGTCTCTTAACTAGTGCATTTAGACCATTGACATTGAGAGAGATTATTGTCATGGGATTTTGTGCCATCTTTCTGAATAGGTTGGTTGTTCTTTTGGGTTATGTCTCGTCTTATAGTAGATCTTTCAGTCCTTTTTAAGGTTGGTTTTGATTTTACAAAGTTCCTAAGCTGTTGTTTATCCAAGAAGTTGTATATCTGTCCTTCAAATCTGAGTGAGTTTAGCCGGATAAAGAATTCTTGCTGAGGCATTCATTTCATTAAGTTTTTTCACTATATCCCACCACTGCCTTCGGGCTTGGAGGTTGTCTTCTGAGAAGTCTGCTGAAAGTCGAATGGATGCTCCTTTGTATACAATTTCCTTCTTTGATCTTGCTGCCTGAAGAATTATGTCTCTGTCTATGGCATCCATTACTTTGACTAGGATGTGTCTTGGGGTCTTTCTATTGGGGTCTCTTCTTGCTGGTACGCGTCGGGCTTCTTGGATTTGGATGCCTTTGTCCTTTAACTCAGGGAACTTTTCAGCCAGGATGTTTTTAACTGTTTTAATTTCCTTGGGGTTACTTTCCTGTCCCTCTGGGACTCCTATGATTCTTATGTTGTTTCGCCTGGCTTCATCCCATTGTTCTCTGTTTCGTTGCTGATCCATTATCTGGTCTTTTTCCATCTTATGTAGATCTCTGAGTGCTTTCTGCAGCTCATCTTCAGTCTCACTGATTCTCTCTTCCGCTGCTGTCATCCTACTGTTCAGAGCCCCGATTGTGTTTTTCATTTCATCTACTGAGTTTTTAAGCGATGATATTTCTATTTGCATGGTTCTCATTTCTGCTCTCATTTCCTCCCATAGTTTATTGACTGCCCTTTCAACTGCTTCATTTATGTTCTCCTGTATTTTATTGGACATCTGCTCAATATTTTCGTTGTGCTCCTTAAACATCCTACCAATTTCTTCTCTAATTTCATTGTCAGAGAGATTATGCACATCTGTATTCTTTTTTGAGTCTTCAGGGTCGATTCCTTCATCTGTTCTTCGAGCTGGGGATCTGCATTGTTTCCCCCATGGTGTTGTGGTGTTCAGGAATAGATTCCTCTGGTGTACTGTTCCTTTTTTCTTGAGGGTATTACCTTCCCTTGGTGTTCAATTTCCTAGTTTTTCTATTAATAAGCGGCTGCCTGCCCGGCCAGCCGCACACCCCAGGGAGGTTTCCTGAGGTGGAGTCAGGCCGGTGTGAGAGTTCAAAATGACCGTTTACTTCCTTTTCCGCGAGGACTTCTGGGGGTTGTAGTTCCACCTTCTGCCAAGACCTGGGGCTCTACCACGACCCCAGGCGCCCGCCCGGCCAGCCGCACGCCCCAGGGAGGCTGCCTGAGGTGGAGTCAGTCCGGTGTGAGAGTTCAAAATCGAGAATCCAATTCTTTACTCCTCCCAGCTTCACTCAACACTAACTGCACCTTCTGCCACCACCACAGCCTCACACCCACCCTAGGTGCGGATCCCCAATCCGCAAGAGCTAAAAACCTCTGCAGAGGCTGGGGGCAGGGGTGTAGCCAAAGGCAAAAACTGGTTTTGGGGGCCGGAGTGATAGCCCAGCGGGTAGGGCATTTTCCTTGCATGCAGCCGGCCTGTGCTGGCCAGGGTTGGATCCCGGCATCCCATATGGTCCCTGAACACCTGAGTGCAGAGCCAGGAGAAACCCCTGAGCATTGCCGGGTGTGACCCAAAAAAAAAAAAAAATACCCCAAAACTTGTTTTGGTTTCCTCTTACAAAGTTCCCAGGGGCCACGCCTGCTTCCCAAGGCTTAAGAGATGCTAATGCAGAGCACTGGTCTTCTTCCAGGTTAATAAACAGTCATTTCAATATTATATCCAGTTTTCTTATATAAACACAGCAAAGGGGGAAAGACATCATAAGTATCTTTCATGGGAGATCATGTCATATGATGTAAACTATGCTCTCCACGCCAGATTGATCATGTTCACCCCCCTCAGGGTCCTGTCTCCAACAACAGTCTTGCTTTGCTCCAAGCAAACCTTAAGTGTCCTGCTTCCTGCGAGGCCCATTCACAGCTTTTCAGAACAAAGCTGATATTGGCCTTGCTCTAATCTTTTGGGTCAGAGCAGGACTTCTTCTAAAAGTAGTCCCATTTTGTATCCAGGGTGGCTCTTGGCACCATCTAGTCCCTTGTAGGGACCCGTATTGAAATCAATCTAAGGGCATTGGGACACCAGTTAGAAAATACGACTGGATGTCCAGGAGCAATCAATTCAGAGCCAAAGTAACTCACAAATACCTGCTCTCCCACTCCCTTTGTGTTTATACAAGAACAGAACCTCTTACCCTAAATGTACGCAAAAGTTTTATAGGAAGGAAAAAAACAATCCCTCATCAGCAAGCAAAAACCCAGGGCTAGTGAGGTGGGTGTGGCCAAACCAGTAATCCAAGAAGGGAGTTATTCTGAATGTCTTAAAGTTCATGATTAGAAGCTTTATTTTATCCAAGGATAGCAATCCCTGGATCTTTTCTTTCCGGCACCCTTCAGCCCACTTCTCTTTCCTTTCCTCCTTTTTTCTGAGAGTATTCAAGGGAAGTTCAAGATGGGGTTACCAGAGCCTTAGGTCCTTAACTAGTGAGATGCTATCATTGTCTGTAAAGCACCAAAACACAAGGAAATCGGGCAAGACTGGTGCTACCCCTTCATGGGCATGTGCCAGGATGTCACAAGGCTGTTCATTGACGTTACAGGTAGCAAAGCCTCATGCACAGGCGGTGTAGTGCTTCTAATGCGGAGTCTGTTTCTAAGGGAATTGGAGATGAAAGGATCTTTTGACTTACGATTGGATAAAAGCTATTACTACAATCCTCTGATCACCAGCTTAACTTGTTATTCTCTGAAATTTACCCCACTTTGCACTTGTGTTTGTGGTGAGGATAATTCTAAACGAAACCTACACTGACTACAGCATTCTATGTTTGTGCCACTGAAGGTGGCACATGCTTCCTTTCTTAATTCTGGACGCTGATTATCTACGCTTGGGATCAGAAAAACCCCCCCCCCCGTCAAGTTCATGTCCCACAGCTAGTGGATTTTTTTTTAAATTAATACCTGTGTAATGCCAAATCCCTGCGAGTTTGTTAGGCTCTGTGGCTGCTACCGGAGCTGCAGTGGCGAGCAGACTTGGTCCCGGGTGTGCGATGTGCACGTCACAGACTCAGAAATGTTCCTGCACAGAGACGTGGGTTGAAGATGGGAATAAATCCTTGGGTGAATGAACTAATATGCAGAACCATTAAATTTAAGTGTGCCTCGGGGCACACATGCTGCTATCATGGACAAGGATTTGTGTCGCCATAAAACTAAAATGAAAGAAACTGCTTTGCATTAAAAATTATGGTAGGCAAACAACATTCCCCTTCCAGAAGTCTATGTGTTTTGAGAGCCATTATGTAGAGGCCTTTCAGAGAGCTTTGGCTTTGCTTAAGGTGCATAATATTTCCAACCTGTGTGTAGTTTTAGAGATGGTGGGAAGAAATGGATTTGGGAGAGAGAATTCCATAACAATCCATTGTTCCATCATTGGAGATGCAGTTTCCTTAGGCAGCCTTGCTCTTGGAGCCATGGAAATATCCCATTCACTATAAACATTCTGCCTGTGGACTAAAATCAGTTAAAAAAAAGATGATTCTATTCATAGGAAGGGCTACGTTGAAGGGCAAAAAGTTTCTTTTTTTTTTTTTTTTTCGGTGATTTTATTTTTTTTTTTAATTTTTTTATTATACCACCATGAAACACACAATTACAAAGGTGTTCATAATTGGTTCTTGGTAATACAGTATTCCAGCACCCATCCCTCCACCAGTGCCCCATTTCCACCACCAATGTACCCCTCCCCCTCCCACCCCTCCACCCGCCTTAATAGCAGGTACCCCAGTTTCCTCTCTTTCTCTCTCTCTCTCTCTCTCTGTCTCTGCATCTCTCTCCCTCTTATTTTACACATTATGGCTAGCCCTGCAGATATTTAGAGTTTATCACTTAAGTCTCTTTGTGTATATTCAGTGGTGAGTTTTAATCTGCCATTACCATTTCCCATATTTATTAAAACACTGGTATCTATATCCTATTAATGAATGCAGTCATTCTATATCTGTCCTTTTGAAGGGCAAAAGTTTCAATCATAGGATCCTCCTTGGCTGAGTATACAATGGAAGGTGCTGGAAGAGTGAATAAAATTCACTCTTTATTAATAAAGTCTTATTCCCGGGGTTTTCAGGCTAGTTGGAGACTGACTTGAAACTTACCTGGTCACACTCTGAAGCAGCCATGCCTTACCTCATTGCTCTTCACCTATGGCCCTTGGCTGTGTTGTTCTGAAACCGAAGCTGGAGGCAGCCCGCATGGAGCCAGTTGCTCACACCATTTCTCCAACGGCTGGCGCTCACTTTGTGTGTGTATCTGAGTCGCATGATTGAGGCGTGCACACGTTTGTTAGAACTTTGAACACTTAATAGATTTTCATATGCTTTAAAGATAACTCTTGTATGCATCGGAGAAGAAAAAGGATGCTTGTGGCTCAGTTTATGGTGACATTTGTGGTGTGGTCTGGAACCTAACCGGAAACAGCTTCCAGGTGTGTCTAAGGAATGCGGCCCTGCCCGTTGCAGCACTCCTAGTGTCCATCTAGCAGGGCAGACTTCCTAGCAAAAGGGACTTTGAAGGTGGTGGGTGTTGTCCAGGGCTGCTGGGAGGGAGGAAGCTGGTGGAGAGTTTGTCAAACAAACGCCGAAGCACACAAACACTTGAGCTTGATGAATTTGGGAACCGGAGATTTCTCACACAACTCACGGAACAAAGGGATCAAGGAATCTAGCTTCCTTCCACAGCTTCTGCATGTTGGCGGGCTGGGCTTGACGCAGCACCTCTGTCTGGCGCCAAGGCCTCGGGCGGTCACAGTAGAGGGTTCCTTGGCTCTGCCTCTGCTCAGGGTGGCAGTCTGGGGCTCAAACACGTGGGGTGAGGAGGAGCCTATACTGGGAGACAGACAGTTCTCCTTTGCCTACACGTCTCATTAGGAAGGAAGAAGGCTTTTGATACCTTTCCCCCTTTCCTGACGGGCTTTCTTTTTACTGTTATTTCACAGTTGTGACTTCTTCCACGTCCTCTAACTGCTGTGATTCTTATTCGCACAGTCGTTTTTAATGTAAAAGAAAAAAGGCAGAGAGCAGGAGTCTCGTCATGAAGGTGAAGGCATGACCCAGGTGGGACAGTCCTGGAGGAAGTGGGCAGTGTCCTGGGGACATGCACAGTCTTGGACCCGAAGCCAGCCGCGTGGCTTATCCGCGGGACTCCAGCAGTGACCGGTGCACCTGAGAGAGCAGCACTGAGTGCCAGTCTCCTCTGCTGCTCCTCGCTCCTACCCCTCCTTTCCTTCATCTCTCCAGTGCAGTGACCTGCAGTTCAGGAGCTTTCATCTTCCCACTGATTGGTTGTGTCTTGATTAGGTCCGTTGTGCCCGACGGCCAGTCAAATTGCCTACTTGTGTGTGATGGACTAACCAGAATTCCTAACTGCCCTAATTGTCATCCATCCATTCAGTGTTCTGAGATCCCTGTTCTTTAGCTGTTCCTGCTAACTGATTGGTTTGTGGGACTGACTATTCGGATTCCATTTGAGGAACTAACCGGAGATGTTAATGATCTGCAGTTGTTTTGTTACTTCCAGCTTATAAAGTCATAAAAGACCATTTTCAATCAGCTCAACTGGGGTTTTATTAGGGTACATAGGAAAAGTCTCAACTCATACCTAAAAACATATGGGAACTCTAAAATGGATTAAATTTTCACTGATTCTTAATGATGAACAACAATTCTTTCAATTTTATGTTGCTAGTCAGTTCCAGGTAAATGCTGACTCTTCCTGGTCATCTAAAAGCACTTAGACATGACAGAGCCTGATCTGAGATCCTGAGCAGAGGAAGTCAGCACAGTGTTTCTAATTCTCCCGTCTTTCTACAACTGCTAACTTTATAACCGTACTTGTATAAGAAATTATTAGTAAATTTCCATAGGCAGTGGGGACCCCAGCTGGCCTGGGCTTGACCAGTGCCTAATGAATGGGGAGCATACGCTTCTGCACATACACACACACACACACACACACTCACCATTTATCTCTTTTCCACCATTTGTCAATCCAAAGACTCTCCTTGCCCTTTCCAAGGAGACCGAGGTTTTGCATTGCTGTGCTCAAAGTCCCTGCGCTGGCTGAGACCCCTTCCTAGCAACTGTACATCCTTTCAGAGAGCTGCCAGCATTTTCTGGAAGCCTGACAGTCTTCTGAGAATTGTCTTCATAACTGCAAGAGATGTGCAATGATTTGTAACTTTGGGAGAGACT
This sequence comes from Cryptotis parvus, assembly GCA_021461705.1. Taxonomy (NCBI): domain Eukaryota; kingdom Metazoa; phylum Chordata; class Mammalia; order Eulipotyphla; family Soricidae; genus Cryptotis; species Cryptotis parvus. The sequence goes on along the minus strand of JAJIBD010022274.1, from coordinate 316,154 downwards.
GAACATTCGCTAGATTTAATGTGGTGATCCATTCAGTGTGTATGAATCTCCACCCATTATGTGGTACATCAAAACAAATATAAAATAACATGATAAAAATTTAAAACTCTTATGGATGGAAATTCCTCTGGGAAATTTGAGATGAATCAGTATCTCAAAGCCCAAAATCAGAATAAACATCAAGACCCTGGAAATGTTGCACAGATGCCACCAGCTGTGAGAAAAGTGGGGCTGGAGCGATAGCTCAGGGCAGGGGTGGGGGGGGGGGGGGTGCTCGCCCTGCCCCCTTACCCTCTGCGACTCAGTGACAGGAGCTCCATATGGGCCCCTGACCCTACCGAGAGTGACCCCTGAGTGCAGACCTCCGAGCCCCAAGCACAGGTGGATGTGGTCTCCAAACAAAACAAAAAATTGAGAGAAGTTTCCAAAAAGGAGGCGCATTAACCGGCCACATACCAGCAGAGTGGAGCTGAAGACGGGAGAATGAGATGTGTAGCTGTTTGCATGTTGTTGGGATCACCCCGGAGTTCTCAGAACTTACATTCCTGGTAGGGCTCAGGGGACCATGTGGGGTGCTGGGGATTGAACACAGGTCAGCCGTATGCAAGGCAAGAGCCCTCCCTGATGTGCTATCTCTCCAGCCCACCAAATGTATTTCTGAGGTTTAGTCAGCATCGACAAAAAGAAAACATACTCTGGTTAAATCTCTGATGTCCAAGGAGGAAGAGAAGACCTTCAGACCTTCATATTTTAAGAGAGAACGAACAGGTTACTTATTGTCAGGGAGAAAAAAGTCTTGAAACTGCTCATCTACAATTCTGCAAGCTCAGGGAATATGCAGAGATTTCCAAGAACAAGCTCTTGTCCTGAGAACCCCATACTCAGCAAAGCTATCATCATTTGCTAGAGTGAAAGGAATTTACAAATATTCAGGATTCAGAGATTGGCTCGTCCCTACACCCCATCTGTAGACAGTTCTCAAAAATAGACTACATGAATCACAGCCACTTGGATGTGGAGAGGATTCAAGAAACAGCAGAAGTTAGCAGAAGAGTCGGCTGCATTTCTATGCCTATTAGTTAAACCTAAGGATTGAAAAAGGTGATGAGGTCTTGATGTGAAATAAGGATCCTGAAATAGAGGAAATTAAATGTCAAGTGGTAGTTCAGAAACAAAAAAAATCAACGTTTTGTTGTATCACTAAAACCTAGTAATTAATTCTGGGACTGGCATGGCCCAGAAGGAGGAAGAGGAGTTAACATTTCAGATGCAGGAGAAGTAAAACTATTTCAGAGACTTTATATGTTCAGTGGGGCAGGACCAGGTGGGATATTAGTGTGAGCAGTGGGAGGAAATGTTTCGTGACTGGCAGTAATTTTTTTACTTTTCCATAAAATAGAAAAAATGTGCTCCATTATTTTATGAGGCAACAAGGAGGAAAGTGGCAAAAGACAGAACTTTGAAAATTAATAACAATCAAGACATGACTGTTTACTTAATCACACTAGTCACAGAATAAAAGAGAAGAGGTGAAAACCAGACATAAAATAAATGCAAGATGGGAAAAATAAAGCCCAAACTAAAAGGCGTGGGGGGAATTAGTTGTAGGCAAAAAAAAACAAAAACAAAAAAAAAAAAAAAACACAGAAAGAAAGAGGGAGTAACAATGTTAATATTAGATAAACGAAATTAAATAAAACAAGTGGAACTTTACAATGGTAAAAACAAATTCATTTAAAAGGAAATTCATGAATTTAAACACCTCAAACAACATAATACTAAAGTAAGAAAAGCTTTCAGAAATGCTACAAGAATTTTATTTTATAATGCTCATATTTAATAACTTTTGTTTTTATTTTTCTGTAGGATAAAATAAAAAGTGTGCTATGTATTAATTGCTCGAATGCAATAAAATACAGATAAATTAAGATACAGATAAATGGAAACTATCCAAAGGTCTTTCAGAAAAGAAAGACAATTGCTAACATGTTAAGAGTGATAGAACAAAATGTTAATAGGTGAGAGTTTCAAACTTTTACAGATTACTGTTACAGATCAGTTTACACATGAACTCACTTGATAACCTTTAGATTATTTTGATAGATTCATCTTCCCAGTAGGATCTCTGAGCTACTCGGTCATAGAGCAGGTCAGAGTGAAATCTATAATATGACACAGCATTGGTGAGGAAGTAGATTTTACAGGTAAAAGAATATGCAGAAAACAGAGCTGGGTAGAGGGAGAGGAAGGGAACGAGAGAGAGGCAGAGACACAGAGAGACAGAGAAAGAGAGAGAGACAGAGAGAGACAGAGACACACAGAGCAGACAGACAGTCTCCACTCCCCAGCATTTGTGACCAAGGAGAGTTGTGAGGGGCTGGAGCACCTACTAAGCTTAATATGCCGTGGAGGAACTTGACTCGGGGTGACTCACTGTCCCTAGAGAAACAACACAAAGTACCTGCAGGGCCGAAAAGTGAATTCAAAAGCTGTTAGAAACAGCACAGTCTGGCTGTGGGGCGATGTTCTCCCATGGGTTTGGAGGAAAGACAGTTATTTGCCTTTAACTCGATTCAGGTACGAACCCACATATCCCTGTGGACCTCCATGACTTAAGCATGTTTCACATGGGGGACACGCATCCTTGCCATGCTCTGCTCCACAGGGGATTACAGTGACCTCCTCGGGCAAAGCCTGGAGGTTGAGAAAGAGAGAAACTACTTTGGGTGAGAGAAGACAGAGACCCTCAATGAGTAGCCGCTCTGCTTTTTCAACGATAGAAAGAAAAGAAGTGAAATATTTCCAGTCTAGAAATATGGTTTCATAGTGGAAAAAGTTAGAAATCTTGACTTCAGTTTAATATCAAGATCCGTAGTTCTTAACTGTTAGCAGCTACCAACTAAACTAGGAAATATTCAATGTAATTCACATGACCAAATGCCATTTGGGGGGTTGCTTTGTTAGGGAATATACAGCAAAAAAACAGTGAAAATTTTGCTTTTAAGAGCTAAAAAAATAGTCATGGACAAACACAAGCAAATACCTTGGCCAAGAATGGAAATATTTAATTACTGAAAATCATTAACCAATTTTTCTAAGATCTATATTATAAATTATTAAATCCTAATTAAAGCCTCATTTTAAATTAAGTTAAAATCTATCTGGAAGATAAACATCTGAGAATGAACACGAATATAATGCCAGATACCAAACAAAGAATAAAGCTTACAAATAGATGCATGATATATAGGAATTTAATATGTGCCAGAGCTGATATTTCAATTTAATTTCTAGTTCTCTTTCTCTCTTTAGTCTATCATCTCCTTAATACACAAGTAGAAATATATCAAGAAGAAAATAAAACTCAGACTCAGTTCATATACCAAATAAACTTTCCAATGAACCCAGAGTCTAAATAAAAAGCATTTAAACTATTAAGTGATAATTTGGATGATGAGGGATGGAGGATTCCTTCCTCAGAAAACAAAAACCCAGAAGCTACAAAGACCAGTAGCAAAAACAAGCACAATGTAAGCATGTAAATAAATGCATGCCGATGGCTTAGAAAACATTAACTAACCTTGCTTTTCTGTTATTGAAAATGCAACCAACTGAGAGGTGAAGGGGAAAATACAAATAAAATTGTCGATATGAATCTCTGTGTTTTTATAAAAAGATGTGTGAAATCAGGTCAATCAATGTCATTGGTAATATTTAACACAGTAAACAGTGGTACTTTGAGTGACTTGTTGTTAAACTTTTTAGGTATTGCTCAAAAATTTTATCACTATGTTCACTTTCTATGTCCAGCAAATAATTTTTATTTTGAGAAAGAAAATGTGTTCTCATCTTTCCGGGAAGGTCGCTGTGGTCAGAGATTCTCTGAGGACTCTGACGTCCTGATATTTGCGTGGTGTGGACTCTGGATAAAAGAATAACTGTCACCTCTGAGAAGCGCTGCCCGGCGTGTGCCTCTTCTCTCTACGGAGTTGGTTTCCAGGTTCAGGCAGCATAAGCACCCTGCTCCTGTCCTGTCTCTGGCCTCTGACACTCACTGACACTCACACCTGGATCTTTTCTCCTCCTTGCTTGTGGCGGCCTCCCTGGCCTGACTGCTTCATTTCCTGGTGTTAATCTATTAGGTGACACAGACAAAGGGCACGGCAGGAATGGCATGGAAGGTACTTTGTCATTTGCTTTGGGGTGTTGAGAGGTACCAGCTGCCCTCCAGAAAACCAATACCCCTCAGGAAGAAAATGCTATATTGTGTGTTTCCCTCTTTAGTTAAATTTGTGACAGCAATTCCATCATGCACAGATGGAGGGGGACCAAGAGCGGCTATGAGGAGATCTTCCCTGTGGGGCGTGAATGTTGTCAGTCCCCACTTGTTAGAGACCATCACTTAAAGGGCTAGTACCCCAGACTATCTGCTCCTCGAGGTGTTGCAGGTGTGGCTGTGGTGCCCGGCTGCATTGGCAGGTGGCACACAGGAGATAGGCTTGTCTACACCCCCAGGGCTCTGCCCCCTGGGCCCTGGATGGTTGATGGTCTGACATAGAAAGAGACTGGCCCCCCTGGGATGAACCCAGAGCCACAGCAGAGCCTGGCAAGCTACCGGTGGTGTATTCAGTTATGCCAAAAACAGTAACAATAATGGACCTCATTCCAATGAATAGAGACATTACTGGCACCTGCTGGAGCAAATTGATGAACAACAGGAAGACAAGTGATACCCCAGCCTATAACGCTTGGGAAGACTGTTAAACTGTTGAGGTGAAGATTCTGAACCTGGCCTGAGACTATAAATAGAGGTGCCAGGAGAGCATCTGGGGAGCTTCTGGATGGAGAGAGCAGCAGTCCCTGATGTCTGGACCTTACGGCCAGCACCTGGGCCATGGTTGGTTAGCCAGCACCATGAGGGAGAAGCTGATCCTGGTACTAGGCCCGAGGGCCAGCACCAGAGCTCCCAGGGGCATGCGCTCTGACCCTCACTCCCAGTTCTTCCCCTCTACAGCCCCCCATGAATGAAGACTGTTCCTTGCAGTCCAAGGCCAGTTGATTTTTGTCATCTCAGCTCCATGTTGCCTATTAATCTCCCCTTTGTGTAGAGCAATTATGTTCGTGAATAATTGCTGGCTTGTATCAGGGCACTGAACGCCAGTTGGTCTATAATTGCTTAGTCCAGGAGGATGAGACTCCATCTGGGCAGGTCTCGCTCCCTACCCCGAGGGCTTTCCACCAGCCCCAGGGGAGGGAGCGTGTGCAGCTACTGTGGCTTTTGGGAGGAGGACAAGACGCAGCAGAATGTGTTCTATGGAGAAGTTCCCAGACGCTTGACCAGTTCTGAGAACAGTAGGAGCAAACACCCTCTATGACTGTTTTCTGGAGCTTTCTCACTCCCTTGGCTGCCAGGCTCTGACCTTTCCAGAACCTTCTTGTTCATCTGTTGGGTCTGACAAAGTGAAGGTGAATGAAGAACCGACTCTAGCGCTGGCTGTTCATGACACATGCCTAAACCCAGCACTTTCCATGGAGCTTGAGCTTCCTGAAAGCCAGCCCTGCTGTCTGCCAGCCCCGAATACATTCCACGGAGGGAAAGAAGGAGGGTTAGGACTGGCCAGGATTAGAAAAGCGAGATGCCAGCCTGCCTCACCCTCAGGAGGGCGACCTAGCCAAAGGATCTAAGGGGGTCTACAGGGCAACTGGTGGTGCCCCCTTCCTGGTGATGAGGAAAACAAGGAGAAGGAGCTAGATCCTCCCGGCAGACTCAGCTTCACGACTGGAGGCTGGGGATGGCCTTGGGCTGGACTGATGCAGGATGACCAGAAAGGCGGCTACGTGGGTGGTGCCTGCCCAGCCTCTGCTCGCACAGAGTGTGCCCCTCCTTTACTGGGGAAGCGCAGAGCCCCTCAGAGGAAGGGCCAGTCCACGAGCAAGTCCTGTGTCCAGCTCCAAGTTCCCACTGCGGGCCCCGCCTCCATCACTGCTTCCAGCTCTTTCATGGAGATGATGGCGGCTCATACTTTGTGCTCTATTTCATGGTGCATGCGGACCTATTTTAAGTACGAGCTCTCCTCCGAGCCCACTTCTGAGCGTTCAGACTTAGGCAGCACCAACCTTTCTCTAAACTTGCTCCCTGCCATCTTGCAGGATTGAGACTGGGTGCCTGTTGCTTAGCAACACATCACCCGCCTCCTTCCCAGAATCCTCTTCTCTGTCTCTTATCTGTGATGTGTGTCCTTGTGGGACTGGCTGAGCTCTGTGGTTGCCAAGCCCAGCTTGGATTATCATGACAAGGCAGTAACATTGCTTTGATTCTGATCTTTCACCTGACTGTTTCCTTGCTTACTTTGCTATGTTTAACGGAGTAAACACTCAGCCAAACAAAATATGTCTCACCATGCAGAGCTTTGAAAGGACAGTAGAGATAGACCTTAATACGCTTGCAGTGGTTTTCCCATCGGCACAATCCAGATTTCAGGGAACATTCTGGAATAAAGCAAATCCTAAATTTTCTTTCCTGGTGGACCAAATGCAGCCAAAATATTCCTACACGCAGTGGGCAGTTTACTTTAAATAATGAAGTGAATTAAGGATTTTCTCCCTTGTAAAAGCTAAATATTATTTAATTGTATGCCTGGGTAGTCCACATGAAAACCACCAATGTTTTTCACTATCACTATCACTATCTTCCCGTTAATCATCTATTTGCTAGAGCAGGCACCAGTAATATCTCCATATGTCCTGTCTCATGCTAGTAGAACCCAAAGGCATCCGCTTGCTCCAGGAACATAAAGAGCCTCAAACCATTATATTAGGTCATGGGAATGACCTAATATAAATGTTACTGGTATTTGGCATATCAAATACGACACGAGCAGCTTGCCAGGCTTGTCATACAGGTGGCATACTCTTGTAGTCACCTCTAAATAAAGCATTTATTGATGAACCACGCAAGCCAGGCTGTGATAGTCTGGTCTTCTGGGTGGAGTTGTGACGAGAGGGAAGTCCGGATGTGGAAAATGGCGGCCCCCATGGAGTGGGGGTGTCATCTGGCTTGTTGTGAGGCTCTGCTGGGGTGGCAGACCAGGGCTAGAACCCGCACCAATGTTTTTAATGTTGGAAAAGTGAACCATAAGGTAACATTACGCGTATGAGTCAGCAAGTGTTCAAAATGGTGATCTGAGCCTTTGGGCGCACTGAGGTCACACCCCGCCAGGCCTGTCCCTGGGCCCTCCAGGGTCCTGTCTCTGAATCAGTGTTTCTCAGCTGGAGGCCATAATGCTCGCTCGGGACCCTCAGGCTATTTCAAGAGGTCATGGATGAAAATCACATAAAAAAGAGCCCCTGTGAGGAGACTGGGGGGGCAACTGCAGGGCAGGGTGGGCACAGGAAGGAAACAAGGAGGGAAGGGGCCCTGGGGAGGGTGGTGGAGAAACGCCCAGGAAGCTGTGGGGTCCGCCTGGCAGGGGAGAGCCCCCTCCCGGCACAGCTGGGGTGTGAGCGGGGCCTCGCCCACTCATTCCCATACTCTGCCACCAAGAGCAAGACCCATCGCTGCATTCCTCAGCAGAAAACCACGCTTCTTCCCTGTTCTGCAGGGGCGCCTGGGGATTTGTAAGTCCCTCAGGGGTTTCCCTCGGCTCTGTCAACCTCCTACTAGAGTGTCCAAATGTCCTACTACATTTGGACCTGCAATGTAGCACGTTGGTCTCTTGGGTCAGTTCAAGTAAACGAATGACCAGAATCAAGCCCCTTCCCCACCCGGGTACTCCCCCTCGCCTCCCCGCAGCTCTGAACCAACGTCCTGCCTGTCTGCTCCGCTGATCTGTCCCGACTTGCCTCCCTCCAGCCTTTTGCTGTCTGTCCTCTGTGTCAGCAAGAGCTAGACTGGACCCAGGAAATAGCGCACCTCTTCTGCCCCACTGTTTGTAAGTTGCCGACCCCCCCCTGACATGAGACGAGGAGGAATTTCTCCTTGAAACAGGAAGTAGAGGTGGGAGCCAGGCCCGGGCTGAGGGTGACCCGCTCAGGTGCCCCTCTGTGGAGGAGAAAGCATTTGCTTGTCAAGACAGCGAAGCCTCACACCTTTCTCCGCATGCTGTTCGCTGATGACAGCCGCCTCCTGCAACGGTCTCTGTACCTCCCTGCTTGTATAAGCCTTGGCTTGCCAAGCCCGAGGTGTGTTATTCTTAGAAAGCTTTGCAGGGGCTTTCACGCGTGCCTTCTCCCCATGGCTTCCCACAGAGCAGTTACTGCAGGCGCTGACCCAAGCTTCCTGACTGCAGTAGTATTTAGTGACGTTTGAAAACAAACACTTGTTTTTCTCCTGGTTCCTGGGGAAATTGCAGCGTGTTCACGTCAGTTGTTTCTTTGTACTAGCAGTGCCTAAAATAAGCTTTATCTTCCCTTCCTGTTGTGAAACATTTATTTTTAGGTGAGAAAGAAATGTGGGTGGTGAATGGGAGGTGGGTGCTTGGAGCCTTTCCTCTCTGGCTGTGGCTCACGTGTGCTGGGGTCCGTGAACACACGCGGCTGGTGCACCCGCACTTCTGGGATGCAGATAGCTTTAGCGTCTTCCTGGCATGGCCCTGTGTGTGTGAGGTACCCTGCAGGGACATGGTGCCTTTCCCAAGGCCTCCCCACAGAGCCCTCTGCATTCCACCTGTCTGCTGGACAACCCTTTCCTTGACCACACGGCCCTCGGACATGGGACCCAGAGGAGCACCCCAGTGACAGCCATGGGGCAGGGGTTAGGGTTGGGACGTCTCCGGCTGTTCCTCTGGCCTGTGCGCCTCCTCAGCGATGTGGACCAGAGCCCCCGGCCACCTTCTCTCAGCTCTGATTCTGGCTTTCACCTAAACCAGAACTTTCGGTCAATTTTGCTACTGTGGAGAGCTGGTCTGCAGGGCGGCAGCTAAAAGCCACAGAGTCACGCTGGGACAAGGCTGAAGAATGACCTTTTAATTCTGTCACGTGACCCGTTCGTTTCCTTTCCGAAGGAAGGTCGCGTTACAGGTCATCCAGCAATGCGCCACACCATACGGATGTCTAGGGGGTGATGATGGCGTGAGAGTTCTGGGGTTCACTCAGACGTTTGGGGGCTTCGGGGTCCTGACCTCTTGCCACTGCTGTAGCACCTGGCGCTTTTGTTTATTTATTTATTCATCAATCTGTCTATCTGTCTATCTACCTATTTGATCTTCATAGATTAATTTTTTTTTGTTATCCTACTGTGAGATATACAGTTTCAAAGTTGTTCATGATTGGGTTTCAGTCATACAGTGTTCTAGCACCCGTCCCTCCTCCAGTGCCCCATTCCTGCCACCAGTGTCCCCAAGTTCCCTCCCATTCCCCCAGCCTGCCTTTATAGCAGGCACTTTCCCCTTTGCTTCTCTCTCTCTGTCTCTCTGTCTCTCTGTCTCTCTGTCTCTCTCTCTCTCTCTCTCTCTCTCTCTCTCTCTCTCTCTCTGTCTCTGTCTCTGCCTCTCTCTCTTGCTTCCTTTTCTCACACATTGTGGCTTGCCCTACAGACATTTAGGTATTATCTTGTAAATCCCTCACCTGGAACTTTCAAAGGTTGACGGATTCTGGGGGTGTTGGCAGGGGGCATCTCCTGGAAGGAGGAACTTGTCCCCGCAGTCCTAGCGGTGGACTACGCCAGCCACGCAAAGACTCTGCTGTGGCACAGGTCGGCACCGAGGGTTTTCTGGACCTGCACCGTGGCTGGAGGGTGGCGTCTGGGAAGCGGGGAACAAGGGCACCCCCTCCTGCAAGGCAGCCTCCCCCTCGCAGAGCAAATCACCCGCCCCTGAGTCAGGACAGGCCTCAGGCAAGGGCACGAGTCCTGATGGCAAAGATTTTTTGAAGCCTGAAATTCCCGTGGGCAGACCAGGCGAGGACACTTGGCTGTGTTTCTGCTGAGCGGGGCCCCGGTGGCCCCTGCTGTGTGCTCTGGCCACAGACAGGGTGACCCCGGTCAGCGGGCAAGTATCCATCATCAAATCCCTTCCTGCCAGCAGACTGTTTGCCACGGCCGTGAATGACCTTGGAGTTCCTCCAGCCGCCCCGAGCTGTTGGTGCTGACCTTCAAAGCTGCACTTGACCATCACGATTCTCCACAGTGCTCTGACAGCAAGAGCTAACTCTGCTCCAGAACAGCGGCTGTCCCTGGCCAGGGGTCCAGCACTGTGGGCATATGTAAGGGAAGGGAACTGTGGCCGACACGCTCCTCCTGCTCAGCACCTCACAAGGCAGGTTTCTAAGACAGAACAGCAAGAAAAAGGGTTTCTCGAGTGGCAAGGATTGAGTCTGCTCTCCCCAGGTCCTGAATAGAAATCTCTCCCTCTAGACACATCCACACATGTAGTTGACTATATGGAAATCTCTAACTCTAGACACATCCACATGTATGTGATTACACGGAAATCTCTATATACACGTCCACACATGTATGTGATTATATGTAAATCTCTTTCTCTAGACACATCCACATGTGTATAATTACATGGAAATCTCTCCCTCTAGACACATCCACATGTATATGATATCACGGAAATCTCTCTCTACATACGCGTCCTCACATGTATGTGATTATATGTAAATCTCTTCCTCTAGACACATCCACACATGTATAAGACTATATGGAAATCTCTCTAGACACATCCACACGTATATGATTACATGGAAATATCTCCCTCTACACATATCCACACATGTAGTTGACTATATGGAAATCTCTCCCCTCTAGACACATCCACATGTATATGATTACACGGAAATCTCTATATACATGTCCACACATGTATGTGATTATATGTAAATCTCTCCCTCTAGACACATTCAAATTTATATAATTACATGGAAATCTCTCCCTCTAGACACATCCACACATGTATATGACTGTATGGAAATTTCTCCCTCTAGACAAATCCACATGTATATGATTACACGTAAATCTCTCTATATATACACCTCCACACATATGTGATTATACGTAAATTTCTCTCTCTACATATCCACAGATGTATGTGATTATATGTAAATCTCTCCCCATATGAATACATATATGAATATGTGTAAACCTCTTTCTATATGCATGCATACATGTATATGAATATATGTAATCCCTATATGCATCCACACGTATATGAAGATATGTAAATATCTTACTCTATTCATGCATGTATATGAATATATGTAAATCTCTCCTTATACATGCACACATGTATGAATATATATAAATCTCTATATACACACATATATGAATATATGTATACACCTATATATACCTATGTATACACACTATATATGTATACACACTATATACACACATATATGAATATATGTATACACACTATATATACCTATGTATACACACTATATATGCATACACACTATATACACACATATATGAATATATGTAAATAGGTCTTTGGGTGACTCCAAATTCCTAAATTTTGTGCAGCTTATAGGACAATAGAAAGCGATTAATGAAGTTTGTGTTTGCTGCCCTCGAAAGCAAATCTACAGCAGAAGTGTGGTGCGCCCCTTACTGTGTGACTTGCCTGCCTGATGACCCCAACGACCAAGGCACTCAGGAGCAAGAAGAGCCTCCAGACTAGAGATTTCTTTTTGTTTGTTGAACCGAAAGGGTCCGCACCAGCAATGCTCAGGGGCTACTTCTGGCTTGGTGCCTGGAGTCACTTCCGGTTGGTGTTCTGGGGTCCACATGTGCCAGGGTTAAGTGAGGTCCTCCTGCCTGCAGGCCATGTGCTCAGCCCGTTGGAGCATTCCCCCAGTCCGCAGACCTGAGCTTGGAGCCCTGCAAGACAGAAGTGGGACCCGTAAAGGAGTGGGTGGTGGGCGGGTGGCTCCTGGTGAGAGCTGGCGGGGTGTGAGTGGACCCAGGTAAGGGGTGGGTGGCCCCTGGTGAGAGCTGGTGAGGGAGAAGCTGGTTGCTGCCGAGCAGGTGGCAGCTGGTGCATCTTCGGGCCGGCCTGACTTCTGGGAAGTTGGCACATGGTCTCCCTGCTGGAGCAATACTGACGCATCCCTGGATGGGTTGGTGTCGCCACTTTGGTTTCCTGACTCTACTTCGTGGCGAGCAATCTGCACCCTGAGTGCCATCTGTGTGCCATCTGCTGCACCCCAAGAGCCAACTCTTCCACCCTGTGTGCCATCTCTTACAACCTGAGTGTCATCTCCTGCACCCCTGCCAGTCTCCCCTGAATCAGGAGAAACGGCCACACCCCACCACTTCCTCCTCAGTCACAGGCTATTCTCAAACAGCTTCCATCATTGTCCCATTGCTATTTCAAATTCTTCTGTCGGGGTTGGGTTGTTGGGCCACACCCAGCTATGTTCAGGGCTTTCTCTAGGCTCATGCAAAGGCAAGCGCCGCACCTGCTGTGCCAGCCCCCATTTGTTGTCTTTCACTGATCTTGCTGTTCCTGGACCAGGCACTTGCCATTGGGCGCAGGCAGAGCAAATGCCGGAGGAAGCTGTCCCATGAAGCACACAGTCCTGGAAGGCGGAAACGGGTGCTTGGCCACAGGGGGCGCCAGTGTGAGCTGGCTGCTCAGAACCTCACCCCTCCCGTTCCCTGGGCTGGCTGCTCAGAGCCTTTGCTTTTCTCCTGGTAGTTCTAGAAGGATCCTGAGTCCCACTTCTTACTACTTACTCTTCAGTAGTCAGCTTGATACCTTTCCATTATTTTTTTAGAGGATAATATAATATTTAATTTAGACACAGAATCTAATCAGGATTAAATAAATAAAATCCATTAGCATACTTTGACCAGGAACATACCACCAATGCAATAAAAGATTAACTGTTACTGTCATTACTGCTTAAGGTTGAAATTTAGTTTGTTAAAATCAACATCATCTGAAGTGATATTAATATTAAATTGAATTTGACTGAATTTTTTTTTCTTTTCCTAAATTTATTACACCACTTTTAGACATACAATTGCAAGATGCTCATGTAGAGTTTTGGTTCTACAGTGTTCTAACACCCATCCCTCCACCCGAACCCATCTCCCATCACCAATGTCCCCACCTCACTCCCCCATCCCATACCTCAACTACTTGGCGGGTTCTGTATGTCTTTTCTCTCCTCTCTATCTCTCCCTCCCACCAAACTTTCCTGTACATCGTAGAATGCAGTACATTAAAGGACGTAACCGTTTCCACTAGTTTGATGGACCGTGCAGCCGCTTGTGGCCACGTGATTTAGGGGCCTCATGGTCAGCATCTGGACAGCGAAGGTGGCAGCTAGTGTGGTAGGCGAGTCTCATCCAGCTGCTTCCGGGACTCCCCCAGAGGTGATGGGCCCACTCCCAAAAACCATCTGTCCTCCTGGGAGCCCCATGGTCAGCTGAGCCTGGGGAAAGAGGAGTTCCAGCTTCCCCAGCCGCGTTTGAGACTGCATGCTATGGCTGGTCACCCCAGGGCAGCTCCTGGGCGGGGCCACCAGGCTCGACAAAATGGAGGGGGAACCTTTCCATTATTTTTCAGTTGTTGGTAAGAATATGGTTTGCACATCTCCCTGAAGACAAAGTAGCTCGTAACTGTTGGCCAGAAAACGCAAGAATTGTGGAAATGAGCCACCCCACGGACGAAGTGCTGCCTGCTTAGCTGCTCAGCTCAGGGCAGGCAGCAGAGCCTGTGCTCTTGGGACAGCCCTGGGCTCTAAGGACAGAGCAGTGGGACTCGGATCTGAGGGTCTCTCCCTGTCACTTCTAACTCTCTCTCGCTCTCGCTGCATATACAGATGCACGTAATATATACATGCATATTGATTTCTTAAGAGTCCTTATAGTTCTCTCTTTTTCCAGCTCTAACTATTTATATATTTATGTGCATTTTCTATTCACTAGAGAGGCCATAGATATTATTGGCATAGACTATTTATATAATTTTAAAATACCCTCAGGATATGGTTGCAGAAACCTCAGACATGAGTCCCAGTCACGGGGGTGACAGGCCCTATCGGGAGCCAGGACGGCACTGGCCGAGAGTACAGTCCTTGGGTGTGACACTGCTGCTTCGGGAGCTTGTTGGCCACTCATGAGGTGACTGCAGGGAAAGGCTCTGGATACGCTGTGTCTGGGAAACTGGATGGGGGTGAGCTGGGTAGGCTGGTGGCGGACCTCAACAGTAAGTGGAAAGGACTTGGTGCAAAAAGGGTTGCACATGGGAGAGCTCTGTTCTAGATCTTTCTTTTGCGGACATGGATGCATTGTGGATTTTCCTGTGCTTGTGGGCTCTTGAGAATTGTATGAAAGATTGGCATCCCAAACTCAGAAGAAGGAAAGTTAGTTTACTGTACAGATGGTTCCAGGTCCCTCTCCGGATGTCTAGGCCTCTCCGCTACCAGTGAACAATGTTTTGGCCCTGTCCCTAATGGTGCCTGTCCTGTCCTGCAGTCTACTTGACTCCCATGAATGATGCCCAGGTGTTGTCCCTGTGCTGCTCTCTCTGACCCGTGTGCGCTTCCAGTGTCCGGCCACAGCCGCATGCACGTGGGCAAGATCCCTGTGCTCCGTGCCTGCCGCTGGGCCTCCCAGCTGTACCCAGCAGTCCCTGTTGTCCTGTCCCGGCTTTCCTTAGTCTCCGGCCACGGCCCTGTGCAAGTGAGACTCCTGTGCTCAGGCCCTTGCCACTGCCTGGGAATCTAAGCCTAGCCTGGTCTTCAGCTATCCTGGGATTCCAAGCCCTGCCTGTAACCGGGTCCTCTGAAACAGCCTATTTCCTGGCCTTGCATGGCCTACCTGTGCTGGACCCTATATCCGGGCATGTTGCCCTACCTGATCCAGGGAGAGAATACAGAGAGCAGAGAGAGAGAGCAGAGAGAGAGAGAGAGAGAGAGAGAGAGAGAGAGAGAGAGAGAGAGAGAGAGAGAGAGAGAGAGAGAGAGGGAAAGAGAGAGAGGGGGAGAGAGAGAGAGAGGGAGAGAGAAAGAGCTGGCAAGAATCAAGAGAGCAAGAGGGAGAGGGAGAGCCTGGGGTCCCTTTTTATCTATTGCAAATATCTCACCCCCAGGCATTCCTTCTACATTCTGAGTGGCTATTTGTTAGTAATAATTGACTAAGGTGATCTGGTGCTCTCCACCTTAGTGCCTGCTGTATCACCATTAATAATAGTTAATTGATGGCTATGACCTGGGGGTACAGGTTGGGAGCAGACAGGCTCTTCAAAGTCTACATCTTAAGTGCTGGAGCAATAGCACTGTGGGTGGGCTCTTGCCTTGCAGATGACTCAGGGTCAATCCCCTATATCCCTTGAGTCCCACCAGGAGTGATCCCTGAGCACAGAGCCAGGAACAAGTCCTGAGTATTTCCATGGTGACTAGTAAACACAAACCAAAACCAGAAAGCTGACATGATAAATCTCACCGACCAAAGGACACAGTAGAGCTGTGGTGTCCCCAGGGACTCAGGGCCACTGAAACATGCTTTGGCAGGCAGCTTTCAGTGGAACTTTTAGTTTACAGGAAGGCATCAGCCATGACTGGGAATATGAAACATGAAAGTAACTGACCAGCTCACTCAAGAAATAGCCAGCACCCCCCCCCACCCCCAACACACACACACCCTACCCCCAGAACCTCCAGGCTACACTTCTGTTCATCTGTGTGAATCCCAGGTGTGTCTGTTTCCATGGCTCATGTTCTGGGATTCCCCCAAAACTGGGTGAGGAGGGCCACAAACACTCCACATGCCTCATGGTTCTACACGGTGGCTTTGCCTGCGAAAAACCCATTAGGGAGTTTCCTCTTCCTGGGTTGCATCTCAGTTCTCTTCCTCTGGCTTCTTGACCTCACACAAACCAGAGCTTCCTTTCCAGCCCTGAGGCCACATCCCAGAGAGCATTTAGGAATGAGTCCATTACAGCCGTTCAAAAGCAGTTCTGTGCTTGACCCTTCCTTTCAAACGGGTTTTGCTTCCATCTTCTTTTATTCCAGTCCTCTTGCTTTGAACAAAGAGCTCACATGTGGCTTTGGGCTCCTCACAGATGATAGCGTGCTGTGAGCGATCATCTCCCGCAGAAAGGTGGGTAACTGCTTCCTGTTTCAGCAGTCAGCTGAAGGCAAGCTTCAAATGCCCTGGATTTTACAAATCCCTCCAGATCCCCAAATACAAATGTCACTTTACAGTTTCAATCAAAATTCCATGTGGCGCCAGAAATTAATATGCTGAGCTCCAGATGACCAGCATTAGAAAAGCATTTATGCATTCGATGGACTGTGACCACATGCTTAATATCCAATTAAAGAAGAGGGGCTTTTGCTGGGGTGATAAGACAAACAAAGGAGCAATTACCAGAGAGAAATGGACTACACATGATTACAAGGTGCAAAATTAAACATCCAGTGAACTCGCCATACCTCCCCTCATTTCTTCCCCAAACCAGATTTTGATTGAGGTGGGGGTGGGGATTTTGCAACTGCGTGTTCACGATGTACACTCAGCCGTGAAAGCTGCATGCAGGATGCAGGCGATATGTGCGGCGCCTTCGGGAACCAGTTGGCTGCTCTCATGGAAGAGTTGATTTAGTGTGTAATTAGGAACGAAGCTTCCAAATTAGATGGAGAGTGGGTTCCACATCTGGGAAATAGGAACTCCAGGCTGACGCCGGCTCTCCCCAAGTGCCTCTGACTGCCCTACAGCCCCCTGCGAATGTCACAGTCAGACCGCGTGACATCTGTTAAGGCAACAGGAAGTTGACAGCTTGCTGTCTTCCCTCTTAGGTCTTCCCTTTGCTGGTCGCACCAAGGCTTCATTTTCAGGCTCTGCCTCCATGGAACCCTTCACTGTGGTGGCCCTATGACGTGGGGAGCTGCGGGAAGGTTGCCCTCTATTGGGGGTTTTGTGGTCCAGAGGACAGTGGGACTGTCTCTGAATCTGGGCCTGTTTCTCATGAAATGAGTCTTGGCCTCCTGGTCAGCCTTGCCAATGCCCTGGGCTTTGGTATCGGAGTGTTTGTTTTCCACGTCTCAGATCCTCTTTGTGTGTGCCTCACTTTTCATCATGCCAACACTCATGGGGCGGGAATGTTGAATGCTCCCCTTCAAGCACCCATCTGAGACTCTGCTCTTCCTCCTCCAGACCTTGGGCTCTTGGGAAACACACTTTGGTAAACACACAGTGGGAAACAAAGTTGGCAGAGTGCCACCTTCCGTGGTGTTTCAGCAGCGAGCACGCCACTGAGAGAGACACGCTGAGAATCTGGCGTGTATAAAGCAGAAGGCGAGAGAGGAAGAGAAGCGCATCCATGTGGAGAAAGGGACAAGCTGTCTCGCCTGTGCCTTGTGGAGAGTAGACGCTCAGGGATGCCGCGCACAGCTGACTCTGTTCACAGACAAGGGTCAAAGTCAGGCAAGGTCGGCCCTCCTGTGGTAGAGTGAGCGAATTGGCAGCTTGCCAACTTTGGAAGTTTGCTTCTGGGCTTGCAGGGAAGGGTCTGTTGTTAGATTTCTTAAAGAACGTTTATTTAGGAGCTATCAAGGAAGAAAGGATCCCGAAATGAAACTTCCCCGATTCCACAGCCAAGAAGCCAAAACGTGAACCACACCAGTGAGGCAAATTCCATGGCGTTTACAAGAGAAGACATAGATACAGACTCACGGGGAGCAGGCTGGATCTCATTCCATGGAGTTTGCAATAGAAGACACGGTTACAGGCCCACTGGTAGCAGGCTAGACCTCAAATGGAATAGTGCTTCCCAAAGCGAGTCACACCGTCTAGGAAAATCTGGAACAATCCAGACTCAAGTGTGAACACTCTCTAATTGTTCTGTTATGTGGAAAGTACATTTCCAAGGAACTGCCAGGGAATGTTTTTCAGGGTGTGGCAGGCTAAATTAGTGTAAGGCATCTGCCTTAGATGTTGAGATTAGTTTGTTTTCCTTTGTAACCCTCAAATCTGCTCCCAGTCATCACGCCTATGCAAATTCCTGTACACACGCATCAGCTACTAACACTTGGAAAATGTTTTCCAGTGAGCAGGATGTTCTTGGAAATGTTTCTGTTGGGTTAAGGAGCGCAGAAGGAAGGGTGATGTGAACCCCGGACTGAGAGCTGTGGGCATGGCCGTTAGATCAGATTTTATGTCTTTCTTTCCTTTAAGAACCTCCCTTTCTTCTAAATACTTAGACCCGAGAGAAAAGAGTTTAGGCTGACCTGGTTTGAATCGAGTGGAAGTTGATACGACTAATGCCGGAGTTAAGAGCAGTAATCATGCCATCACACACATACACTCCATTCAGGGAGCATCTGTTCCCTGTGGTTATCACAGCCACCATTCCTAGGAACTGACAAGACCTAGGCAGGGAAATGTGATCAACAGGACCTTCGCTTTTCTCTTTCCTGGCCATTTCCCCTGAGCCCGTGCCATGAAGAAGGACTCTTCAAACCCACGTGAGGGGAATTTTGAGGCCAGAGAAGAAAGATTTGGTTCTTTGTATCACCTATCCTATGGGCTTTACCTCTAGAGCGGACTTTTGGCATTATGTGAAAATAGTACTTGTAAATGCAGAGTTTGCTTTCATTGAACCGTAGAACTCCAAGGCTGACTTCATTTTTTTTGCAGGGAGAAAGGGGACTCAAGTGGCCATTGGGGTTCCAGGCACCTCTCCTGGTGATTGTCAGCCGTGCTGGGGGTTCAGTTGTGGGGCCAGAGAATGCTGTAATGCTTGGACCCTGTTGTGGCAGAGACCGCGAGGGTATACCTCTGAGCAGGAGGCTTCTTCTTCCTCCTCCTCCTCTTCATCCTCCTCCTCCTCCTCTCTTCCTCCTCTTCTCTTCCTCCCTCCCCTCTCCCCCCTTCTCCCCTCTCCACCACTCTCCTTCTCTCTCCTTTTCCATCCTCCTCCCTCCTCTTCTCCCCTCCCCCTTCCTCCTCCTTCTTCTTTGAATCACCACGAGATGGCCTATTGCCAGAGGTTTCCTCCTTGAGAAAGAATCCTTTCTTTGATTGCAACTTAGAGCACACAGTGATGAACTCCCTGTGTTGGTTTCCAGGAACAAGTCAACCCCTCAGGACATGCAGATTAGACTCCCCAGACCCAAGTCACACTTGTTTGAGCAGACTCCCCCTGACCTTGCCCTGGGTGAATGCACCGGAAGTCTGGCTTCAAATCAGAGACGGCATCTGGCGAATGTATTTCAGGAACCCTAACAAGTGCAAAATATGTTCCTACTCATCTTTAGTCAATGAGCACTTACCTTTGACGCATAGCAAGTTTATTTATGGAGTCCAAATTATGAGAGCTAATACTGTTTTGTCAGAACCCTGTATGACAGCCCTCTGATGAGGGCTGTGCAGGGCGATTTATTTTCAGCCGCGGTACATGGCATGATGCGCATCATTATTCAACATCTCGTTTGAGCCCTGGCAGAGCACTTGGCGCTATTATGCACAGGCAAGTACTTAGCATATGTAATGTGCCTCACCAACCGGGATATTCTCCATTGCTTCAAAGTAGCTTGAACTGCACAAAGATGTCAAACGCAAGAGTAGCCCAACAACTCTGGCTTTCCCTCTGCCTTTCAAGTCTATTTCATCTCACAGTGCCAGTCCGTCTGCTTACCAAAGCAGAGTTCCTCAAGCTTTCGCTGGCGCTGACTTCAGCAGGGAGGAAGGATCCGGTGAGATCTTGTCTCTCTAACTCCCTGTCATTTTTTCTGTGCACTTGGGGAGGAAGCTGGGGATCCTCGGCATTCCAGGCGTCCTAGTCCTGAGCTCTGGAGTCCCTTTAGCTGCTGTGGGTCTCTGGGTTTGTAATGAGGACAAGCACTCAATAATACCCAGCACACATATCTAATGAATGCTGGAGTAAAGGCCCAGGCAAATACCAGGATCCTTGTGGGTAAGTTTAATTTTCTTTCTACATTCAAGGTTTCTTGAGGATGTGTGTAATTAGGACTAACTGATATTTCTGTAGGAATACAAAAACTTAGATTTGGGGGCCTTGTTCCCGACTTTTCTGTTCTCCAAGTGCCTTAGAGCACCGTGCTCCTTGGTGCTCCCGGTGTGGGTGTGCACTCATTGTTCGTCAGCACCTCATGCTACAGCTTCTCAGGTCTCCAGGGATTACCTGGCTGAAACACCCTTTGGAGAAAGGCCAATGATCCAGGGTTTCCCCTAGGACAGTCAGGGTTAGTGGCCCTGGAGGGTGGTTACTGCCCACTTGTTTGGAAAATCTGCATTGGGCTCCTTGTGCTGGTTGCTGTTAGTCAGCTGGGAGTGCACCAGCCCATAATCACAGACTAGACATGTTCTCAAGTCGTGTGAGTTTCGCACACGTGCACACAAACAAGGCACGTATAGACAAGTTCACATGTGCACACATGATCACTCATGCTCGCTATAACGGATGCCAGCAGCAGCAAGAGCATCAACGTCTGAGCGTTTCCCAGCATTCCTGCACACAGCAGAGAGTGCCCGCCTCAGGACCCTCTGAGTCGCAGGCATGTGTGTGTGCGCATGTGCTGTGTGGTCTGAGAAACCCTCTGCTCTTGTGTTCACGGAGGCAAACTCAGATCCTGGGACCAGAGTTAGGATTATTTCAATCCTTTCTGTATGAAACAGGGGGCGCAGAGCAGTGACCCTCGGGGGTGTGGAGGCCCCTTAGCTCCCAAGTAGGCCAGCAGTGCTTGAATTCTTGCCCGTGAACCATGACATCTCGGTTGAGAGGTCAGCATGGGTCTGCAGCTCTGAGGGGGACTGTCCCTTCCTCCTGAAGCTAAAGGTTCCATTCACGGCAGCTAGAGGGGAACCACAACATTAGCATAGGGCCCGAGGGGGCGAGCACAGGGCCCAGCAGCCCCCTTTCTTGATGCCTGCCTGCTTTCATCCCACCCCAAGTCTCCTAATGCACTGCCGAGTGCAGCCCGGGAGGGCTCCAGCATACAGGGAACCCTGGGTCAGCCTCAACACTGCATCCTCCGACTCTCTCCACTGAACCACCGGCCTTGTTGACTGAGAATCGCTGGAGGAACCTCTCAGCCCCCGGTATCACATGGGAGTGCAACCCTCTCCCCGCACAAAACATTTAGTTCTTCAGTAATCCCCACATGAACCAGAAAGGCTCAACAGGAATAAACTTAGAAAAATGCGGGGAGCGTTGAGACAGTTCCCTCTGCACCTCCTGACGGCGCCATGATCCATCGGATGACATTTAGAATGAGTCAGGGAGTGGGCGCTCCCCACACTGTGTCCCTTCACCTCAGCCCACTGAGATCTCCTGCTTTCTCTCCACTTCCGGGTGTCAGTCCTAGGCGGTGGCTGAGTGTGGCATGTAGCCAGGCACCCTGTGGACGGAGGAGAAATACAGAAAACCTAAGGCCGGTCCACTGGGGTGAAGGGATGTTTGTGCTCCAGCCTCATAGCAAGCAGAACTTACTCTTGACCTGATGTGTGCACCAAGATTCATGTAGTACCAAGAATGGTCCACATAGCTCCTGCCTGCTGAGAAGGAAGAACTGTGAACTCCGCCAGCCACCAAACAGACACAAAAAATGATGCTGGTATGGGGCAGAAGCTAGGACAGCAGGAGGCCCTTGCCTGGACGTGGCCAAGCTGGGTTCTATTCCTAGCACCTCATGGAATCTCCTTAAGCCCTGAGCACCACTGGGTGGGGCCCGAACCAAAACAAAAACTGGAAGCCCAGGAGCAGCCCCACATCCACAGTCTCTGCTATAATACCAGCTTCACAGCTGACCTCTGAAGAGATGCGAGCTGTTGAGAGTCACGTACACAGATATTCAGGCAGAAAGCTCTGGTACCTTTTCGGGAGTGGCAGGAGTTGGCCAAAAACATCCCAGTTCTACAGGTCTTGGCGTTCTGAAGGATGTGAGGAAAACAATGCCTTCAAATTCCACAATGCTGACAGCCCAGTAGGAGCACAATAAATTAACTGGGAAAGTAGCATAGAATCCCACTAAGCTCAATAAGCAAAATCAGTGACACAAAAGGCTCAGCTAGCAGCAAGCAGCCCCCCCTGTACTAGTAACACAGAAGACTCAGTAGCAGCAAGTGACTCACTAAACCAGTAACGCAGAAGGCTCAGCTAGCAACAAACAGCCCCCTAGACCAGTAACGCAGAAGGCTCAGCTAGCAGCAAACAGCCCCCTAACCCCAAGATAGGACTTTAATGACCCTGTTGTGAGATTTTCCCAGATTTTCTTTTGCTGAAGTATTTTATAATAATTCCATTAGCCTATTTTTGGGCAACAAACAATATCACTGTCACTGTCTTCCCGTTCATCATCGATTTGCTTGAGCGGGCACCAGTAACATCTCCATATGACCTGTCTCATGCAAGTAGAGCCCAAGGGCACCTGCTTGCTCCAGGAACATAAAGAGCCTCAAACCATTCCATCAGGTCATGGGAATGAGGTCTATAATACTGGTATTTGACATATCAAATATGACACGGGTAGCTTGCCAGGCTCTGCCATGTGGGTAGCATAATCTTGTAGTCATCTCTAAATCCAGCATTCATTGATGAACTGCGCGGCCGCAAGTGGCGGCGTGAGCCGGGCTGTGATAGACTGGTCTGCTGGGTGGAGTTCTGATGAGGGTAAATCTGGATGTGAAAAATGGAGGCCCTCATGGAGTGGGGGGTTGTCTGGCTTGTTGCAAGGCTCTGCTGGGGTGGCGGGCCAGGGCTAGAACCCGCCATCCCTCCTGGGCACCTCGTGAGTGGCTGGGCACAGGGAGAACCAGTAG
The DNA here is from genome assembly GCA_021461705.1 of Cryptotis parvus. Taxonomy (NCBI): domain Eukaryota; kingdom Metazoa; phylum Chordata; class Mammalia; order Eulipotyphla; family Soricidae; genus Cryptotis; species Cryptotis parvus. The sequence goes on along the minus strand of JAJIBD010022274.1, from coordinate 293,416 downwards.
CAGCTCTGCCCCATGTCTGTGAGTCGCTGGATCAGCATACCTGGGCCGGATTGAAAAAAAAAATAAACAATAACAAACAATGTAAAAATAAGTTCTTTTGTGCCTTCTCAGGGGGCAGGCTTGGTGGGGGTGGGAAGCTGGGAAGGGAAGGTCACACTGGCAGTTGATGTTGGAACAGTATTTGACCTCCCTTGTGTCAGTGCCTGTGACACAGGCCCATAACAACTGTATTATGAACAAAAAAGCCCATAACAACTGTATTATGAACAACCCTGTAAGCCATGGTGTTTAGGAAAAGCTAGGGGGGAAAGTTACGACAAAACAAAAAGAATAACACTGGCAGTGGGACTGGTTGCTAGGACATGGCAAACCTACAGCTCAACTACCAATAACTTTGTGAGACAGAGTGTCTTAGTAAAAGTATAAAAAATTAAACAGAATGATTTATTAAGACTAGCCAAGAAATACTCTCGCGGGGCTGGATCGATAGCCCAGTGGGTAAGGCGTTTTGCCTTGCACGTGGCCAGCCACGTGCAATTGAATACACTTGATTTATTCAATTTGAATAAATCAAAGAGAACATTTGATTTATTCGTGTGTCCTGTATTGCTGCCTCTAAGGCTGGCTGTGGTGAAAGCCCATTGGAACTGGTAGAGGCAGCAGGGGTGAAGGAGATTAAGGCTCGCTCTTGCCGGGAGTTTTGTGATCATGGCACCTGAAAAGCCGGACCGCCCTCCCCACCGCACAACAGATTCTCACCTCAAACTTTAGTGGCTGGGTTCTTTTGCTCAATGAGTTTCAGAAAGGAACACTGCCTACCTCCATTCTCAGCTCTGATGTTAGCGCCTTCAAAACATGGTTGGTTTTGTCCCGGTTCATGACCATAGTAGGGCCCTGAGTGGGAAGACTGTGTCCCAGTACTATATGATGGCTTCTCCCTGCCGCTATGGGTTCTCATGGGCTCATTGTGGTAGGTGCGATGTGCCTTGTGGGGCGGGTCTGAGCCATGGTGGTTGTTCCTGACACAGATGCTTTCCATGGCTGTGGCTAAGGGGAAAGGTTGAGCACAGAAGACGAGAAGGAAGAGAGAAGAACCATCTCCAAGCTGAAGCCTAAGAAGGAGCCTCGAGCAGATCCGAGACCCTTCTGTGAGAGGCTCGCTGAAGTCGCTCCTGCAGGAGGGCAGGTTGACAGGTGTGTGACTCTTCACCCTTTCAGTCCACACTGGCTCTGTGGGGCTGTACCACCGCAGGGAAAGTCAGACATTCCTGCAGGTGCCACACGACAGTGCCACATGATGGTGCCACATGACAGGGTCACGTAACAGTAGCCGTGAGAGTCAGGAGTTTGGTTGGAGCTGTGGGAGGAGCCACTCACTTCCGGTGTGATGGCAGGAGACGCTTCCACGCACACTTGGCTTGTGGGTTGTGTAGGAGGTTTGTGTTTTCCTCTAGTAATAGACTTTTCACTTCATCTTGAATGGGGGCCGACATTACTCATACGCTGGAGCACGAGATATTTTAATGGTCCTAACTGTGAATTCCCAAAGGAGGCTAAGATGCCAGTTGCTCTTTACAAGCACAACCAAGGGGCTTTAGACAATGACCACCATGATGTGACCCATTCACTGCACATTTCACGCTATAGCTGGCCAGATGTGAATATTTCCCGCCTCTCTCAACCCCAATCAAAACCATTCAGTCTGGATGTCCCCGGCAATAGGAGCCAGAGAGTGAAACTTCCAGCTTGAAGCTTTCTAGAAACAAGTTGCTTGTCAGAAGACTGGGAAATAAAAAGCCCAAACATTCCCCCAACCCCAAGAAGCCTTCTTTTTTCTGCTCGGACCCTCATAAAGACCTTGGCAGTGGGGAGAACCAAGTGATGCTGAATTTAATATACCCATTAAAGTGCTTGAAATTTTTTATTCATGTAAGAAAAATGTCTTTGCTGAAAGATAGTTGGAGGCTATGAACAGCACAATGGGAAAACCTCTGAATTTAAAGCAGGTTTTAAAGACTTGGTTTTCTGCAGGCAAGTTGGACAGCATCTGGAAAGAGCCCCAGAGAGTTCAGTTTAAAATCTAGTAATGTGCTTGGGGAGTCAAGTCTGTGAGTGGAGCCTGGCGGGAAGTTTATCTTAGGAGATGCAAGTGTGGACTCATGGCTGTCCTCCGGGTGGCTGAGAGCCTCCTCCAGGGACACAGGGGTCAGGCTGGTCCGGAGACTGTGGAGCTGTGTGGAAACGTGCCTGGCTGAGCAGAAAAGGCAGACAGACTAGTCTGTGCGGGTGGGGAGGCAAGGGAGTCCCAGGGAAGGCAGAGATCAGGGTACTGGCCTCACGGGAAGATGCAGGATTCCAAATTGGTCCCCGAAGTGGACTTTAGAGATTTGGAGGAATGGCACGGCTCAACAGATGGAACCAAAGCACCAGAAAGGGAAATAATGGAGAAATACTTGGGATTGACTGAGGAAAGGCTAAAGGATGCTGCGACTTCATTGCGCCCCTGAATGCTATCCAGCAAAGCCATGAATCCAGGGACTCTGCACAGGTCGATGGTGTGGACCCAGTGCATAAGCTTTGGGATTGTAAACTTGTAAGCTTGAAGCATTTGTGCTGTGGAGCCCTTCTGAGCTGCTTTTCCCTGGAGCCCCAGGGTGAGGTGGGTATCTTGGTTTAGAAACAAATGGAAAGGTGTCCTTGTCTTGCAAAAAGGGATCAGAAAGTTGGGTGTCTGGAGAGAGAGTTGTACATGCTAACCGTAGCAAGGGAAAAGGTGATTGGCAGCTATCAGTACATGTAGCTTCAAGAATAAGAAGAGGCTGCAACACATACAACGAAAAGCCATGAAACAGAGTCATCTCCAAACTGGTCATTAAGAAATGACCCAGGGTGGAGGCAGAGAAGAGTTGGTGTTGTCTTCAAGTAGAAAAAAAACAGTATATAATCTTGGTGGTTTGGAAGTTGGTTCCTAACAACAGTTTCACAACAGTGTTAGCGTTACAGTTTTGGTATACACTACCTCTCCACCTTACCACCACCGGACCCCCACCAGTAACAGGGGGTGTTACTTCAATTTCCCTCACCGTCCAGGTCCCCTTCTCATTGGAAAGCTTAGTTCTGAAACCTAGGGCCAGCAGGTCGCCATCTTTGACCCCTTTCATTCCTGTGCTTTGTTTCTCACATACCGTGACGGTAAGATCTTCTGGTATGTCTGGTGTTTCCTCTTGGAGCTTAGTTTCCTTTACATAATGCCCTTTAGTTCCACTTAAGTTGCAGCAAACAGCAAAAAACTTTTCATAGAGCTGCATAGTATTCCATTGTATATACCACACCTTCTTATTCCATTGTGTATTCCATTGTGTATACATGCCATCACTTCTTTATCCATTCATCTGTCATTGGATGTTTAAATTGTTTCCATGTTCTAGGAAGCTGGTCTTTCAGCAAATTATCCGTTTATGACAAATAGAGCCTAAATACAGTTTTTCTCTTGTTCTGTTAGGTTCACAGAAAAGTATTAACTCTAGATTAACTATTAATTAACTATTAATTATAATAATTAATAGTTAACTAATCATTAACTATTAATTAACTATTAGTAAGAAGGTAGAGTTAATAGTTTATGGGGAATAGTGAATATTAATAGCTTAGAGACACAGGAACTTTATGATTCTTGTAAAGGTTCAATAAAGATTTTTTATGTTTTGATGTGTCAAAAAACAGGAAAAAAAAGAAGAGAAAGAAATATTTCAATCCATTTCTGGTAGGTCAGGTTTATATAGCTTCTGAAGGGGCATTTAGCATTGTTCCATATAAATGTAGGTTTTGTGCCGTGTTTTTTCCACTGATCACTTTACTTTCCCTGGATGTATGATTCCACGAAAAATGTCTTGTTATTTTCCCTTCTCCAATTGCCCCAAGACTTCTCAAAGTATCTGAACTTTTAGTTCTGGCGCTCTTTGCTAGTACTTGTCTTCAATTTCTCATTATCTTATATTTGCTGAAACTTTAATAATCAAGGGAGGGTTGCAATAAGCACAGAGATTCCTTCAAATAAAGTGATCTCTGGTTAAGTCGGGCATGGCCAGGCACAGTTGGTTAAGGGACAGCTGTCTGAAGACACGGAGGTGTGGCAAAGTGCTTCTTGCAGGTGACGAGTAACCCGAGCAGGTATTGAACATGCTGTATGAGCACGGGAGGTTCTGCACACAGTAAACCTGAAGCTGGATGGGTCCTTACTCAGGAAGGGGCCTCGCTCATTATGCTGAGTGGGATTAGTCAGGAAGGTTGTAGGGAACTAATGTGAAGGATCTTAATGGAAGAAGGAGGTGCTTAGGTTCTCTATTAGGATTACTTTGGTGCAGCGAGATGGAGCAGATGGACTGGGGGATAGTGTGAGACCAGTAGATGAGGAGGGGAGCCACCAGGACCCAGAGAGAGATGTGGATCAGCCTAAGTTAGGACGTGGCAGTAGCATTTTCAGAAGGAGCAACTGCAGTGCTGTTGTAGAGTTAACTGGAGACAGAACATGGGGACTGGGAGTAGACAGTGAGATTGAGGGGCCTGAAGTCACCATTCTCATTCTGACCGGGCAAACTGAGGAATGGTGATGCTCCCCTGCAAGTGGGTTTGAGGAAGAGATGATAAGTACATCTCTTCCATCCCTACAGTTCTAAGGAAAAATAGTCAAGTTCGGTTAGAGTTTCCACGATGGACCCTGGAGAAAAGGAGCTTGAATGGATCACTCATAGACCATCTGGGACACCCACATGTTTCCTTGCACATGGGCTGCTCTCTGTGGCATTGGCACTTTCGGGGGTGAGTAATTTTGTAAATCTGCTATTTACATCAATGATTTTGCTTTCCTAGACTCCAAGAACTTAGGGGACAGAATGTCTTTGGAAACTACTGTTCTTTGAGGTTGGAGACCAGAGCAAGGAATTTTAATAAGGAGAGTCTGCAGTTGGGAGTTTGGTGGAAATTGTCACTGGGGACAATGTGGATATTTCTATAACCATGCATGAACCTACTGTCCCTTCTCATAAGCATTCAGCCAATATCCCAGTAGTGCTGCATTTAAAAAAAAGTTTCCATGAACTTGTTCACATTATTCTTACTAGAATAAATCTGTATACGGTCAAGTAGATCTGAACAAATAGTTTCCAGGCACACAACACTCCCACACACCAGGCCTAGATGAGTCTGAGGTTGTGGTGGCCCTACCCTTTCTGTTCTGTGGCTGCCAGACAGGTCGTGCTCAGAGCACTGGTCAGCCCAGACTGAGCCGGGCCCTTTCTTCATCTTGGATATTACTTTCTCGCCATGGACTCTGACATGCTCCTCTGTCTTATCCTGACTCTTGACTCCACTTGTAGCCGATCATGTAGCTGAAGGCGGTGCCCACAGCCACTCTTTTCATACATTACTTTTTATTCTTCTCTGCCCAAAATTTTTGATTCTAGGAATTGGATTTTACTCATCTCTAGTCTTGGTACAGAATCCAGTCTGTAGTTTATAAAAGCCATAATAATGTAAACTATAAGATACAATGATAATCAAATAATGATAAATAATGTATTATATAGAATTTTGCCCGATGCATAATATATTTAAAATTTAATATATGAATTATTAAAGTTATATATAATAAATGTGGCTAGAAAAAGCGAGATATAAAAATAAAGCAAATGGATGTGCTGTGCATTCCTGCCTAATTGGGGATGTAAGGGGTGCCAGTGTGGACGGAGTTGGCAGAGGGACAGCACGCGATGCGGAAGGGCTGGGGCATCTGGCTCTGTGCGGGTGAAGGTGCAGAGGCTACTAAGGCATGGGTTTGAGTCGGAAAGTTTTCCCTGGAGGGCGTGCTGCTTAGAGTCTCCGATGGTACCTCAGTGTGAGGACAGGAAGAGGCGGGCCCAGGTTTCCTGGAGAGGGAGAGCGGGGCCAGGGAGTAGAAGGCACTTGGAAAGGGTGAGCAGGAGCGGAAGGGTCGGGGCAAAGCTAAAACAAAGGCTTTGCTGGAGAAGGCCCTGAGTGGGATTTGTGTTTAGCCCCTCAGTTGTTCCAGAACATTCTACAAGTCACTGGCTACCCTGACTCACAGGTCCCTCATTGGCAAACGGGCAGTGTCTGCTCTGAAGCATTGCACTGGGTACTGTGCAATTGTTTTCACTTAAAAATTTTATTGAATCACCAGGTGATATAAAGTTACAAAGATTTCATGGGTGAGTTTCAGACATAGAATGTTCGAGCCCCCACCCCTCCATCCCTGTCAGCTTTCCTCCCCGGTGAGCCTGTTTCCCTCCTGTTCCCCAGCCTGCCTCTGTGGCAGGCACTCCTTTCCTTTGCAGTTCTGTTCCTGGAAGGGTATCCAGCATACCACTTTACCCTCCTTTCGAGGGCACTGTGCAAATTACCAGGTGCCCTGTAGGTGCTGGTGTGTAGGCGTTGATGCACGGAGGAGATGACCCTCCTCTTCTGGGATCCCAGGTCTTGGTGGGACCGCACTTGGCTCCTATTTTCCCTATCTCCCTCTGCTGGGCATCTGAGGAAGCTGAAAAGGTGATGCAGGTACAGCAGGTATTAAGGTCACCTTGGAACTGAAGGCTGGTGGCGATCCCAACCTGCTCTGTGTTCCTATTCCCAGTGCTGCTTCCAGACTAATGCTCATAAATGCATAGACAGTTCTAGAACCCTTGTTTTCAGTTTACAGTTTGTGTGTGTGTGTGAGTGTGTCCACTTGAGCAAAAACACAGCTGTAGTTGTTTGTAGTTGCACCAGAACTTTACCTTCAAAAAGCAACTCATGGCACAAAGAGCCAGGCGCTCTACTGGTGCCACTAAAGTCTGCCATTATCCTGGGGGCAGACGGCTGCGACCAAGTGGTGACAATGCCAGTCTCTCTTGGTTGTGCTCTGAAAGGGTCCTGGCAGTGCCCCAAGACACAGTAATTGGCCCTCACCCAGGAACCATTCTATTAAAGGCCCACAGAGGCCGAGCACTCCCAGGATGCCAGAGAAGCCAGCGCCCTTAGAGTTGAGTGGTAGCCCCCACTCTCTCCACTTACCCCTTTGGGGACCCTGTCTTGGGCCTGAGTGTTTCCTCCTCTTGTTGTGAGAGTTAGACTTGAATGCTCCTGCAGTATCCACGGTGTCCTTCCTGGGCCCCCGGCAGCAACACCAACAGTGTCTGAGGCTGGACAGCACCGGGGATGGAAATCGGGAGGAAGATGGGAACAGCAGGGAAGGCACCTGGCTCGGAAGCCGAGATCTCATGCTTCATGGACACATCATTTGGGGGTGTCAGGCAGCAAGTGTCCAGATCTGGGGGGTGGTCAGTAGCAGAGAAGACTGTCCCTCTCTCAAATCATTCTGGGAAAGACAGACACATGATTGAAAAACACCTGCAGCCTAAAGGCTCAGTGTCACGGGAACTGAAATAAGTGACCTTAGTTCTGTGGGGAACCAAAGCATTAGGGATGAGGGGATGGCTGATGTCTGGGGAGGAGCAGCTGGGACTTGGGGGAGCACCGGAAGAAGGCAGAGACCCAGACCTGGCTGGGGGAGCCTGACATGGTCTGACCATGCGTCTAAGCTGTGCCAGGGTGAAGCCCCAGCCTGGAAAGAGGTAGGTTCCTGCAGGGAACCTGAGAGCAAGAAGATGCGCTGCCCCTTTGGCTGCAGGGTGCCATCGAGGGATGTGCGTGGGTGAAGCCACATCAGGGATTCGGGGATCGTCTGAGAAGCAGAGCGGAGTCACTGAGTCATCCGGGACCTGTTCCCAGCAGGGGCCCGAGGCGCAGATGCTCCGTCCAGAGGGTTGTGGGACCGTGGCTGTGGAGAGCAGCCTCCTGTGGGCAGTTGCTCCCCTGAAGCCGGCGCCTCGCGGCCCACCTTGTCCAGGTTCTGTAGGCCCAGTCGGTCCAGCCTGTCGCTGCTCTTGTGTCCTCACAGGTCCCAGTCGCCTCCCAGAGGCTCCTGCCTGCAGCGTCTGTAGCTGGGTAGTTTATGTGGCAGTGAAGGTCACAGAGATCACGCTATCAGGGTGGACTCTGCTCTGACCAGCGGCCCTCAGTCACCTGAAGGCTAGCAACGAGAACCACCATTCTCTTATGGTTGCTTGTATTTGGAGACGCACCAAGTGATGCTCAGGGTCACGCCTGACTCTGCGCCCAGGAACTTTCTCATGAAACCTGGGTCTGAAACCTGGGGACTGAAACCTGGGTCAGCTGCATGCAATGCAAACACCCTCCCTGCTGTACCATTGCCCTTGCTTTGAACTCCCAATTCGAAGGAGGAAAAGGCTAGAAAGGAGAAGCGGGAGCAATGGGGCTGGGTGCCCCTCCCTTGGGTGCTCGCTTCGGGTGACACTGGGCTTTCATGTTCATGTAGAAAATCAATGAAGTTGGAGGCTGTCCTCGGTTTGATGTGCCTCTGGGTGAGTTACTTGGAGTAAGGTTTGTAAACTGCTGCTTGGTGCACAGAGCAAAAAACAGGCATGAATCAGAGCGCTTCTGTTCTTTCCAGAAGCGTCAACGTTCACCTGCATTTTTAAGTGTAATTCTCCTAGCGAACCTGAGGCTGCGGAAGATGAATTGCTTTGCTCCTGGTCAAGGAGCCGTGAAGGAGGGACGGGGGCAGGGCGGCGGGCGCGTTTCTCCGGTCCCCGGTCATCGCTCTCCCCCTGCGCCCAGCGCCTTCCTCATGCCAACCACAGGCTCATTTCACTAACTCCAGAACCCGATGTACTTTCCTTCACTGGAATTGAACGTGCAGACACTTAATTATAACTTTCGATTGCTTAAAATTATAGGGCTATAGAGTTACCGGCACGTGCTTGCTATTCCGAACCCTGAAATAACCATCTCTCTCTCTCTCTTTCATAATCAAAATGGAAGCAGGGAATCTGGCATCATTCATCATAAACTTGCAGTATTTCCTAGGATGACTTGCAGGCTTTGAAAATAACTCTTAGGAAAATAGGGCATAAATTGTCCTCACAAAGTTCCCTTTAGAACTCATTTGATTTTCACTGACGCCACCAAAGCATTAGGAACGACTTGGGGGGTTTGATCTAGGTCTAGTTGGTAATGGTGGCTCCGTTGGCATTGGGTGAGGGACCAGCCAGGGGTGTTGGATGTAGGACCCATAATGGAAAGATGCAAGAGTGGTGACGTCAGACATTTCGAAGGAGCAGTCATTGTTTTAAAGTAACGCGTGTTACCGTCTCACCTTCTGGAGGTCAGAAATCCAACCTCGAAGTGCTCAGAGGCTCTCACTCCCTCTGGGGGCGTCATAAGATCTGTGCTCATCTCTTGCGGCCACTGCAGGCACTCTGGGCTTCTGGCAGGCAGCCAGCTCTGTCTTCATGTGATGTTGCCTGCTTCATGTCTATCCTCGAGAGTCCCTCTCCTTTCTCTTAGGACACTCCACGAACTTGGCAACCACCTTACCCTGGTCCAGCAGGACTTTCTCTTAACAAATAGCAGTTGTGAAGAGCGTAACTTCCAGACACTGGCATCGTCTGAGGTCCAGGAGGACATGGAGAGTTTCTGAGAGGACCCTAACTGTGTTCAGTTGGTTTGTTATTGAGATACGTCCACGTATGAGACTGTATGCTGTAGGAGTACAGGTTCATGCCGCCCCAAGCTTGTGTCACGCCACAGCCACCACCAAAGCAGAGTGACCCTCCCACAGCCCATCAGATTTCTTTCCTTTTTGCTTATGCCTCTCCACACTCAGGGCAGCTGGGAAGCAGGGGTGGAGGGGAGGGGCTGGGGCCTGTGTCACTGTATCACTGTCTTCCCGTTCATCATCGATTTGCTCGAGCGGGCACCAGTAACAGCTCCATATGTCCTGTTCTCATGCAAGTAGAGCCCAAGGGCACCTGCTTGCTCCAGGAACATAAAGAGCCTCAAACCATTCCATCAGGTCATGGAAATGAGGTTTATAATTGTTACTGGTATTTGGCATATCAAATACGACACGGGTATCTTGCCAGGCTCTGCCGTGCGGGTAGCATACTCTTGCAGTCATCTCTAAATCCAGCATTAGATATGCTGGGGCCTGACTCTAAGGAAAGTTCAGCTTTTCCATTTTCTGAGCCTCTGTTTGCTTGGGTACACAGGGCCATAACAAGATAGCGGATCTCATAAAGGCCCTGAAGTCTGTGCCCTGAGTGCCCTGTGGACACCCGCTGGGCCCAGTCAAGCCTTGCCAACATCTCTTTCTGCCTCTGCCTCTTCTGGTGTCTTCCCTGCTCCCGCTGGGTACAGACACAGAGGCACGTTAAGGCATTTGCAGGGGAGGCCTTTGTGTATGAGATTAAATGTCAAGCTGCCGAGTTTCCAAACTTCCCTGGATACCTCTGTTCGGTTTTGATTTTGGAAGAATATTATACCCTGAAGTTTCTGAGGGAAGGCCGGGTAACTTTCCTTCCCTTTCCTTTGTTTCATGGAAAGTCCTCCTTGGGAAACTGAGAGATGCTAATGAGGGCATGAGGGACCAACATTCATCTCTGACCCTGAGCTGTCCCCTGGCCTGAGTGGGTTTCTTGTGTAAGGAAAGACATGAGTCTTTCTCCTGGCCTGAGTGGATTTGTGTGTAAAGGCTGTCTTTCTGTGCTCTTAAATCACTGTGAATTTCTTGGGCTTTAAGGCACAGCAATTCCAAGGATTCAGGAGCTGGACCTGCATAGACAGCTGCAGGGAGAAATGCCCAAATTCTAGAACATTTCGTTCTTAGCTGAGCACCTCCGTAGAATACACAGTGTCCATGATCCCAGGGAGTTAACCATCTTGGCAAAGCTGAGGAGAATCCATGGAAAGAAAAACATGCCAAGTATCCTACTGGTCAGCCTGCAATTGCTCCAACTTCAATAAACCACCAGATTTTTCATCATTGATTTTTTTTCAGCCTCCTTTGGTGGATGTTTGCTTGGCCACAGAATAAGAGCACTCGATCTCTCAGAGGACACCTCCTCTTCTTAATCAGAGCTGAGGGCCACCTGTAGATGGGTCTCAAGAAAGGGTTTGGATTGTAATTTACTGAACCTGTGCTGAAGGTTCTAGAAGAGCATCTGGAGTGACCTGGGACTATTTACTAATCAGAAAGGCAGCCCTATGCTTCACAGTCAGGAGGTCATATTCCCTGGGGTACTGGGACCAACATCTACTGGGTTTCTGAGAACCCAGAGCTAAGTGTTCAAGAATTTTGTTAGTTGCTTTTTAAAGCATAGCAAATTTGATACATTAAATGCCGTAAGCTTATAGTTCAACATTGTTTAAAAGCAACCCAAAGAACACATACCTAAAACTCATCGGTTCCCTGTGGTTTCCCTATGTTTTGCTGGACTCGGTGCTCAGGAGGTGATTCGCATCTGTCCTACCTTGCCAATGCCTTAGCATTGCATCTCTCCTCCTAAGTCTCAATTCAGTGGCATGCTTAGACCCCAAACTTGACAAGCAACCAAGACTCCCTGGCTTGGTCAAATTGACTCATGCTGCCGACAAGCTGCTCTTTCTCTCCATTTCCTTTCTCTGAATTCATGCTGGTCTTCTCTGCTTGCCAGGGCTTAGGAGGCATCTGGCTGCTTCATTACTAAGATGACGGAGGCCACCAAGATGACTCCACGTGGGCCCTTGACTCCTGATCACCAAACAGAAGGGCCTGCTCTCGGCTCCCACACAGAGAACGGTTGGTAACTGTGTCTTTGTAACCTTCCAGGGGTTCTTGGCTGTTCACCCTAAACCTGGGATGCTTCTGACCAGAGGGAGGTCAGTCTTTCATCCTTCTCTGCTCCCAGCCACTGTCCTCCTGACTCACAGGAAACTCCCTGGAGAATCTCATAGTTCAACATGCTCAATCAATCAGTTTCAAACACAAGAAATATGGATTTTTGGTTTTAACCTCTACATTTCTGAACGAAAGCCCAATTTCCCTAAATATTAGGGCTAAATATGGGGCTATTCCCTACAATGGCAGGTTTGTCAGGTTCTCAGGTGATGATAGGAGGCGCTTTCTTGGCCTTAGTCCTCAACTAGTCCTGCCTATTCCCATTCGGCCCTGTTAGAAGGGAGGCCAAAGAGGGCTGCCACTAGGGCTCGAGCTAAGCTTTTTTCTAGCCTGTCCTTGGTTTCCGAGTCGGATTAGGGGAGCTAGAAGCGATAGTACAAGTGGGGAAGGTGTTTGCCTTGCACATGGCCAACCTGGATTCAATTCCCAGCATCCCAGAGGTCTCCTGAGCACTGCCGGGAGAAATTCTTGAGTGCATAGCTGGGAGTGACCCCCGAGCAATTCTGGGTGTGACACCCCCTTCCCAAAGAAACAAGTGAGATTAGGGGCTGTCCGGGTGACTGTTGTGGGTCACTGGGAAGATCTGGTCCTGGGCTCCCTCTTGGTTCTGCACATCCTGAGGCATGCGGATATCATAGTTGGAGACATTTGCTAACAGGCTTAAAGCCACAGAAGAAGCCCGCAGGCCTGCCCCGAAGCTCTCCTCTCATCTGTTTCTGCCTAGTGCGTTGCAATCCACTGTCTCGGCTGGATATTTGTGATGTCAGTCAAACCTTCCATTCACCCATCAGGCATTCGCTGCTTGCCAGGCTTTCTGTATAGTCTAAGTCCTATAATAGATGGCTTTTTATGTTCCTCTACTTTGTCCTTCCAAGAACCTTGTGACTTGTGGTGCATCCAGAGACTGAGAATGGGGAGCCACTAGGATCGTGGCATGTGGGCACTGAGTGGACAGGTGAGGGGCTGAGGATGTCCTGGGCACAACCCAAACTGGGGTGTGGGCTCTCTGGTAAAGGCCTTGCCTTAACCCACTCCTGGAAAATTTTCCAGGGATAAAGCAAGCAAATCATCCTTCCCGTCTGTGTTCTTAGATACTTTCAACCAGGCTTTTTTTCCCGATGTTTTTCATGCATTTCACAAATTGTGCTGGAGGTGGTGATTCCTGTTCAAAGCATCTTGAAGTGGCAACAAGCCTTTCAGAGAGGTATTTTAAGACTCGGAGAATAAGACATAGCATTAAGCACCACGTAAATATTCAACAAGCTTACACGGGAAGCTGGGCTTGTGACCCTCGGAAGCTCACGCTTCAATCTTAAAACAACACATAATTCTCACCCAATTTCTCTGACTTAGCACAATCCATTTATCAATCTGATGTCCTTGAAGCAGCTGCCGTACTTTCTGCTTTGAACCAGTCTCAGCTTTCCTTGAGCTTCCTGGGTGGAGGGGGCTGAGCAGCCTCCCAGGGAGATGAAGGCCCACTGGGCTGTGAGTGTGAGTGAGTGAGTGTGTGTGTGTGTGTGTGTGTGTGTGTTGGGAGGAGGATGGTTGTCTCAGCACCTCCATGCCTTGGTTCTGTCCCTGCTAGATGCCACTTTACTTTGCCCTTGGTCCTTCCTCCATGGTTCTGGTTCCTAGAGCGACCCAGCTGGGGTTTGGACTTCATTTCCATGATGATCACAGGAAGGAATCAGAGAGCCAGGGTCTTTTGTTCCTACTTGGAGTGTCAACAGTTTCCTTTCTACTCACTAAGAGCTTCCGGGGCACTTCTGTCCCCTCCACAGTGGCCTGATGCCAGCATGAGGTCTGTTGGGGTGTTGAAGCCTTAGTGCAGGAGTGGGGCGACGGCCAACAGGGGTGTCTGGTCTTGCTGTTGAAACTAGGCAGAGGAATCCTCCTCTGGTCATCAGCTCAGTAAGGGCAAACTGGTCCTGACATAGAAGCGGATTCTTAGCTGGATCTGCCCATCCACAGGAGTGAATGTGTGTGTGTGTGTGTGTGTGTGTGTGTGTGTGTGTAACAGAGAAAGAGTGAGTGAGAAAGAGACAGAAAGGAAAAGAGGGAGAAAGTGTATGAGTGTGTGTGAAAGCGTGTGTAAGGAAGTGTGTGTATAAGTATGAGTATGAATGTGTGTGTGTCTCTGTGTGTGTTTGTGTGTGAAAGAAATTGTGTGGGGTTTGGGGTGTCCCAGTCTAATAGGCAGATAGAATGTGCCTTGAGGACAGGTTTGACACAAGGGCAGGCTCAGTTCAAAGGGAGTCTTGGGTCAGAGGGCAGGCTGGGTCAGAGGGCAGGCTGGGTCAGAGGGCAGGCTGGGGTCAGAGGGCAGGCTGGGTCTGTGCTTCTGGGGCAAGGAGGCAGGTGAGCAGGAAAGCCTGTGCTGTCAGAGAGGAAAGGTTTGCTTGGAGGATCATGCTTCCAGCAGACGTGTTGGGCTCAGGCAGTTGAGGGAGGATGGAAAGGGAAGTTCCCGTCTTCTAGGCTCTCCATCCTCAGCACACCCCAGGACTCCCCAGTGCACCCCCGTGCTCCCCAGCACCCCCTGCACTCTCTAGAGCCTCTCTGTCACCCTCTTGATGACCCAGGAGCACTTCAAGGACATCCTCTGGTCTTTATACAAACAATGCCTCAGAGCCGGTGCTTGTAGGAACCCGAGCAATTGAATAGCAGGTAGGCACTTGCCTTGTCTGAGGTTGACTCAGCTGCTATTCCCATATGTCCCCACTGGTCCTCTGAGCCCACCAGAGGGGACTCCTGAGCGCACAGCCAGGGAGTAAGCCCTGAGCACCTCCACATGTGCCCTTGGCACTCTCAAACAAACAAATAAACAAACAAACAAATGTGCTTTTAATTGCACAATGATATCTCTGGTCACTTGGTCCCGAGTTTGTGCGAACACCGTGCGTCAGCCTTGCGTGTGTCTCTTACAGCCCTGCTTGCAGCAGCTTCTTCACATTCCTTCTCCCAGCCTGCCCCGGGCCTACCGGTAGAGGTCACGTTGTGGCGATTAGGGTGGCAGGGTTTGAGCCTCTGGTCTTGGGAGCACGGTCTGGGATGGTTTGTCCTCTGGGACAGGAAATGCTTCTGTCAGCCAGCCCGTGTCCTTGTTCCCCAGAGTTTTGTGTCAGACACTTGGTTTCCATTTTCCTTGGATTCCCCTGGACTAAGGTTCTTACGGTGCAGATTGGGGTGTGAGTCCAGGTGGCTTTTCTGTGTGGGGTGGGTTCATGGGGTGGGGCCGCATGGAGCCTTGTGGCCCGGGCTTCCCTCAAGGAGGAATAGAGTCTTTGATTAAACTGCCATTGATGGGCTCGTTAGACTCCTGCTGTGCCCGCTTGATTGCCTGTGTGCTTTGGCGGCTCACGGGGCATTGTCAGGAGGAGGAGTGCCTGTTGCTTCTCCGGGTCTTTCATCCTGCCACGAGGCAGACATAACTTGTAGGGGACAGCAACAATGACAAAGAGGCCATTAGAAAACAGGGCGGTGATCCAGCCAACATCGCTGGCAGAACTGGCATGAGCCACGATGAGCCATGATGAACACAATCTTGGGATGGTTTTGTATTAATTAGCATTTCCCAGCTTGCTGGGGTGATGACTCGTGGGTTCCAAGTGAATGCGAACGCAGACAACCAATGGGAACACAGCTTCCCTATCCGTGTTACCATGCCAACGGTCTTATATTCATTTTCTGATGACATTCCTGATTGATTCTTTGGGGAACTCTGGTTTACCACACAAAGCTGAGGACAGACTTTTTTTTTTCCCTCTCGCGGTCTTGACATTTCTCATTCGCCCAAGGAAAGTGCGAGGCCCTCTGCGTGGTAGGTATTATTTCAACCAGAACTGTGCTCTTTTATATAAAGTCCGTGTCAAAAGGTAAACCAGTGACGTCCTTAATTATTACAGGGGTGCAGATAGATTTTTTTTCCCACTGGGGTTTTGCTTCCCGGAACCATCCAGGCTGACGCTTCCTGTGGGATCCGCTAGATGGAGCAGTTGCAGAGAGCATTTACGTACTGCAGGCTGATGAGAATTTGAGGAATTGAGCTCTTGATGGGATTAAGTCTCAAGTGGGGGGGGCGTGGGGGGGTGGGAGAGGGGGAGTGGGGAGATCAGCCCGAGATTTCTCTTTTGTGGGAAATTGTCCCCTTAACATTATCCTCAAGGTTGGGATAGTTTCTTGGGCAAAAACAGTTTTCGAATAGCAAATACTCATCCAGGAAAGAATAAACTACATAGCAAGCCAAAATGTGCTCAGGAAAGAAGAGAATAAAACAGTTTAGAGTCTTTCAGATGTTGTGGGAAACAGAGGTGAGGATAGAACAGGGAATGGTCACTCTGTATCAGGGCGCCTGCTGGGTGGCTCTTCGAAAGAGCCCGACCTCTGCTCTTCTTGCATCCGCTGAACATTGACGTGTTCAACTATCAGTCCTGAATGTCTCTGTCAAATTAAACAATGGCCCATGTTAGGAGCCAGGGTCAGGAGCAATATTGTATTTGAGTTAAAGTTCTGTGAGCTTGCTGATGGCTGCCCAAGCAACCCGAAAGCTTGGACAGTCCTTGTGTGTGTGTTGTTGGTCCCATCCTCTTAGACTGACCACCTCTGGAAGGAGTGCGTGCTTGGCACACTCTAGAATAAGAGCAGACCCAGGGATCACATGAGGAATAACCCAAGTCACACAATTGTGAGCAGTGCCCCAGCACTGACTGTTTGGGCTACTGTCCTCGCTGCCCTAAGGGGTGCACTCGTTCTTCCTGTTTGTTTGTTTTGGGGCCACACCTGGCTGTGGTCAGGGCTTACTTCTTGTTCTGTGGACTTGGAGGACCATAAGGGGTGCCGGGATTGAGGCTAGGTTAGCCATATGCCAGGCAAGCCTCCTACTTACTGTACTAGGATTGAGCCTAGGTTGGCCATGTGCCAGGCAAGCCCCCTTACTGTACTGGGATTGAGCCTAGGTTGGCCAGGCAAGCCCCCTACTCACTGTACTGTCAGTGCCAAGGATGTACTCTTTCTAAAAGCGCTCCTCCCCAAAACATGCTCTAGAACATGCTCCTTCTAGGACATGCCCCTTCTAAAACATGCCTCTTATGAATTCTTTTTTCTTGTTTTTGGAACTTGGCAAAGACACTTAGCACTAGAATGAGTTCCAGGGACCTGCCCTGATCAGGCAATCCAGCTGTCAGACCTAGAATCCAGGTAGAACATAGACATTCCTTGGGCACTGGAAAATATCCAGTCCAGCTGAACTCCAGACCAGCCAGCAGTTATGTCTGTCTTCCTGCATGGAATTCATGCCTGGCTGGTACTCCAGTCTCTAAGGCCAATATCCAAGCAGGCATTTCTGTAAGATACTTTCTCTAAAGAATTCCCTGGCTGTGACCCCTGTTGACACTTCACCTATCAGCTGTGGATCTTTGCATTTCTGATGGAATTGCTTTTCTCCCTCTGTATAAGCCATTTGCATATCCTTAGACCAGAGGCTTAGGCCAAAGATATTTCTTTCTTGTGTGAAAGAAGAAAGAAATCCCCCAAAGGAGTGTGGGGGAAGGTACTTGTGAGTCAGTTTGACTGTGAATTGATGTCTCCTGGACATTCCATCATATTTTCTAACTATAAGCCTCGGTACCATCTAGATTGGATCTAATTCCTCATATCCCCTGGTCCTCTACAAAGGGACTGGATAGTACCAGGAGAGAGCCACCTGGTTATGATATGGGGTCACCTTTAGGAAACCCTGCTCTGACAAAGAGTCAAGGGAAGGCCACAATAGCTTGTCTCACCTAAGACCAGCCTGAATGGCCTCATGGTGTGAAAGGCTTTGAAAGAGAGTAGAGCACTAAAGAAATTGGAAATTGCCCTGGAGCAGAGACCGGACAAAGGACCTTCAGCAGGATGGAAATATCAATCTAGCAGGAGGACATAGTTTGCATTCTATGGCGCATCTCCCCCATGAAAATGCGCCCTATAGATACTTTGTCTCCGGTGTAGTTATCATGTCACCCCCTCCCTACTGTGTCTACATAGAAACTGGATTGGAAGGAGGGGCACAATCACTATCACTATCTATCACTATCTTCCTGTTAATCATCTATTTGCTAGAGTGGGCACCAGTAATATCTCCATACGTCCTGTCTCAAGCTAGTAGAACCCAAAAGGCATCTGTTGCTCCAGGAACATAAAGAGCCTCAAACCATTATATTAGGTCATGGGAATGACCTAATATAAATGTTACTGGTATTTGGCATATCAAATGCGACACGGGCAGCTTGCCAGGCTTGCTGTGCGGGTGGCATACTGTTGTAGTCACCTCTAAATAAAGCATTTATTGATAAACCACGCGGCGCGATAGTCTGGTCTGCTGGGTGGAGTTGTGATGAGAGGGAAGTCCGGATGTGTCCAAATTTAATTATTAATTAAATGCTTAGTTGAGCCCCAGGGAGAAAGCCCAGGAACATCCACAAAGGGGGGCAAAGGCGCCCAGACCCCGCAGACCTTCCGCAGGACCTCTTCCTCCCTTCCAGCTCTAGCAACGGTCTCTACACCCCTAATCAGGTATGTGACCTCTGCACAGCCCGTGGAACCATCCACCCATATCCCAAATTTCAAAACCATGCAGATATGTTAGAATCTGCGTGAATTACTTAGTATTTATCTTACATGAGGTAGCAGTGATCATACGTCCCTACATTCCTTGTCACCTACACCAAAATCTGCAACAACCCTGACACCTACTAACTGTACTATCTAGCCACCCAAGAAAACACAATTGCAACCTACAATAGTTATAATGATAAAGCATGCAGAATTCCATCAAGCTCAGTGAGTGAAGTGAAGTCACTAGCGCAGATGAGCCAAGCAATAATGATGAGCTATATATCCTCTCTGATAAGGAATTTTTGGATTCCTTATCCAATACTCTACATTGGATTCCTTATCCAGTACTCTACATTCATTACAATACTCTACAATATCCAATACTCTACATATCCAATACCTTATCCAATACTCTACATTAGCATCTCTGAAGTTTGAGGCGCAGGTGTGGCTCCCCTGGGGATATGCACTGGTAAGAGTCAGTTTTGACTTTGTGAGACCCCCCAGGGGAGTCAGAGGCACGCATGTGTGTGGGTGAGCTCTTGGGCAACACACATGGTCAGAGCACTTGGTCTGTGTGAGTCTGTTGGCTGGTGTGGTGGTGGCAGAATGTGCACAACTTTTAGGGTGGAGTGAAGTTGGTAGAAGTAAAAAGCTGTTGGATTATCTAAACTGGGCTAGTGGCCTTTCATTCATTGGTCATAGGTCCCCCAGCATGACCAAGGGACTTGGCGAACCCCAATATTGTTTGTCCTCACAAACTCCCAGCAAACCCTCATCCTCCATCTACGTAAAAACCACCATACATTTTCCTCCGGGATGACTCATCTCCTGTCTTCTTTCTGAATCACAGACTAAGGAAACGTCTACCTTGTTGAAAGCTCTCGTGATTTGCCCTCATTCCCCTGTCACCATTGCTGAGTTCCTGAAGTCTGTACCACAAACGTCCGAGAAAGGCAGAGTGCCGCATTTTTAAACCAACTCCAAGAAAGTGAAGAACAATCTCTGGCTTCCCTTCTTTTGTATAATCACAATCATCTCTTTGCTTCTGCATCCTACTTGCAGTGAATGTCTTTTGTGATTCATTAAACTGATTCAGTTCCACTTCAGCATTTAAATAATCACAGCTGTTGTTTATGGCTTCGTATCCTAAAAGCAGTGGAAGTGCTTGCTTAAATAGTCCTTTCTGCCAACACACCCCAAGTGTGAGGTGCTTGTAGATGGCAAAGGGGCACTGTGACTTTCCTGGAAAATGGAAATTTTTCTCTAAGTGTGAACAGAGCATCTGTATTTACCAGAGAAAATCAACCCAATCATCAGCACTTGGGAAGCGAGTCTTTCAACCCCGAAGGTGGCTACTCAGTTGCAGTAGAAACAGGGGCCCGGGAGCAGGGTAATAGGTGTGATGTGCTGGAATCTGTGGCTCTAAAAGCCCAGTCACCGTGCTCTGGAACTTTGCACCTGGTGGCAGAAAGGACCCTCTGATGCCACCCTCACTCACGTTGGCTCTGAATGGTGTACTTGCCTTTTCTCTCCCTTGGTCTTTAGGTTTCTCTCTCTCCCCTCACAGGGCTATTTTGCATGCGTTAAGTGGAGACTGGTTGTTGGTTTAACGTTTGTGTATTCTCAGATCATAAAAAATATGCAAGGAAAGAATCCCGTGAAGTCCAGTGGGGAGAAGCCAGCTCATGAATGTTCTCAGTAGCCTTCAAATATTGGTGCCGGGAGAGCCAGAGAGCCAAGGGCTTTGGATGATGCTGGGTGCTTATCTCCTGCCATGCACAAAAATAAACTCAAACACATCTGAAGAGTTAGCCGTCAGACTCACATTTATAAAACTCCCAGAAAAAGCACTCGGGAAGACTTCATAACACTGGGTCTCCCAAGGTCATCACCAACACAGACAGCAAAGCAATATAGGTGATTCCACGTGGTGGCATCAGAACAAAACAGTTCTTGCTAGCACAGTGACAAGACAACCTTTGAACAGAGAAAGACTTTGAAAGTCACAGATATGTGAGCTAGAGTTACTACCCACTATTCAATATAAAAAAAATCTGATTTAAAAGTGTTTAAAGTGGCAAAGAACTCGAAAAGACCCTTTTCAGAATGACGTACAAATGAGTTAAATCACTAATCATGAGAGAAATGCAAAGCGGCCACTGTGATGGTCCATTACACCAAACATTAAAACCAAACCCGACCAACATAACACTAGTGTGGCTAGGGAAGTGGAGAAAGGGAAGCCCTGGTTGGTCAGGGGTTTGATAGAGCAGTGGTTAGGGGACACATATGGAGGTCCTAGAGTCAAATCTCAGCCCTTAGCTGGTTCTGACCTGTGGGGTCCTCAGAACCTGGGAATTGAGTGCTCTGAGCATCCCCAAAGGCCTAGCTCAGTGACTCATGTATCAGGCCCAGACTGCTGCTGACTCAGCATCATAGCAGAGAAGAGGGAGAGGAGCCAAGCCAGTTGGCGGGGTCAATTCATAGCACAGACTGGGGAGTTTGTTCTCTCTTGTGTTCTCCTGCACCAGGCCATATAGTTGTACGGAGAAACTCCAGGGGCTGGGCAGGTACAAGTGTGGGGGCAGTGGAGAAGTCACGGTTGGCTTCCTCTGCTGTGCCAGAGGGGCTGGACCCCGAAACAAGCGTGATCTCTGCTTCTGTTTCCTAAGCTTTGGGTGGGACACAGCCCTTGATCATTAGTCTCTATTTTGTCTGCCTACCTGCCTGCCTGCCTGCCTTTCTGCTGTCTGTCTGCTGTCTGTCTGTCTGTCTATCTGTCTATCTGACTCTCTCTCTCTCTCTCTCTCTCTCTCTAGGCCAGTTCAAACCTACCCACTTCTCTGGAAATCCTTCCATACTGATGTCAGCTGATGAAATCTCACACAGGGGAGATACCATCTACACTTCTATGTTCATAGCAGCACTATTCACAACAGCCAGAATCTGGAAACAACCAGAGTGATCGAGAACAGACAACTGGATAAAGAAACTGTGGTACATCTACACAATGGAATACATTGTTAGGAAAAACAGAGTTGTAAAATTGCCTATAAATGGATGGATATGTAGAGGATATGAGTGAAATTATCCAGAGGGAAAAGGACAGATATACAATGACTGCATTTATTTTAAAATAAATTTATTTATTTTATGACTGCATTTATTTATTTCATGACTGCATTTATTTTAAAATAAATATTACTATAAAAAAGCATGATACCAATATCCAAGGCCAGGCAAAACATGGATCAGGAGGTCTTGTCAGTGGGTGGAATCTACTGCAAGTGTGTGGGAGTCAGAGGTTAGGTAAGACAGAGAAAGGAACAGTGTACTAATAATTGTTGGAAATGATAATACTTGTCTAGAACTGAGCATTGAACATAGGCAAAAGGATATACATGATAACCTCTAAATGTATGTATTGCAAGTCACAATGTAAGAGAAGGAAGAGAGAAAGAGAGAGAGACAGAGAGACAGACAGACAGAGACAGAGAGATACAGAGAGAAGAGGCAAAGTGCCTGCCATAGATGCAGGCTGGGGGAGGGAGAAGGGAATCAGGGGACATTGTTGGTGGGAATTGGCATTGGTTTTGGGATGGGTGCTGGAATACTGTGTGACAGAAACCAAAACATGAACATCTTTGTAATTGTATATCTCACGGTCACTTGTCACTTGTCTTCCTGTTGTTCATCAATTTGCTTGAGCGGATGCCAGTAACGTCTCCATTCATTTTTTAAAAATAATTTTATTATACCACCTATCTTATGGTAGCATAATAAAAAATTTGAAAAATGCATTCATCCCTCAAACCTGAAATACGCTGTTCCATGGGCGTTTTATGCAGGGAGACATGGTCAGGAAAGAGCTGGGATGGTCTGTGCCCTGGAAAAGGTGCTGGAGTGCTTTCCTCAAGAGAAGTTCCTCTGATCATGGCCTGAAACCATTTCTTTTAAGGAGTCCTAGAGAGTGGAGAAAAAATAGCACTGACACCATTGATTCAATGGGAGCAAAAGGGGTGTCCTTCTATTGAAAGGGCCTGACCTCTGGCATCCCCAAAGTAAGATATAGGGTCTTAACAACATTGATCTTCTGCACTGTGCCATTGACCTTTTGCATTCTCGGTGCTGGGAGATGGAATATCTTTAATTTTTATTCTCTGTTCCTGAGAGCTCTAGCACTTCCCTGACATTTCAAGCTGTCTGAGGTCCAAGGTGAGGTCACTCGACTCTTTACCACCTATTGTGAATAAATAACCAACCACAAAGCCCATCAGGGTTGCAGTGTGAAGTGCTGGCCCAGCTGCCCCAGCTGCCCTCAAAATGAGAATTGTGGAGCTTTTGCCACAGACCACCCCTGAAGCAAGGTTAACGGCACTTTTGTGGTCCGTTTTGTGTGAAATGTACTTGTGTTCCAGTGTGGAGATCGAGCATTCCTTTAGAAGTTGCGTTTTGTTTTTCTCTGTCTCTACTTGTCAGATCTTTTCCCACATATTTTCTTACATGTAAGCTCTTTCCAGTTAAGAGATAGTGTTTAATTATTACTTGCGGGGTAGATGGGAAGACATGAGGGCGAGAACATGAAAGTCCAGTGTTGTGGAGTTGGAGGTATTGCATGGCTGCTCAGGTGGTCACGCGCTCCCAGACTTCCAGCATCTGTAGAGCTGGGGTGGTTCTTTTGCTTGTTACCCTCCTGAGGGGCACCCCAGAGTTTTCATCCGCAGTGGCTTGGTATCTCTCTTGAGATTAATCATGTGAAGTTTGGGGTTGTTTATGTAGCAGCAGGTGTGACTGCGGCGGCCTCAGTACTGATAGCCCAGTAGGGAGCACACCAGATTCGGTGGGAAAGTAGCATAGAAATCACTTGATCACTTGAATCCCGTTATTCATTGATTTGCTCGAGCGGGCACCAGTAACATTTCCATTGGACCCTATCACGTGCCAATGTAGCCCAATGGCATTGGTTGACTCAGGAATATGAAGAGCCTCAAACCGTTCCTTCAGGGTCTTGACAAGGAAGTCTGACCATCTTGTAGGTGGGCGGCCACATGATCTTTTGACATCCCGTGGGATCCAGTCGGTAATGGCTCTAGTCCAGCGGTCATCTCTAAATCGCATTACATGTCCAGCCCATCTGATTTTCGATGCCTTGGCAAAGCGAGACAGCGTCGGAGGTCAGAATAGCGACAGAGGTCAGAACTCTGGATTCCTTCTCTCACTTGAGTGAGGCGTGATATTCCAAGCATAGCTCTTTCGATTCCTCTCTGGGAGACCCGAATAGCATTCTCATCCTGCTTTCATAGGGCCCAGGTCTCTGAGGCGTATGTTAATGCAGGGAGAGCGGTGGAGTCAAAGAGATGTGCCCGGAGCCGGAGGTTCTTTGTCCTTTTAGCTATTTCTTTGATGCCTTTGAAGGCATTCCATGCCGCTCTCTTCCTCCTGCGCAGCTCAGGTTTTAAGTTGTTCATCATGTTGACTTCTCGACCTAGGTACACATAACTGCTGCATTCAGAGATGTTTGTTCCATTGAGAGTGAATGGGGCCTCTGGAACTAGTTCATTTTTCATAAACATAGTTTTCTTTAGATTCAGCTGTAGACCTATCTTTCCACATTCTCGGTCGAAGTCAGCCAGCATTTGTGCCACTTGGCTAATGTTTGGTGTTATTAGAACGATGTCATCAGCAAAGTGGAGGTGGTGTAGTTGCCGACCATCTATCGTCACTCCCATTCCTTCCCATTCTAATTGTCGCATGATGTTCTCGAGGGTGGCGCTGAAGAGTTTTGGTGAAATGGTATCACCCTGTCGAACCCCTCTTTTGACATCAATGATCACTTCTTTGTAGAATGGTGAGATCCTGGTGGTGAATCCGTAATACAGCTCATGAAGGATCTTGATGTATTGGGTTTGAACACCCTGTTTGGCTAGGGCTTCGATGACTGCTTCAGTCTCCACAGAATCAAAGGCTTTCTTTAAATCAATGAACGTGAGACAGAGTGGCACCTTGTACTCCCTACAAACCTCAATGAGCTTGGTTACTGTGTGGATATGGTCGATTGTGCTGAATCCTTTCCAAAAGCCTGCTTGTAGATGACGGACAACAGGCAGATGGGGCGATAGTTGCCAACGTCGTGAATGTCTCCCTTCTTGAACAGTAGAACTGTCCTGCTGTTTTTCCATTGAGAGGGTATCTTGCATTTGAACAGGTAGCGTGTGAAGAGCCGAGCTAGTGTATTGATGAGTACCAATGGCAGATTCTTCAGGTGTTTGGGTCTGACTTTGTCTGGGCCTGGTGCTGTTCCCTTCTTTACCGATGAGATGGCATGTCAGATTTCAGAAGGGAGAATGTTGGGAATGACATATCCATCCTGTGGAATTTGGTATGTGAGCAGGTGGATGTGGCTATCAAAGAGATTTGAGTAGAAGTCCTGGATAATCTTCTCCATTGCCTTTCTGGAAGATGTGATAGATCCATCAGGGCGTCGGAGGGCAGTCATCTTGGTCTTATAGTTGGCGAAGGACAGGCGGGCGGTGTGGAATGCATTTCCCGGCTTCTGCTGCATCTTCCAGTATTTCTGCTCTTTTGTCTTTGAGGTCTTCTTTTATCGCTTCTCTGCACCGTTTAGCAAGCTTGGATGTTAGCACTTGGTCTCCTGAGGCTCGCGCCTTGCCACATTGGCGAATGAGCTCGAGAGTTTTTGAAGACAGGCGTCCTTTTGTGTCTTTCTCTCTCTCGGCATTCTTCACACAATCATGGAGGTGCTGAACCAGTCGGTTGTATTCTACAATCGATGTCGTCAATGATGGTGTCTTCCCACGTTGCTGCAATGGTGCAAAAGAGTTCCCAGTTGGTGGTCGTTCTGGGAGTCCTCTTCTTAAACTTTGCAGCCTTTTCTCCCCATTGCGGGAAGTAGAATTTTGCACGAAGGAGACGGTGGTCCAATTCGATCCTGTTTGGAATTTGGGGACCACAGCAACATCGGTCAGACAAAACCGTCGATTGAAGATGATGTGGTCAATTTCATTGTGGAACTGTCCACCAGGAGATTCCCATGTCCAATGTTTCGCTTCAGCCTTCTGGAACTGTGATTTCCCATGAATGGTCTTGGTGGACATGATGAACTCAGATAGTCTCTCACCCTGTTCGTTCCATTCTAGGCCATGGGTCCCAATGTGGAGTTTTTCAGCTGATCTTCTCAGTCCTATCTTGGCATTAAAATCACTGACTATAATCTTGTAGAAGGTGTGATCTTTTTTATAGAACTCCTCCAGTTCCATGTAGAATTTCTCAATTTCATCTCCTTTGTATGTGGATGTTGGTGCGTAGACAATGAAGATAGAAATTTCTGGCTGTGGGCCACATCTCCTCAAGTGTAATCGTCCTATCTGGTTTGTTAGGCATTCAAATGAATCAATATTTACGGCCATGTTCGTGTTGACAAGGACACCAACGCCACCCGGCGCCTCTATCGTCGCATGTTCCAAGGAACAATTCTTTTCCCGTGTCAAATACAGCATGATGCAACTGGCGCCTCCTCATCTCAGTCAGACCAATGATATCGTACTTGATCTTTTTGCGCTTGCACCATCAGATCCTCGATATATGCTTCCGATGCCAGCGTATGTGCATTGAAAGTACAGACAGTTATTTTAGTCCTTCGTTTTGGCAGCCTAGGATGGCCGTGAAATTTTATCAGGCACTGCTTGTTTGCCTTTCTTACTGCTGCCATATTAAGGGCTCTTTTAGGGTCAGGAAAATAAATATTTTTGCTACTGGTTTTGTCATATCGAACACGCATCGGACAGCTTGCCAGGCTCTGCCATGCAGGCGCTATACTCTCATTACTTTGTGGGGGCTCTCTCAGAGGGTGGGTAGAATATTCACGGCAATTTGGAGGGTAAATGTGCGACAGGGAAAGCTGGTTTCTGCTCTGCCGGGTGTATCTGTGTCTGTGGCTCAAGCATTCCTGGGCTTGAAATACTCTCCTCTGATGGGCGGGTCTCTGCAGGTTGGGTCCTTGTAGGCTGGGTTTCTGACAAGCCGGGCTGGAGACTAAATTAATCTGTTGGGTGGAGATCTTATAAGCTGCAGAGTGTGGATGGTGAAGATCGCTGCCAGCAAGGTGTGGGGGTTTCTCTGGGCTCTTCGGAGCCTCCATCGGGATGGTGGACTCGGGTTGGAAGTTGCTCTCATGGTCCATGGAATGCAGGGGGTTCAACAGGGAAAGCTGGTTTCTGCTCTGCCAGGTGTATCTGTGTGTGTGAGCATAGAAATCAACTAAGTTCAATGAGCAAAAGCATCACAGAAGACTCTGCAACACACAGCTCAGGAAACCCTCAGGCAATGAGATTAATGCCCCTTTGGTTAGATACTACACTCTTCACAAATTTTATTTTACTGATGCATTTTTGAATAATCCCATTAGCCACCTTGTTGGAACAAGGGATATAAGGTAATTTCTTTTGTGTCTGCTAAAGAGGTAGGTTTGTGGGGGAAACTGCGGAAAATGGTAGAGGACAGTTACACTGGTGATGGTGTGTTGGTGTTGGGATGGTGTTGGAAACTAGAATGCCCCCAAACAACTGTATTATGAAGAAATTTGTAAACCATGATGTTTAAATAAAGTTGGAAAAGGAATGTCGATTCCATTAAAGTTCAAGCAGACTATAGGAACCCCTGAGATAAGATGTCAGTTCAGATGGCACATGGGTTGCAAATAGGATCAGAACACACACTTTCCTGTTAGACTTTTTCTGTCTTCAAGAACTTGAAACCTGTTAAGCAGATTCTTTTCTATGGCTTTTCAATGACAAAATTGCTTTCTTTGCAAAAACATTTAATAGATATGAAAAAAGGAAATGTGTATTTCCAGATAAATATAGATTTTTCAAATATAAAAAAGCTTCCTCTTTTTAGCTACCATTCTAATCTTAGAATGGAATTCAGGAATAAGGAGAATTGTGTATTTTTAATATTAGCTACACAAATTGTAGTATTTATAACAAATTTTTATAGAATACATCTCTTTCTAGTCACTTGAAACCATATTAATTTGTTGCCAGATGATAGTTTATATAATATTCTGAGGGTGATCTTTGATTCACATATCCCAAAGTCATAACAATTTCAAGTCTGAATATTAACTTTTATGTAGTTTGGAATGATAAAGTTCCCTTTCTTTTTGTCAAGCTTATGAGAAACACAAAATTTCTCAAGGTTATTTAGTTGGTTAGAACTGAGAATAGATGAGCCAGTTTTTGCTTACTTTATGTTTTCATTCATTCTTTCTTCACTGTATCACTGTCTTCCCGTTCATCATCGATTTGCTCGAGCGGGCACCAGTAACATCTCCATATGACCTGTCTCATGCTAGTAGAGCCCAAGAGCACCTGCTTGCTCCAGGAACATATAGAGCCTCAAACCATTCCATCAGGTCATGGGAATGAGGTCTGTAATTGTTACTGGTATTTGGCATATCAAATACGACATGGGTAGCTTGCCAGGTTCTGCCGTGTGGGTAGCATACTCTTGTAGTCATTTCTAATTCCAGCATTTATTGATGAACCGCTTGGCCTCAAGTGGCTGCGCGAGCCGTAAAGGAGAAAAACTGAGTTCTGCCATCCTCATCATTTTTCTCAGACACCAAGTTTGTCCCCAAAACCTCCCCTCTGGTCCTATGGGCATAGGCGGGCAAGATTAAAATCACTAATAATAGCAAAACCAAGCATTTGTGGGTGCCATGTCTGACTTTGGGGGAAAAGCGATGAGATCATGGTCTCAGGCATAGGCTATGGGGGTGACAAAGAACTTAAGAAGAAAATTAAAATTTTTCTCCCCAAGAACCCGGCCTGCCAGGCTCTCTCTGGCTGCCCAGAGCACCACAAACAGTCCTTTTACCCTACAGTTCATTGAATGCTCTTCTGAGGAAGGCTTTGACCTACTAGGTCAAGCTCTCAGACCTGGTGCTAGTGTCCCTTGCACACCTGCATGCGAGGTTCAAGTCAGAGCTGTGTCTCTCTGAGAAGCGCTGCCTCTGCCTCAGGTGCAGTTGGGTGTGGCTCTGCCTGACCAGGCGCTCCTGCCCAGTATCCACCTGGCACCATCGATATCCATCATCAATACTGCCATCTATCTTCGATCCGTCTGTTATCAATCATCTGTATATAAATTGTTTCTTTCCACCTGTAATTTGTTCATCATCTATTATCTCTCATCTGTCCATTTCCCATTGTTGATTATTATCTACCCCTAACTCTCATGTATCATCAGCTATCTATCCATTTGTTTATTGTTATTATTTTTTTGGTTTTGGTGCCACACTTGTCAGTGTTTGGGCCATCTTCCTGGATCTGCACTCAGGGATCACTCTCGACTGGCTTGGGAACCATCTGAAGTTCCAGGCATCAAAGCAGGGTAGGTCTAGTACAAGAGGAACTTCCTACCTGCTGTTTGTGTGTTATCTACCATCTAATAATTATCTGTTGTCTGCTATTTGTATATCAACCAACTATCAATAATAATCAATAGTCAATGATTAAGTTGCCATTTGAAACCTGGATGAACCTTGAGGGCACCGTCCAGTGAAGTCAACAGACAAAGCCAACATGATCCCACTAACTGCAGATCTGACCGAGTGGAGTCTAACACCACCGTTCCACACCAGGGTAGGATGCTAAAAAGCCATAACGGCCATTCCACACCAGGGTAGGATGTGGAATCCAGGGGGCTGCTGACGAAGGAAGCGGGAGCCACTGACCAAGGCTCCAAAGTTCAGCTGCCAAGACTAGATGAATCCGAGAGAGTCAAGGTCTGCTTGGCACCTCTCGACTTTTGTCGTGTATGTTGGGATTGCAGAAAGAGGAGCCGGAGGTGGCCTCATCTTCCTTATCTCCCCCTTACCCCCCACACACACACAGAGGAAAATTGGCACTTCAGTGAGGCAGTGAAGGCATTACTGAGCTTGATTGTGCTTGCCATTTTGTAGCACTCAGGTACATCAAACCCTCTCAGTTAATGAGGGAATGTTTGAAAGGGGGATGTCTAGATCTCCCTTGGTCCCGAATATAAGGAGAGGGACAGAGAAGGAAATAGATTGAGGGAGAAAGAAGAGATAGATAGAAGCAATGGGGGTGCAGGAGGGATTGCGCACATGCTGGTGCAGGGGTCAGGGGTCAAGGGATTGAGCACATGCTGGTGTCAGGGTGCAGAGGTCAAGGGATTGTGCACATGCTGGTGTCGGTGCAGGGGTCAGGGGATTGAGCACATGGTGGTATCAGAGTTCAGGGGTCAAGGGATTGAGCACATGGTGGTGTCAGGGTGCAGGGGTCAGGGGTCTGAGCACATGGTGGTGTCAGGGTGCAGGGGTCAGGGGTCTGAGCACATGGTGGTGTAAGGGGGGATAGAAGTAAATACCCAAATCACAGCGTCGGCAACCCTGAAAGCGAGATCTAAACTGCAGCAAGCAAACTTAGAAAGGTGTCTGTTAAGGGGAAGGCTGGCCAAGGGAGGGGCACCCTGGGAGCCTTGGGAGAGCCAGGTCACTGCAGTGGGATTATGCTGGAGCGCAGCATGTCTACAAACCAACTGCGAATAACTACGGATCATGGGACTTTAATACAATGATAGAGAAGAAAACTACAAACTCCTATAAACTCCATCAAGTTTGTTGTAACCGCATTCGCTTCCCGTGTGCCAACTGTAGCCCGTGCAGCTGGGAAGGGACGAGGCTGCAGTGCGCCAGGCCCTCAGGCCTCTGCTGCGTTTCAGCGCCGGCATGTCCACCACAGGCTCCCCTAAGGTTCCTGCCTTACCGGCCTGGAGGACGGCCGACAGTGGGGCTGTTTCTCAGAAGAGCTCTGAGTGCGCCATTTAAATGATCCGGGCGCAAAGGAGCATTTGTATTTGGTGTCTGCAGAATGGCGGCATTTGAACATTCTTATTGACTATGTTATTCCTGGGAGGGAAGATTGCGCTGAATCAAATGATTAGAGCAAATCTTTCCACTTCGTGTTGTTTGCTCCAGATAATGCGAATCAAACTACACTCTACAATAACAAGCCTAAAAGGACCGGATTCTGCAGTGGAAATTGTAGACTTCCTCCTGCATTTTTTCTTTCTTTTTTTCTTAGCAAAAGCCCACACCTAAAACTGTGAGATAATAAGACAAAGGCGGAGGAGAACAATGGCGGTAATGCCTGGCTCAGCCTTGCTGCCATCCAGTGTGATTATTCCTACTTGGCTGATGAAAAAATGAGTCTCAGAAACACAAATGAGACTCAGACATTAGTTTCCCTTTCAATTATTGTTCTTTCTTCTCAAGTATAACAAAATCATAGAGAAAAATAGTTGAAACTACCCCGACCCTCAAAATGCTGGATTTAGTCAACAATCTCTTGTGGGTCATTGAGTTCCGGGTGCTCTGGGCAGAGACAGCTCCAGGGAGACAGGAAGAGGATGACACGTGCCAGGCAGGCAGGGGTGGCCAATCGTTCTGGGCACCTGTCCCATGTGTGCCCCTGAGGCGACACCCCAGCAGCAGGGAACAGAGTTGTCGTCTGTTCAGGCCCTGTGATGTCTGCCGAGAAGCTTCTTCCATCCCCAAGCCAGAGAATCATGCCTGGGTACATATTCCATTGTTGGGCAGGGGTCAGGAGACTGACTGGTACATCAGTGCCACAGAACCCCGCTCAGCTTCAGCTCTCTGCAAGTACCTGTGCTGATAACACCCAACTGCGGGACGGAAGAAGTGAGGGTGTCTGAAAGTGTTTGTAGACTCTCCACCTTGTTTTTGGTTGGGCTGTACCTCATGGTGCAGTACATGGGACCTACTCTTGGCTTTGCACATAGGGATTGTTCCTGGGGGCCTGCTCTTGGCTTTGCACATAGGGATTGTTCCTGGGGGCCTACTCTTGGCTTTGCACATAGGGATTGTTCCTGGGGGCCTACTCTTGGCTTTGCACATAGGGATTGTTCCTGGTGGTGCTTGAGGGATTATACTCTGTCAGGAGCTGACTTGGGCTCCCCCAATTGCAGCAGCTTGAGCTCTCTCTTCAGCCTCTCACATCTCTCTCCACCACTAACATCGATTGTCGTGTCTTACTGAATTCTGATTTATTTTTTTTTTAATTTTTTATTATACCACCGTGAGACATACAATTACAATGGTGTTCACAATTGGTTCTTGGTAATACAGTATTTCAGCACCCATCCCTCCACCAGTGCCCCATTTACACCACCAATGTACCCCACCCCCTCCCACCCACCCCCAGGCTGCCTCAACAGCAGGTAGCCTTGTTTCCTCTCTTTCTCTCTTTGTCTCTCTCTCTGTCTCTCTCTCTGTCTCTGCATCTCTCTCCCTCTTGTTTTACACATTGTGGCTAGCCCTGCAGATATTTAGAGTTTATCACTTAAGTCTCTGTGTATATTCAATGGTGAGTTTTAATCTGCCATTACCATTTCACACATTTAGTAAAACAGTAGTATCTATTTATATCTTATTAATGAATGCAGTCATTCTATATCTGTCCTTTTCCTTCTGACTAATTTCACTCAGCATGATAGTCTCCATGTCCATCCATTTGCAGGCAAATTTCATAATTTCATCTTTTCTGACAGCTGCATAGTATTCCATAGTGTAGATGAACCACAGTTTCTTTAGCCAGTCCTCTGTTCTCGGGCATTTAGGTTGTTTCCAGATTCTAGCTATAGTGAATAGCGCAGAGATGAATAAAGAAGTACAGATAGTGTTTCTGCTATGTGTTCTTTGGTCTCTCAGGTATATTCCCAGGAGTGCTATTGCTGGATCAAATGGGAGCTCAATGTCTAGTTTTCAGAGGAATGCCCATATTGTTTTTCAAAAGGGCTGAACCAGTCGGCACTCCCACCAACAGTGGATCAGAGTCCCTTTTTCCCCACATCCACGCCAGCACCAGTTGTTCTTGCTGTTTTGGATGTGTGCCAGTCTCTGTGGTGTGAGATGGTACCTCATTGTTGTTTTGATTTGCATCTCCCTGATGATTAAAGATGAAGAGTACTTTTTCATATGCCTTTTGGCCATTCGAATTTCTTCTTTTTTGGAAGCTTCTGTTCATTTCTTCTCTCCATTTTTTGATGGGGTTGGCTGTTTTTTTTCTTGTGAAGGGCTACCAGTGCCTGATATATCCTGGACATCAACCCCTTGTCAGATGGGTATTGGGTGAATATCCTTTCCCACTCTGTGGATTGTCTTTGTATCTTGGTCACTGTTTCTTTTGAGGTGCAGAAGCTTTTCAATTTTATATAATCCCATTTGTTTATCTTTGCTTCCATTTGCTTGGTCAGTGGTGTGTCGTCTTTAAAGACACTTTTAGTTTCGATGTTGTAGAGCGTTTCTCCTATGTTTTCTTCGATGTACCTTATAGATTCATGTCTGATGTTGAGATCTAGAATCCATTTTGATCTGACTTTTGTGCATGGCGTTAAAAGGAGGTCTAAGTTCATTTTTTTACATGTAGCTGCCCAGTTTTCCCAGCACCATTGTTGAAGAGGCATTCTTTGCTCCACTTAATATTTTTTTTTTTTTTTTTTTTTTATTTAATTTTATTATTTTCCCCCAAATATTATTACACCATTTTAGACATACAATTGAAAGATGCTCATGTGGAGTTTTGGATCTACAGTGTTCCAACACCCATCCCTCCACCCAAACCCATCTACCATCACCAATGTCCCCACCTCCCTCCCCCTCCCGCACCTCAACTACTTGGCAGATTCTGTATGTCATTTCTTTCGTCTTTATATCTCCTTCCCGATAAACTTTCCTGCTCTTCGTGGAATACAGTGCATTAAAAGACATTACTGTTTCACTATTTTAGTGGACTGCGCTGCCGCTTGCCGCGCGATCTGGGCTCGAACTGGTCTTGCTCTGTTGATCTGGTCGTGAGGCATTTTCTCAGCGTCTGGACAGCGAAGATGGTGGCTAGTGTGATGGGCGAGTTTCATCCGGCTGCTTCTGGGACCCCCAGAGGCGATGGGCCAACACCCAAAACCCATCTGCCCTCCTCGGGATCCCATCATCAGCTGGGCTCGGCACGAGCCGGGCTCCAGTCTCCCCCAGCCGCTTGCGCAGCTCTGCATACTGGTTCCCGGGTGGCTCCTGGGCGGGTCCACCAGACTCGACAAAATGGAGGGGGGAGTGGCTTAACCCTGACTCCATCTGGCGAATTCCCAGTGATTCCGCGCTTCTGGGAGCTGCCTACCTGGGCTCGAACTGGTCTTGCTCTGTTGATCTGGTCGGTGGGTCAGTTTCTCAGCGTCCGGACAGCGAAGATGGTGGCTAGTGTGATGGGCGAGTTTCATCCGGCTGCTTCTGGGACCCCCAGAGGCGATGGGCCAACACCCAAAACCCATCTGCCCTCCTCGGGATCCCATCGTCAGCTGGGCTCGGCGCGAGCCGGGCTCCAGTCTCCCCAGCCGCTTGCGCAGCTCTGCATACTGGTTCCCGGGCGGCTCCTGGGCGGGTCCACCAGACTTCGACAAAATGGAGGGGGGGCACTTAATATTTTTGCCCCTTTATCGAAGATTAAGTGGTTATATATTTGAGAGTGTGTTTCAGGATATTCAGTTCTATTCCATAGGTCTGCGGGTCTGTCTCTATACCAATACCACACTGTCTTAATTACAACTGCTCTGTAGTAGAGCTTGAGGTTGGGGAAAGTGATATCTCCCATCTTCTTTTTCCCAAGGTGAATCCTGATTTAATGTCAGCTCTCGCAATATCACTAACTCAAGGGACAGAAGATGAACAATGAGGTGAATTAGTCTCTGTGTTGAATTACAAAAAAAAAGTAGTTTGGAGTTCTGTGACTTAAAGATCACTTTGCCTGTTGGTCCAACTTCCACCTCCCGAGGCAGGTAAGAACATGACAGCAGTTCTCATCTACTCCAGGTGATTGAAAAAATCAGTTCTCCCAGCACTGATCCCTGGGAGAAGTGTTTGTAATGACTCATTTGGATGCAAAGCCTGGGTTTCATCTGTGAAAATGCAGAGGGTTTCTTTAAGACACTGTCAGGTGGCTGACCTCTGCACTGACCTCTGACCTCTGATTCAGGAGACTGAATCCACATCTGTTTGAGGAGGAACTGGATCTGGGTTTTGTCCAATAGCAGTGAAGGTGCAAATAGCATTTGTGGGCTTTGTTTTGAAGATTTGAATGCATGCTCAAGTGAGATGGACTATTGACCCACTGAGTACTAAGATGAGGTGCCCAAACTGTCAGGCTTTTGATGCACAGAAAAGACCGTCATTAATCCTTTCAAAAGAAACACCCATCTGTTATATAAATCATATTGCTGAGATTTACAATATGGATTTTCAGTATCACCGCTACTGCAATCTTAGCATTATTACTGTGATGTTTTATACCTATTTATGTACCTAAACTATGGAATTTTGGAGCTCTGGGACTCTAAATGTAGGCATTAATATATTTCTTTAAAAAAAGCTTGTTTTCTAGTCACTGCTGTTATGTAATACCTGAGTGATTAAGATGAAAACAAGGAGTTTTGCATTCTGAAAGAGAACTTCCCATCTGAGCACTCAGCTGTTTCTTGAGGTGCTTCTATTTCATTGTCAGGATGAAAGTCTTCATTTCCATCCGTGAACTTCTGTTGCATTTACAAATGTGTTGTGTTGAAGTGTGAGGCGCTACCAACTTGTGGGGAGGGAGGGAGACAGGCTTTTGTGCTCATGCAGAGACAAAGCGATCAAATGAAAAAGGAAACACCTCTTCCACCACAGCAGAGCAGGCTGGCACAGAACCACACCTGATCACTTTGAGAAAAGCCTCTTATGTGGCTCCTCATCCATGCATTGTCACTAAGGAGGAGGTGGACAGGATTATCCATGCCTATAGAAGCCTCTTGCGTACAGTAATTACACTGCTTTAGCTATCTTGATATATATATATATATATATGTATATATATATATAAACACACACACATATATATAGTATGTATGTATGTATATATGTATATATAATGTCATATGTAGTATGTTATATAGTTAAATCCTATATTAAATAATGGATTTCAGAAGGAATCTTCCCAACTTTATATATAGCAAGGTCAGGTCAGAGCAATTTCATTTAAACCAATTTCCCCCCAAAGATCCCGAAGACCTAACCCAAACGCTTTCTGAATTCAATGTTTCCAATAATACCCTTTCTCCTTTCCCTTTATAGCATTTGCTCTTCAGCGTCCTTTGGAAAATGCCCTAAGAGGATTTTTTCTGACTCTATTTCCTGTCTTTCATTTCATTGATTCTCCGTCTCAAGCCAGATAAATACATAACAATATCAGAAGGATGTGATTTTTAAGCCTTTATAGCTAAATAACGCTATTTTCTAGAAGATGCCTTGGTGCTCCTTCCAAGCTGTTAACACTCCTCTTAATAGTGCTCCGGTGCTGCTTGGAAGCTCGCGGGCACATCACTATGCTGAAGGGGAGAGGCCCTCACAGAGAGGAAGCGCCGAGGGGCCATGTGAGCCTCTGGAGTGTCGGCACTGAACAGGGGTGAGGCCCTGGGGATTCACTAGCATTACTTGAAAAAAATTTTTTTTTCCTCATCAACATCATCGCTGCTATTCTGGGAAATTCAAATAAATTTGGGTTATGCCATCACGGTAGAGAAATAGGGATCAAACTTGGGGCCCGAGGGGTGCTCGCCCCAGCTGCCGTGGCGGATGACGTCCGGCAGCGCAGACCTGCCTCTTGTATAGCCATGGGCGAATGCTGTGATGTCTTTGCTTCGTGTTCACTTGTGTCTGTCAATTGGTGGTTGGAAATGTGGCACTGCCAGGCATGGGGGCAGCCCGTGCTGGTCTGCCTGTAGTGTGGGAGCAGCAGGGACAGGAGCAGATCACAGGAACCAGTGATGGGCACTGCTGGCTCTGACGGAAGATGTAAGGAAAGGAAACTCAAGAGAAGCTGAGCTGTACCTCAGAGTGACGTCACACACTTCTGTGTCCTGTGTGGACGGACCATTTCCTTGTCTCACTGTGGCCCTCCAGAGACCATCACTGAAAACATGGGCACAGGCAGTGGGCAGCAGCATCACCCGCGGCACAGGCTGAGGCTCCGACTGTCCCCGCTGCTCTGTGTCAGTGGCTGAGGAAGCAACGGCACGTGTCGTTGTCAGGCTGAGCTACTAAGCTCAGGCTCAGCCAAGTACCACTGGGCGAAGAACTGAATGTGACAGATTTGTTCAAGGCAGAGATGAGGGAGCTGAGAGCGTGTGTCTACACACACACACACACACACACACACACACACACACACACACACACACAAGAGGTGACTGGAGCCTTCCCAGGGTCAGGGGCTGCCTCGGCGTCCAGTGCAAGTGGCAGTCAGGGAAAGCCTCAGGAGAAGCAAAGAAGCGGTGTAGCTGCGGGAGCGCGGGCTGCTCGCAGGATGAGGACGATCTTTCCCCAGCTCCCCCTCGCACACTCAGGCTTTCAGGGACGAGGAGGCAGCATCCTGTTGGGGCGAGTGTGCTCAGCAAAGCAGAGGCAACCGTCTCAGACTCTCGGCATGCACCTTCGGGGCACAGTGCTCGTCTGAGTGATCTGGAGTGGGGTGTGTGTGTGTGTGTGAGTGTGTATGGGATATATGTGTGTGTGTGTGTGAGTGTGTGTTTGAGTGTGTGAGTGTGTGTGTGTGTGCGTGTGTGTGTGTGTGTGTGTGTGTGTGTGTGCGTAGCCTCCCAGAACAGGGCTACTCTGCTACTTGGAGCAACTAGCGGGGAAGACACCCCGTGGAGAGGACGGTGGTGAGTCTGACTGGTCGGGGAAGCAGTGTCTGCCGTTCACTGGGCTGCCCCACAAAGAGCAGTCAGGGAATGCAGAGCCAGGAAGCGGGCTGGGCTTCCACTTTCCTTCTCACCGAGTGCCTCGGGCTCCAGGAAGCTTCTCTCCGCAGCCGCCTTGCTCCCTGCCTCATCTGACCGTCCTGGCGGACAACACACCAGGAGCCAGAGGGGAAGGATGAAGGCGCAACTTCTGGAGAGACTCTCAGCGCCCCATCTCAGAACAGATGTGGGCAGAGCGTGCAAATTCCCGGAAAGGGAAGTCTTTGTTAACGCGTCCGTGTGGCCGCTGCTTCACAGGTTCTGATTCCCCCTGCAGGCCCACGTTCCTCTGCTGCCCGGTAGACTCAGCGTCGCCGTATTTGTGACGATGGTTAGAGGTTCAGGGCTTTCCTCCTGTCTGGGATTCAAACCTTTCACTGCAGCTTATTATTTCAGTCTTTTAAAATTCAAATTATTCTAAATTGATGAACTCTTGCAAGCGGTAACTTAAAGAATAAAAAGCAGAGGCTGCAGAGATAGTTTGGGAGTGGAAGTGCTTGCCTCGCACCTGCTGACACCGTTTGATTCTTACGCAGTGCCTGGCTCTCCGAGCACTGCAGGAGTGATCCCGGAGCACAGAGTTACTAGTCAGTCTGGTCACTGTCAGTGTGTGAGTGAGGAAAGCAAAGGACGGCAAAGCTAAGCTCCTGATCAGAGATCTTATTGTCATTATTAAAGATTTTTTCTTTTTAATTGTCTAAAATACCTTGCTAAGGCCCTGATTTCAAGATTGTTTATTTTTAGGTTTTGGTTTGTCTGTGCTGACTGTAAACGCGTACACTGTTTACTTGGCATCTCCTCGTTGAAGCTTGACAAACAACATTGTCCCTTCCCACGTATGTCACGGAGTCCTTTATTCTGTTTGCTCTGACACATCTTACCCTGTGCCGTGCCGTGGAGCCACGGGGATGTAAACACGAGGCCGCTTTCCCTCCTGTGGCTGTTTACTGATGCCTGAACAAACCAGCACATGACTCACCCACAGCGCCCGAGTGAGCTGCTGGAGAAATAAACCCTGGGAAAGCTTGGGGAAGCGCAATCAGCGCATCCCTCCGGGTTCCTGAGCGCATAACAGCCAAAGCTCTTTTGCTGGCAGTCTCCAAGGACTTGCTCTAGCCCAGAGGGAAAATGATCCAAATCCTTGGTGTCTTTATGACCTTCTGTCTTTAGCTGTGTCTCCTAGGGTCATTCCCTGCCCAGTGCATGCAAGCCACATTCCCCCTCCTAACGCCACCTCTTGCTTCTTCCAACTTACCTCCCCATTCCTCGTCTATACCAGACTTTGACATGCGCTTCATATTAACATTTGCTCTTTGCTCTGGCGCCACTCCTCAAGACGCCGTTCTTGGCATCCTAACTAACGCCCTTCACCCCATTCCTCCTACACTGTTCTGGGTATGCCGTGCTGACCAGTCCAGCCCATTTGCCTCCCAGTTTGCAGTGGGTTTCCTGCCCCTGGCACGTAGGCGAGAGGAGTGGGCAGTCTTAGCTTAGACCCTGGCTTCTCACCTCTGCTGAGAAATTCCAACAGATAAAGACCAGACCAATGAGTGAAGGAATATGTTGTTCCTTTTAAAAATCTGAATAAAACTAGATTTTCTTTTTTTTTTTTGGGGGTCACACCCGGCAATGCTCAGGGGTTACTCCTGGCTCTGCACTCAGGAATTACTCCTGGCAGTGCTCAGCAGACCATATGGGATGCTGGCGATCGAACCCAGGTTGGCTGAGTGCAAGGCAAATGCCCTCCCCACCGTACTGTGGCTCTGGCTCCAAAAAGTTGAGAAAGTGAACATGGAGTGTTTTGTATGAACCCATCCAGTGGAATATTCTCGCACATTTATCATGTGCCATTGGCTACTTTACCCTTCTTGACAGGAGCATCACTCCACAAACATATAATGGCGTCCCCCAGGAAAGGGGGCCTAGGGCAGCCCGGGAAATGGTTCCGCGCTTGGGGCCCATTTACTCTCTCCTCTGACATCTTCGGTGCTTAGCACCTGGAGACAGGAGTCCCGAGAGATTAGTTGGAGGAAGTCTAATTTGCTAGTTGTGTTTGCTGTCAAACCGCAGCAGTGTGCAAACACACCTCTCTCACTAGCCCGCTCTTTCCCTTCCAAATGTAAACAGGCAGAGTAAGATCAAATCTTACTAAAGAACAGAAAAGGGGGGATAAGATTCTCTTAGAAATGTTTTGAAAAATATCTTGTCAATCTCCCTGAACCTTAGTGTAAATGCCACTGGTGCAACCCGCAGATGTCTTTGATGCCATACCTGAAATCTCAGAAGGCCTGAGATACGTCCGTGCTTGGATGTTATTTTCACCACAATTTTATTTTTTATTTTCATTTATTTATCTATTTTTTGCTTTTTAGGTTACATTGAGCAATGCTCAGGGGTTACTCCTGGCTCTGCACTCAGGAACTACTCCTGGCGGTCCTTGGGGGACCATATGGGATACCAGGGATCGAACCCGAGTTAGCCGTGTGCAAGGCAAATGCCCTACCCACTATGCTATTGCTCTGACCCCTCACCACAATTTTAACAAAACCAAAGGGTACAGTGATATCTAATTCACCCTGAAACAAGGGTCCCTGAGTTTCTTAACTCAAGGACCCTTCAAAATATGATATTATCTAGGTCCCAGGGAGTAATTTATATAAATGGATTCATTTCCCAAATCTACTTCCTGTTGGGCCATCAGAGTTTTCACCACCTGCCTCACTTCTAGCCCTACCTGTTGTAAATCAGAATCTTATCTGAGAACTCTAAGCAGTTCACATTTCTGGTGTTTGAGTGCCCTCCTGCTGGACACCATGTCACAGAGCGAATGTAGCCTGAGCCACAAGGATCGAGCTGTGTGTGTCAGTGGTGGTGGTGGAGACGGTG
This sequence comes from Cryptotis parvus, assembly GCA_021461705.1. Taxonomy (NCBI): domain Eukaryota; kingdom Metazoa; phylum Chordata; class Mammalia; order Eulipotyphla; family Soricidae; genus Cryptotis; species Cryptotis parvus. Next base: position 253,251 of record JAJIBD010022274.1, on the reverse strand, counting down.
TTGATGGAGTGTGGGGTGGGCACGCAGAGCATCTCACAGGATGGAACATTCCACATTCAAGAAGCAGGAGTGAGGGGCAGCCTGGGGTGGCCCCTGAGGTGGGTGAGGCCACTGCCTTGTAAATTCAGTTGAGGGATCTACTTTGCCGTGGGACTCCTTGAAGTGCTCAGTTACAGAAGAGATGAACCATAGTTTATCTAATCTCTATTCTCGGCCACTCAGGTTGTGTCTGATTCTGGCTGTTCTGAAGAGTGTTGTAATGAACACAGAGGTGTAGACAGCTTTTCTGCTGCGTGTTTTTGGGCCCCAGGGTATATTCTGAGGAGTGGCATTGCTGAGCATATCATATGAAAGCTCAATTTCTAGGTTTTTGAGGAACGTCCATATTGTTTTCCAAAAGGTTGGATCAGTTGGCATTCCCACCAGCAATGAATCGGAGTCCCTTTCTCGCCGCATCCACGCAGGCACTGGTTGTTCTCGTAGAAGAAGTGTGTCTTTCTCTTTACTAAACCTTTGGTCATCATGTGCTCAAGGTCTGACTATTTAAAATGTTTTCAAGGACCATATTCTTAGAAGGAAACTTTCTGCCAGATATCTTAAGTTCTGTTGCAAACAAAATCACCTTGTGAGTTTTGCACCGACAACTTTCTTGCTCACAGTGTTTGGCCCCTGCCATGTGAGAGAACTCTGTGCTTCCATAATCTGAGGTGGTCTAAGGTGGGCTAAAGTCCAGTGTGAAGGTAGATGTGCTCTTCATATCCACAGGGTGCCTGGGGGTTGGGTGATTTGGGGCCCGTGAGGTTCCAGGGATGGAACGTGGCCTCCTGCATGCAGAGTGTGTGCTCCAACCACTGAGCATCTATCCATTCCCCCATTGCCGCCAGTCTACTCAATATTTTCTCAGGGTAGAAGCACTGAATTTAGGAGAAATCAATAATGTTTAAAACAACCCTATAAAATGCCTAGTGTGTAAATGAATTATTTACTGCTGGCATCAGAGCGTATGTGATCAAACTTTTCTCCAATTCCTCAAAGTGTAACGTTCTTTTAAGTATTAGGTAAACAGTTCATTATAAACACACTTTCTAATGTTAGAAAATGAACAAGCATCTATTTTTGTCTCTATTTCCCAGAGTTATAAAGCAGCTGACTAGCAGAATGAAGTTCAATTTGTTAAAAGGTAATATTAACTAATTACGTGAATTTTAGTACTGTCTTACACCAGGGGTGAGAGAGAGGAGCGAGGGAATGAATGGAGAAGATATGAAGGGAGGGTGTGAGAGGAGAGAAGAGGACTTAGAAAGGGGTGCTGGCACAAACGTTCCGCTGTCTGGTCCAGAGCAGAGCCTGTGCTGCCTCGCAGGGGTGGAACAGAAGCACTACCTCGTCATCACATGGCCACCATTGATGGGGGGGGCGTCCTCTCTACCCTCATCAAGCAGGAGGTGTCAGGCGAGGAGAGCTGATTGTAGCACTGGGGGCGGGGGTGTCACAGCTCACCCTTTCTGTATCTGCCTCTGTTATTCAGAGCCCAGAACCTTCTCTAATAAATCTTTGTATCCTGACTGCATCTCAGATTAAGATTATTAATAATAGCAAGAAAGCATCTGTATTTAATTCGGAGTCACATTGCTTGCATTCAAACTCTGGTTCGACCTAGTGGGTGCCTGGTTTTGAACATGTCTTTGACACCCCAGGTCCTGTTCTAACCTGTCTAATGGGATGAAATGGCTTAGCTGTCAGGAGGCTGCAGGTGTTGGTTAAAGGGAGCAGATGACTGTCCTTCTCTCCAGACCAGGTCCTGTTGCTATACCTCTCCTTCCCTTGCTGTCATCTCCTGGATGGGTCATCCATCCTCAGGCATTGCCCACAAACGCTGGGCAGGGGATTAAAATAACAGGGTAGTCACACAGAGAGAATCACACATCCTCCCATTCTGGGGCCAGTTCTAGAACTGAGTTACTTACTTTTGACAGCTCACATCATGCGTATAGCTCAGAGCCCACACACCCTGCTTCTTTGGGATTGTGTAGGAGCAGCGTGACAGAGATTGCCATTGTCCCCTGACAGTATCTGCTTGTGGATCCCCTATGAGGGCTCCTTTCCTCTTTAGTCCATGTTTGCTTCCTGCTGACCTAATCCCTTCTAGGAATGGAAGGCAAGCAATGCCAGAACCAGGACCTGCTGCCACTTTGGTCTGTCAGTGAGGTTGACAAGGTACCTTTGAACACTTTGCAAAGGTTCTATGAGTGGAAGAACTGCTCTGTGGGAGCTTCACGGTGCTCAGGAAAATATGCCAGAATGGAAGAGAGCTGTTGCCACTCTTTATAGCCCATCCTGATCAGAACATGGGAAGAGAAAACGTGTTGGCTTAAGCCACCTTAAGTGGCTCTGGGTCTTTGCAGCTAAAAGCCATTTGCAAGCCTTATGGCCAGGGCCTCATGGTAAAGAGATCCCTCTTGTGAAATTACAAAAGGAGACTGGGGTTGTTATGGATAAGTCAGTTTGATTTAATAACTCTAGGAATATCATTATAATTTTTATTGTGAGTTCGAGAGACTCACAGACATGGGGCAGAGCTGCTACTGGCTCTCCCTGTGCCCAGCTGCTCACGAGGCCCCCAGGAGGGATGGCGGGTTCTAGCCCTGGCCCGCCACCCCAGCAGAGCCTTGCAACAAGCCAGACGACCCCCCTACTCCATGAGGGCCTCCATTTTCCACATCCGACTTCTCTCTCATCAGAACTCCACCCAGCAGACCAGCCTAGTATAGCCACTCAGTTCATCAATAAATGCTGGACTTAGAGATGACTACAAGAGTATACTACCTGCACGGCAGAGCCTGGCAAGCTACCCGTGTTGTATTTGATATGCCAAATACCAGTAACAATTATAGACCTCATTCTGGAATGGATTGAGGCTCTTTATGTTCCTGGAACAAGCAGATGCCCTTGGGCTCTACTAGCATGAGACAGGACATATGGAGATGTTACTGGGGCCCACCCGAGCAAATCGATGATGAACGGGAAGAAAAAAAATGTGAGTTCAATGCTATCTAGTTTGGGCATTTTCCTCTTATCCCCTAAAGATCCTCTCATGGAACAACTAGAATATGCCAGGAGGAAGTCACCCTGGCTACGTTGGGACCACCGTTTGGGAATCAGCTCTTCTAAGATCAAAGGAGGGGTCATGCTGGCTTGCCTATGGCAGGCCAGCATGACCCTTTTAGTAAATGGAGAACAGAGCACTCAAAATTACCCAGGAGCAGAGTAGAGTGAACAAGGACCTTGTGGGTGTTGGAGATAACCATCTAGTTGCATGGAGTTCATGATCTGAAATTATGATGTTATTCCCCGCCCCTCCAGGTATATACATCCTGAGAAGCCTTTGTTCTTAGGTGCAATTCCTACACCAGCCCCTCTCCACAGTGCTTTGCATAAGAGTTGACCTTGGATGAAGGGACTTGGTTCTGGCATTATCATTTGTTTGGACCTGGGCTAGGTGTAGTTCACCTGGAGATTTGCATGAGAGTCCTGGTTTTTGACTCTGCAAAGTCTGACCCACAGGGCGGCCTGCCTTTCACTGGTGTACTTGGAGAGAGAAAAGCTGAGGTTTTTGGGGGGTAAAAGCATCCATTTTGGTGGAGGCATCTGGACTGAGCACATGGTCAGAGAGGTCTGACCAATAGACGTTGGTCTGGGGAACCTCTCATCCTGGATTGTAGAAGCAGAGTTTGTCTAATTATTGGTGATAAGTAAAAGCCGTTGGAACTGTGCTGGACTCGTGGATTTTGTTCATCTGTCATCAGCCCTTGAGGTTAACGGGAACTCCATCCCTGGTAATATTGGTGTATATCTAAATCCCTGATACTATTGGGGACCCCAGCGGATCCTTGACAGAAATGGTTTGCGATATTGGAGAACAAATTGCTCTTAAGCCATCAGTGTTGCAGGTAGAGGAAAAAGAGGTCATTGGCCAAGTGCCCATTTTCTTCTCTTCAGTGTTGCCAGGATCCAATATCTCAAGACAATTTTAAGTGATTTCTCTAATCCTTGGCTTAGCCTCTGTCCCCAGCAGGTCACTCTCCTCTGCCAGTGAGGTGACATTTCTTTTCCAATATGGTGGCCTTTTGTTCTTCACACGGTTTCCCTTTAATTAGGGAGTGCAGAAAGTGGCCTTATTGAACAATGGGTTGGGTACTGTTGGATGAATGAGGAAGATGTGTGCTATCTGTGAAACCCTGAAAGTTGAGCAGGATATCTTTGATTCTTCTTTTAAATTTTGCATTGAAAACCTGTATAAGAAAAATGTAGGTGGGAGTAATTTATTTCCATGCAGAAAGCTCAGTACTGGCTCATCAGTAACAAAGCACTGGAAAACATGGGCCCCTGTAGATGACCCGTCCCAGAGAATGTAGGAGAACTCTGAATGAGATATCACATTTGGGTACTCTTTTATAACCTGTCATGTTTGCAATTTTGTAAACCACGGTGTTTAAGTAAAGTATGGAGTAATAAAAATCATACCCCACCCCAAATAAAAAGCAAGAAAAAATGTCCCCAGGCAGAGACAAAGTGTGACGAGTGATGGAGGTAACCACAGTCTGTGGCCTGGTATTGCATGTGTCACGGACATTAGGTGTTTACAGCTGCACTCAGCGCCTGTGAGATGGGAGGGCATGCAAATGGTATTTCCCTGAGATCTTTCCCTTCACGCTTTTGGATGCGGCTCAGAGGTGTGCACTTTGAGAAAACACAGCAATTCGTGAAACTTCAATTTTCTCAGTTTTTATCTTTTTCATCTATTGTCAAATTTTGAACTTATTCACTGTCTGTATCACTGTCTTCCCGTTCATCATCGATTTGCTCGAGCGGGCCCCAGCAACATCTCCATATGTCCTGTCTCATGCTAGTAGAGCCCAAGGGCATCTGCTTGCTCCAGGAACATAAAAGAGCCTCAATCCATTCCGGAATGAGGTCTATAACTGTCACTGGTATTTGGCATATCAAATACAACACGGGTAGCTTGCCAGGCTCTGCCGTGCAGGTAGCATACTCTTTATAGTATACCTACACAAATAAAATTTATAAGTTATCAAATCTATACTTACATAATTAAGAACTAAACAAAAGGTTAAAGTGATTATATACTATATAGGCTATATGTAAACTATATATTTATATATTTGTATTGTATAAAGTTGTACTATGGAAACCTGTATCTTAATCCAGTGGTAAATTTTGTTAAATGTACTATAAATTGTATCTGAAAGATTATGTCTTATACATACAAATTGCTTTAAAATGTTGCATATTTACAGCTTGCCTGTGTCTATTTTATTTATTTTTTTGCTTTTTGGGTCACACCTGGCGATGCTCAGGGGATTACTCCTGGCTCTGCACTCAGGAATTGCTCTGACAGGGATGGGAGGACCATATGGAATGCCAGGGATTGAACCCGGGTTGGTGGTATGCAAGGTGAACACCCTACCCACTGTGCTATAGCTCCAGCGCCTGCCCTATGCACTTAAAAAGAACTGTGGCAGATTATTTTCTACAGGGCACTGTTCTTGGTTAATTCTTATTTGTCTAGAAATAAGAATTCTCTAGTTAATTATTTCTCTAGAACAAGGAATAAGTGTCAGTCATCTCCTTATTTGATACTGGTTCAAAAGATTTTAATATAATCATCATTAAATGAAACTTTTACGTTAAGTGAGGGCAACAGCATTCAAAATGGAGATCAACAGTAAGATCACTGTTGCCCAAATGACTAACCTTCCAACACAAACTCTTTGAGATGCTTTGTTCTGGTTGCTGCGTCACCCCAAGGGAGTGCCCGTGTGCTCACACAGCGCTGGATGCGCACTAGAACCCCAGCCTCCAGACCACAAGCCCGCACACTAGTCCTTGAAACAATCGCCCTGATTCTGAGCCATTTTTTAAAATTAGACTGAGTAGAAGTAATGTAAAGCAGTTGAGGTTTATACATATTTTTTAATGTTCATTTGTATGTCAACAGAGATATAACGATCAGAGGATTCTGCTTGAACATGTAACCAGCAGAAGGATTTCTATGATTGCATGGAAGAGACAAATCCCTCTGCTTAAGCCTCCTTCCCTGAGCAGGAAGAGCCTTTGTTAGCTGGTGCCTCTCCCAGTGCAGGGGCCATGGAACCCATCAAGGCCGTCCGGGGCTGCTCTCAGGCGCACCACGAGGGCCTTGTGCAGCCGGGCCTGTGCGCTGACCCAGTGGGCCTCTCCAGTCCAGTTAGGAAAACTCGCAGACTTATTAGAATTTAAAAATCTTTACTAAGACCCTATGATTTCCGGTTATTCCTAGTTGAGTTTTAGGCATACTACGTTCCAGTACCTGCACCGCCACCAGAGCCAACTTAGTCCACGGCTGTCCCTGGGTCTTTCCCCCACAACCCTCACGCTGCCTCTCCATTCCCCTTAAATAAAGAGATAAAACCCGAACACAGGGAAAGTGGCTTGTTGCACGCTGCTCATACCGTCTACCTGACTCAGGGAGGCACAAAGTTGTGTTGCAGCCAAGTTTTTCATCTGTTTGAAACGACACCTCATCAAGGACCTGCACTGTCACAGTGGCGACTCTTTCCCCAGATCTCTTGGGGGTAGTTGGGTTGATGTACAATTTAGGTGGAAAGGACACAATAAGTTTCAAAGACTCAAAGACTGACTATAAAAAACAATGCAAACATACTACTAATAATTTTTATACAGAGCACATTAGGAGGGAATATTTTGTATATATCAGGTTAAAGAGAACATGTTGTTCAAGCTAATTATACAGGTTTCTCTTTTTGGCTCTTTTAATGTAGATACAGGAAAAGTCACTTACATGTGTGGCTAGCATCATGAGTTTCATGTTATCTAGTACTACCATTAATATTACTAGACGCCACTTTAGTCTTCAGGGACCTCACAGAAGGTCTGCAAATGATAACCTTTGAGCAGCAGGGTATAAAAACAAAATTCACCCTGAAGAAGAAATGATTTTAAAGAGTCAATATTGACTGTTTTTAATGAGGTGACAGGGAGAAGTTGCCAAGAAGTTGATGGAGGTTGAGACAGCAGAAAGGACAGGCTCTGCCACATTCTAGCTGGCTCATAAAGGTGGATTTCTGCGATTATTTGGATGGTAAGGGCATATTTTTATAATATGACTCTAGAGATGCAAAATCCAGTAATGGAGGAGTATATAGCAAACAAGCTTTTTTAAGAAAAGATTTTTACTTTTATGGGGTATCTTTAATATCTGCAGAAACCTTCCACTTCTTATAATTCACAATTCCTTTGATATTGGCTGTGCCTCTCATTCTCCTATTCTTAGTTACTTTAGACTCTACTTTTATTTTAGCTTTCACTTTGTCTGAAGAAAGTAAGAGGGAGAGTAAGAGGCACCACCAAGAGTAAAGTAATTCTCAAAGTGAAGACTTCTGCAGAAATAAAGACCACAGTCTACAACCCATTCGTGAATAGCTTCAGAGAAACATTATCTAAAGTATCTTCCTAATATACTGGCAGATTCAGTAGTGACAAGGAGAGTGGAGGTTATCTGTCTGGCCAGTTGGGGTTTTAATTAAGATAGAGAGTCTCCATATACACTTAGTATTCTAGGGACTTAGGAGGGACTCACGTGTCACCCAAGACAATGACCAGATAATGGCCAGCACCAACATTTCAGAATACCAAAAAGACACTTGGAGAGGAGAGTTACTTGATTCTTCATTCATTATCTTGTGGCTTTTATTATTATTTTCCTCTTTCACTCTCTGGAATTAGAACTTCATAGAAAAAAATGAAGGTCTGCAGATGAAACAATTTGCTAAGATATTGGATCTCTCATGTAAGCTGCCCAACCTCCCCATTCAGTCACAAGATGACGTTGTGACTCCAGAAAAATTTTGCTGAGGGTCTTGTGCATCATTTCTCTTGCTTGCCACTGTGTCAGGACATCTGTGATCTGATTAATAGCTTATAGGTTAGTCTGGCCTCTGTTAGGATAATGTGTAAAGACAAACTAACACCTGATGCTCACTTCCTTTGCTCAAGATAAAGGCTGTAGTCTGCTACTGCTTCAGATCTTTTTGCCACTGAATAGTATTGAATGACATGCATAAATGCATTTGTCTCTCTTCTGTCTGACTGATGGACATCTGGTTTGTTTTCAGTTTGGTGCTGTTTTAAGCAGCGCTTCTCTAAATGTTCACAGGCAGGTTTTGCATGGACATATGTTTTCATATCAACCAAGTTAACTACGTAAGAATAAGATTGCTGATGAACATGGTGAGTTGACATCTAGTTTTGGAAGGAGCTTCCAAAGTGAGTTTCTACCAGCCTTGAGTGACGCTTCTGAGCATCTCTACCCAGTGTGTTCATTTGGATCCTTTGCCCACTAGTTTTTGGAGTTAGTTGATTTATTATTGTAGAATATGAAAAATGCTTTGTATATTTGGAATGCAAATATACAATATCCCAATCTATGTTTTATTTAGAAAAAATCATTCACTGATACTTTTCACAGACCAAAGTTTTAATGTTAACAGATGACAACTAAATGTCCTCTTGTTCATTGTGCTTTTGGTGTCAGGTCTAAGAATGCAGCACTGGTGTGTTTTGAGGTGTTCCCCACATTGGAAAAATAAAGTCCATCCCCTTCCAGATGGTCAGAGTTCTTCAGGCGGTGCTTAGTAAGGAGGGCAGAACACTCCTGACTGGGTCTGTGTTGGTGGGGAAAGACTCCAGGGGCCTCTCACCATGCTGGTGCAGGGCAGAGCTCTGGATTCCACATCCCAAAGAGGGTCTTTATCCATTTGTTTGGAATCGACAGAAAAGGGGATAGGAATATGAACATAGAAAGTTCTTCCAGCCAATATTTAATAGTTTAGTAATTTCAATAAAAATGCAAATAATTTAAAGAGCTTAATAAATATTCTCTAGTAATCTGGGAAATCTTGATGTCCATTGATTCTTGTCATTCTGGAATTGACAGCGTTGGGGAAAACTGGTAAGCTCCAGACCCAGAACTGACTTTGATTCTGAGCCTCCGCTTTCCTGCCCCCCTTGCCCCAGTGTTGTTGAGCTGTGTGAGGTTTCAGAGAAACAACTGATTAAAGACAATATGTGAGGCCTCAACCATCTTGTCCTTTTTAGTGACTTATTCCCAAGACTATTAAATTACTAAAACCATGCATCACCTGGCGCCGGATTAGTCCAGGAGGACTGGTCAATGGTTGAAATCTTCAATAAGTGTGTGTGTGGAGCAGGGCATAGGTAGGATAGAGAAAGGACCAGTTTGCCAATGATAGTTGGATATGGAGATGCTAGACTAGAACTGAGTATTGAAAGCAGGTAAGGGATATACATGATAACCCTTCAGTGTCTGCATTGCAAACCAGAACCAGAACACAACCAGGAAGATAGATAGAAAGAGAGAGAGAGAGGGATAAGAAATAGAGAGAAAGAGAGAGAGAGTGCCTGCTATACAGGCAGGTTGGGTGGGGAGGGAAACTGGGGACATTGGTGATGGGAAATGTGCACTGGTGGAGGGATGGGTACTGGAACACTGTATTACTGAAAATCAATCATGAACAGCTTTGTAATGGTCTATCTCACAGTGTAGTTATAATCCTTTAACAAAAAAGAATAAAAATACATACATCGCAGTATTTTTCTCATACAATTTTCCCAAATAAAAATAAAACCATCTGGAAGAGGAGAGGGGCATGAGGTATGGGGGATGAGCGAGCACCCAACACTCTTGTAAATCCAACTGGCTGGGGAAGAGGCCGAGACCAACCACGGGCTCCCAGGTGGACTTCTGGGGAGCGCCGCTGTGTGCAAGGTGAAGCGGTTTTTTACTTTATCTCCTTGAATCATCTTGTTGATCCATCAATCCTGCCAAGGTTAAAAGGGACATTACTCAAGCCTGGCACAGAGAGATTGGCTTTCAATCGCCTGTTATGCTATTGAGCGGAGGCTTTTTAGAACAGAGGTGACAGTTATTTTGAGGTTGGTACCAAAAGCCTTTTTTTCCCTGCATATAATTATGGAACCTGATTTATCTGTGGGGTCATTGTTTTCACTTCCCAATTCCTACAAATGAGCCTTTAATCGGTCCACATAAATATAAGCCTGTGCTCTTGCTGCTGCTGTTTAGTGGTTTTCCTAGAATTAAATTCCGATTTGAAATGGAAATAGTATGTCTTCATCTGCTTAGATGCTTTTTGGTTAATTTCTGATCACATTAACATCATGACACTGCCCAAACTGCTCTCTAGCAGATGTTTATTTGTCAGGCCAGGAGTGAATGGCCGGTTGGCTAGGGAAGTGGTTTAGTTGAGGTGTTCCTGCTGGGGCCCGGTCTCCTCTATGGGAACAGGCCCTTCAAGACCTAGTAGGGAGTCTCTCATCGTGAAGCCATGTCCATGTCCCTATACCGCGTGCTGTGGCTTCATAGTGATAATAGCACATGAATTTTCAAGAAGACGACTGGCTAAAGGGCTGTGTCTTCAGGCCAGTTTGACAGTGTCACTCCTACAAAGTCTTGTTGCCTCACCTGCTTTCTGAAATAGTCCCACTAGCTGCTTCCCTTCATTGGGAGTGTTTTCTCTGGTCAGAAGCGAATATTGTGATGGTATGAATGCAGTTTTGCTATTATCTTGTCTTCACTTAGAGGCTGTCAAGATGGGTGGACTCATCCAACCATCTCCTGAAACTTGTCTTTGATTTTTTTTTTTGTTTTGCTTGTGGGCCAGCTCAGGGCTTATCCTGGCTCTGTGCTCAGGGATCACTCCTGTGGTGCCTGGAATGTACCACCACTACTCGCTGTGCTATGGCTCCGGCCCCTTGTTTCCTGCTTTGCAAGAACAAAATTTTGCTTTCCTCTGTTACCTTAAGAAAGTACTTGATTTGTGAGATATTATAAATAAATAAGTGAAATGTTTTGTTTAAAGGGGCTTCCTCTGTGTCTCAGGGGCTGGAAAGACTCTGGCGGGTGCTGGTCAACCCTCTGGGTAGATCAGTGTTTGGGCCCAAAGCTTCGGTGCTGTTCAGGGTAGAGGTGCTGAGGGCCACCAGGGCATTGTGCAGGTGATGGATGCCAACCTATGCCCAGCAGGGATGCAGATATTGTCTCACAGAGGCCAGGCCTGGCCAACCATCTCTCAGACCTGAGTGTCCCTCGATTACAGGATCAGCCCAAGATGATTGTTCCTTACCTTAAAATGAAAGGAGGTTCCTCTCTGAAGTGACGGGTCAGTCAGGAGTGGGACCCTAGTGGGAGATATTCCAAAGGTCAAATGTGGGTCCCGCTAACTCTCTCTCCCTCAGTCTCTCTCCCTCCCTTTCCCTTCCACTGCCCCTAATGTCCTGTCTGTCAGTCTGTCTCTCTGGGTTTCTATTTCTACCCCTTGCAGCAACTACTTTGCAGAATGACAGGGTTTTCTGCTGTGACAGACACTCTGTTTATTTTTTATTTTTTAATGATTTATTTTAAACACCGTGATTTACAAAGTACAAACTTTTTCACAATACAGTTTCTGGAAAGATTCATCATTCAGCAAAATCCCACCACCAGTGTGCCCCCCCCCCCACCACCAGAGACCCGCATTTCCCCCCCCCCTCCATTCCCCTCGATGCCTGCTCACTTAGCCAGCATCAATTATGTTGGTCCTTACAGCTCATATAAGGGAACAGCAATGATAGGGTCATGCTTTTTTTTTCCTAGGCTGATGTGTGGAAGTCTGGCCAGTTTCTGTTCTTGGATTCACTTTCTGGGTTTCCAGAACACAGTGGCTTTCTACTGACAATCCCAGACACACCATCACTACAGCTACTGACAACACTTATTTCACATTTATCTCCATGTCCATTTGAGCTTTTCCTATTTATACACTGAACAATCCATTCTATATTGGTTGTTGGAGCTAATTCTCTAAATATGGTTGATGAACCTGTTGTTAGATAAAAGTCAGTGGAGATCCTAAAATCTCCATTGTGCCATTTGCATCCACTGTATAGGAAATTTCCAAGGTGGTCCCCCAGACCACACCTAGTGCCCACACACTTCGTTTCTAGAAAATGTGATGGGATACCAGTTAGATGAATATACTAGGTTTTGAGACAATGTCACTGGGGGGAGGTTTACATGGGATCCCCCCATGTACGGTCCCAGCCAGTAGCAGTTCTGGGCGGCCCACCAGGCCTTGCTGGAGGGCATTGAGTTGGGGGAGGGCACCTGGCTTCAGCTCCCCAGGAAACCTGGTGGATTCGATCACCCAGCCCTGCATACCAGGGCTTGAAACGCAACTGTTTCGTTGGATGTGGTTCTGCTGAGCTGTGAAGTTCGGACCTTGAAAGTGCCTACGGTTGTGATGCATGAGGTTTTTGGCCTCTGAGGGTCTGATGGGGAAGCAGGGGGAGCCCGGCCCTGCCCCCCTTCCAAGACCCCTCATCAGCCCAGTTCAGTTTGAGCGGGCAGCAGCTCAGCTCTTGCCTTTCGCTGTTTCTCAACCCCAGACGCTCTGTTTAATGTCTTCTATATTGGTCTGAATTTCCTCTTCTACAACCAAGCAGGCTGGACAGGCTAAAGTCATCCATCCACAAGGTCTCGGCTAATCTCCAGGTGATGATTTGTGCTTTGAGCTGAACTTGCCTCCAGCTGTCCTCCATGGTGCTTCTCCAACTGTAGGCAGCAGAACTCTATGCTGGGAAGCAACAGAGATTTTCCTGTTGTTATTTTTGCAGCTTGGGAATCCTCCCGTTACGTTACATCTAAAAGATTGTCCACGGTTACAAAAAACTTGCAGAACTTTAGATAAACATTGAAACTTCAAAGTTATAAAAACTGGAAAAGCTACCGAGTGAGGTGAAGATTTAGAACTCTGGAACTTAAGACATTGCCATGAAAGATGATGAGGCTTTTTAAGAAACATCGCAGATATAAATTGCCTTCTGAGTCATTAAGGAAAAAATAACTCACTAATACAAAAATAGTATTGTGTATTTTCTTGGGAAATTGGTTCGTGAGGGAAATTTGCTAGACTGATAATTATCATGTACTGGGTACATATCTTTCTCTCACATCTGTTCTCTTGCTTGCGATCATTAAGAGGTATTTTTTTATGCTTCTCTGGGCTGCACTAGGCGAAATTAATGTGTTCTGTTCCTACCCCCTCCCCACCTTCCCCCATGGCTGGGGAGTGATTTAGCACCTGTGCACTCAGGAGGGGTTTGGGCTCCTGGCCCGTACTTCCTCTGTTCCCCCATAGCACCTGCAGGGCAGGTGGTCCCCACAGACCCCTCTGACTCCTTTGTGCTGGAGACCTCCATGTCCAGGGCACATCTCACACCTGTGCTGGCCAGCGCCGAGGTTCAGCCTTGCCAGAACCAGGCCGCTATATTGTCCTCCAACAGCAGCTCCCGCCGCTTCCTTCTTCCTCCGCTTCACTGAAAGGCTCAGCAACTCTCACTCTGACCCGAACTTTGCAAGCACATGATGGACCCTTGCACACAGGAGCCTTGGCCAAACTTGCTTCGGTTGGGTGCTATCATCGTTGAGCTTAAAGGACTCAACTTTGAGTCATATGTGCATATGGTGACTGTTTCCTGTGGCAGACTCACGCGACACTCTCTGAAGCTGACTTGAGAGTGAACACTGAGAGGTGGGGTGCTCCCAGGGTGTGGGAGGGGTTCCCCAGCTCTGGGGGTGCTTCCAGACCTTCAGACATTGCCGCTGGCAGCTGGGGTTCTTCACTCCAGCCCAGGAATATTTCGAGACAGACATCCTAAGATGGATATCAAAGAACAACTTGGAAAATCAAGTTCTTTCTTCTATTAATACGGCATCGCTTCTGATTTGTTTGCTTTTGAATTTGCTGTTCCTTTCATTTCCTTGGCATTAATTCCACAAGGCTGCAAACAGTTTCTGTGCCAGGAAAGATTATTACCCGAGAAGAAGCTTCCTGGGGATGGACATCGGTGAGACTTCAGAGTAGAGATGAGGACGGACATAGGTCAGCCTTCAGAACAGAGATACTTGAATTTGTTGAGGTCATGATTATAACCTTAAGGTCAAACATCTCCCAATACGTGAACAATGGTAGATAGACGAGCACAGAAAGCAATGTGAATAATTCCATTTCATTGTTGACTTAGAGGTTATTTTTACCTTGGAAGCCTCCTGATTGGTGCTTCCTGGTAGTACTTGGGGCCCCTCGGGCTGTACCTGGTGGTTCTAGGGGGCCATGCTTATGGGGATCCAACTCAGGTCACCCACGTGCCTTAGACCTGGTACTACATTTTGATGTCCCTATTTTTAATTTTTTGTGAAAAATAATTTTAGATTTATTGTTGCAGGACACCTAAAAGCCTAGGCCTCTGCATCTGTCCTGGATTGCCTCCTGCCGGTCACTTCATAGATAGGGGGTACTCTGAATGTGGCAGTCTTATCTTACCATGTATTCTGTACTGGCTGGTATAAATTTTCTCTCATGCTACCACAAGTATCATGGGACAAGCTAGATCTTACCAGCATATTTGCCTGGCCACGTTGAATCTCAAAGTAATTAGACCAGAGAGAAATGCTGTTTGCCTCCAAGCAAGCAAGCATGGCTCCCTGATAACTCAAAGGCAACTAAAATACAAAACTACTGTGAAGTAGACGAGATTCTTGTGAAGGCTTGGAGAAATATTTAACTGGCATTAGTATTAGTCTTTGGTACAGAGACATGCCATCTCAGAAATCCCCTTCTCTACCCTATAAAGGCAATTCCAGGCAGATCTTGACTCAAGATATTAGGTGAGGTGTTGGGAGAAATTACCTGAGGGCATTTGATCCTTCCTGCCAGGGGAAGTTACATTTAGCTTATAGCTTCTCCCAGCTCTGCTAGGAGGCTTTTAATTAGGTCTGGGTCCTTGTAAACAACCAGATGGTCTCCTGAAGTCATTACATTCTATAGAGCTATTTTCCTGTTTTCATCTCTAGATAGCCCAGCCCATTCTGGGCTGGGCTGGGGAGTTTGGGGATATAAAATAAGCTGCAAGAAGAAAGAAGCTCTCTCTTTTCTTCCCCTTTTGCCATTTCGGCTTCCCTTGGCATTTTGCTTCTCCGTCCTCTCCATTCTCTGTTGGGCCTCAACACGTGGTGGCAGCCATCTTGGCCTACACCTGGCTGGGGCCTAGCTGGGAACCCAGAGTCCGGAGGTTTTCCCTGCTCTTGGATTGTATATTGGAACCTGTGATAGTAAAGCCCTTTTAAAACTGCATCGGATTCCTGAGTTTTCATCCATTCCCCGCTGGCCGGAGGTAGAAGGGAACTCGCTTCCTGACACTGTCGGGGACCCTGGCGGCGCCCCTGACAATTTATTTCATCTCCATATACCTTGATTTCTTTTGCAGTTGGGCATTGTTGTATCAAATGTTCGTCCTCTCCTTCTCCCCCTCTGATCTCTTTGTCCATTCCTGGGCAGCAGCTGTGGCCTCCTCCACATTCAGCTTCTCCAACCCCTTTCTGTCACTCTCTTTTCCACTTGGCCCAGGATGTGGAAACAAGCTCTGTTCCTCTGTCCCTCTGAATTTCAGTGATTCAGGAAGCTTGTGGAACCACAGGATTGATGCATGGTAACACTCCTCCCCCCCCCCACACACACACACGCACACGCACGCACACACCTCTGTTTCTAGTCCATACACACCTGTGGCTCCACTTCAGGGAAAGACTATCTGAAGGTTGCAGTTTTCTGTGTGTTGTTTGTAGGCTTATGACTCAGAGCAGTGTGATTGCTTAAGATCTGAGGCTGCCTAAAGTTTGACTCTTATAACTTGGCTGGGGGTCTGTTACCCTGCCCACCATAGTTAAGTCAACTTCTCTGGGATGGGGAGAATCATCCTTGTCCTGGTTTCAGCTTCCTAGGACTAGTAGCTCTCTATTAGTAAGTAATTCTAGCTCTTTTAGTGCTGTTAGTAGCTAGGCTAGTACTATCACTAAAACTACGAATGTTTAGAAATTGCTACTATTAATAGTAGCAGTTACAGCTCTATGTCCTAGTAGTAATTAGAACTTCCTTCATTAGTAATGAGGGAAGAAAGGAATTAAATTAGGCAATTTAAGCTTGTACTCATTCTCTAGTAATAGAGATCTCTAGGACCAGTCACTAGTTCTCTTTAGCACACATAGTTATTTGAGATCTACTAATGCTAGTCAGAGCACTCTAGTTCTAAAGTTAGAACCCTCTGGTACTAAAGTTTTCTAGTACTAGTAGTCATTAAAAAAGATTACTTAGAAGTTAGATTTCCTCAGAACTAGAGTTCTCTAGTACTAGTCACTAGAGCTGTTTAGTATTAGGTGGCGCTCTCTAGTACTAGTTTAGTTAGAAGTCTCTAGTATTTGTTGTTAGAAACTCTCTAG
Source organism: Cryptotis parvus (assembly GCA_021461705.1). Classification (NCBI taxonomy): domain Eukaryota; kingdom Metazoa; phylum Chordata; class Mammalia; order Eulipotyphla; family Soricidae; genus Cryptotis; species Cryptotis parvus. The sequence goes on along the minus strand of JAJIBD010022274.1, from coordinate 236,819 downwards.
TTAGAGCTCTCTAGTCGAAGAAGTTATCAGAATTATTACTACTAGTTAAATCTTGCTAGAAATAGTCCAGAGAACTCTAATGATAATTCGAGTTCTTTCTAGTACTAGTAGTTAAAAGCAGAGGGAAGGTAAAGCCAATCTTTAATGTGGGGACAAGTTTGTGGAACTTTATAGGACATAGGCTGAAGTGTACAGCTTAATTTCTCTTATAGAAATATACTTGATTATTTTAATCTTGAGGTGGCACTTTGAAAAAATGCTCTTATTTTGGGCTACACCCAGCTGTGATCAGGCCTTGTTCCTGGCTCTGTGCTCAGGGTTGACTCCTGGCAATGCTCAAGGGATAGTATCAGGTGCTCGGATTGACCCTGTTGGCTGCATGCAATGCAAATGCTTTACCTGCTTTACTGTCTAGGTCTGTGATATAACACTCACTTTTTCATAAAGTCTTTTTATTTACTTTTAAATTGATATATGCACTAAAAAGGTAATAATAACAATAACAGTAGGGAATTCATATTGTAAATTAAATCTTTCTTGTGCTTGGAGTTGCATTGCTTTATGACTAAAAGGGAGAAGTTAAAAAACTTTCTTTCTTTGTGGACTGCTGATATACATATGTATTCTTCTGTCACAAGCCCCATCACTAGACTCAACAGCTATTTAGAGGCAGTGAATGTCCATTCTGTCTCCATTCTTGCTCCAGATTTCTCTTTCTCAGCATCGATTCTTTTTTAGCTTTTTTTCCCTCCCTGGTCAAACAGTACAGCATGACTCCACGGATTAGAGGCCCATGGGAGATTTAAGGTTTAGAGACTGTATCCCCTCTAGAAATACACATATTCTAATCTGAAGTCTAAATCTTTAATTATTTCTCAGACCTTTGAATAAAGCGCAGTTGAAAGCTGTTTGTCGCTAGTGTGGGATTTCCTACAGAGAGAATGTAAGCTTGCAAACACTAGCCAGCCTGCCATGCATTTGGGTGCTCCTCCATGGAGTTCCAGGAGCCCAGGTCTGAAACAAGTCCCTCTTTCCAGAAGCAGAGTCATGACGGAAAGCAGTAGGTCTGCCATGTAGATGGGAGTTTTGCTGTAGAGACGGGCTAATTAGAATAGATACTCTGGTAAGTTCAGATTCCAAGTTATTCACACTGATTTAGAGGTCAGCCGAAATAGATTTTTTATGGATGCTTCTTATAGAAAAATCCTCTAGAAAACTGTATTATTCTATATTTTTTCCTATTCAGATAATAACAAAACTGTATAAGTGCAAGTGTCAACATATTTTTTTTCCTGTAGCTTCAATTAATAAAATGATTCATCGCTCAAACATCTACCTGTTTAGATATAATCAATATTTGCCCCAGAATGTCAGGAATCTTCTGTTCTTGGAGAAGGGAAAAATAATAAAATAGGATTAATAATGAATATTATATTGACTTCAAAAGACAAAGATAAATAAAGCTTCTATTGCCGTAGGTTCCTGCTATGGCACAGCGAGTAACAAAAAGGACCCCAATACCAGAAGAAACAGAAGAATAAGGTCCAACAACAGGGAAATTAAAAGCAACAGAGTAATTCGAACAGTGGAGTGTGGAGGTACTGGGACAGGAAATAACCGATTTGTAGAGTCGAGGCCTAGGAAAGACAGGGAGTGTCAAGGGGTTGTGGTCTGCAGATTCTGGGCAAGGAGTCCCAGACGTGGGCTCAGGCACAGAGCGGGCGGCCTCTGGTCCCCAGAAGGGACTCCATGTCGGTGGTTACTCCTCTGTGTCCTCTGAACCTAGTGCTGGGGTAGAGTTGGAGGAAGCATTTCCAGAGAAGGGATCAGACAATCTCTGAACAAACGGAAATACCCCAAAAGAAAAGTGATTTTCTTTGACCCACAAGCATGAATCCAGCTTGTCCCTCGTATTTTCACAACTCTGCCCATCTTAGGAACTAGCAATAGTGCTGTGGGAGTTCACCTTCACAGACAAAGACAGAAGCAAGAATCTTTCTATATGCAGGGAGTGCTGGACGGAAAAGCTAAACCGAAAGCAAATAAACAGAGGGAGCTGACACCAGGGTTTGCTGCTGACATCATCGGAATGGCAAGAGAGAACAGTTCACTCCATAAAGCAAGATGAGAGAGTGGCTGAATATCCAAAGTGAACTCTTGTAAGTAAAATATACCTGTAAAATCCAAAATATAATATTTAAAGAAGTGATAAGGTCTTACAATGGAAAAATAAATGGAATAGATATTGGACAGGAAAAATAATGGAGGATCAATCAGAATAGTTCTTTATCTGGCCATTAGAGTTCCAAAATGATTAAACAGAAAAGTAAACTGAAAAACTATCCGGGATAATGTAAAACTGTGGCCCAAACCAAGAAGATCAGTCTCTAGAATGAAACAACCCAATTATATCTTGATAAACTGTATAGCAATTAAAAGGAACGCTCTGGAAACATCCAGGCATAGGTAAAGGAATCTATAAAAGAAAGAAAGGTGTACTTCTCAGCAGTTGTGCCAGAATCCAGATGATATGGACAACAGTTACAAAATTTTATTTTCTAACTAAACTTCTCTAGAAGCAGAAGCTAGAGTTGTTGAGATGAAAAAAAAAGCCAAGAATTTATTTATGTACCTTCAGATAGGAAACTGCTAGAAGGCATATTTCAACAAAATGGGGGAACTAAGAAAAATGTGAACTCTAGGGGAACAAAGAGTGTAATATGGGAAGAAGGAGAGGAGGAGAGAAAGGGCGGGGGAGAGGAGAGGCAGGAGAGAGAGAGAGGGAGAGAGAGGACGCTAGAAAGAGAGCAAAGCAAATAAACATCAGGCCACGATCCATCAGCATTGAGAGGACAGTGGCTTAGGATGAAGGAACAGTGAGAATGGAGGGATCAGTGCAGCTGAAAGTTTGGGATGGGAGTTGTGTTGTATGAGAATTGTGGGGAAAAGATTTTGGATGATTGTCAAAGAATGTGGAAAGAATGAGTAAATATTTAGGGGAAGCAATAAATGATTGACATATTCATTAGGTAAAACAACAGGTGTATGAAAATGAAACTGTAATCATAATAAGTGTATTAGAAACAATGATTATACATATAAAATGTAAATACTAATTTTAGTTAATTAAAAATAAAATTCTACACATGGCTCTAGAGAGAAGAGTGTGCCTGTGTGCTAAGATTCTTGATGCTAAAATTGTGGATTGATGCATAAAATGTAATCTTAAACATTTTTGTTTCTATGTATATATGCATGATATAGATAAAAAGCCAATAGGAAAAGTAGTTAATGGAGTTGGATGTCTTCATTTTGAGGGGGAAAGAATAAAATGAAAACCTAGGATATAAGGGATGTTGTTTGTTTTGTTTGCATTTGTTATAAACACTCTTTACAAATAATAATTTATATAAAACAAAAATTAATAAAGATTAAGTTTTGAAAAAGCAATCCAGTCTTTCTAACAGTTCCAGAGTATTTTACGAGAATGACTTCAGGAGCAGTTCCTCCTTCAAACATTGGCACCCCCAAAGGAACATGGCTTGCCCTTGTGGCTACTTGAACAGTAAACTTCAATGGGAATCCAAAGAATCAGCCCTAAAACATGTTCTTGGATCACCAGCACCTCAGAAGTCGGTCCTGGCTGACTCCTCATCTGTGGCATTCCTGCCTCCAGATGAGAGGGAAGGGCAGGGAGGTGTGTGCCAGGCAGGGCTGGGGACATGCGCGCAGCTCCAGCACTATTGGTGAGTGTGGTTCCTCCAGGGATCTGGCCTTCCGTGCAGAGGGGACACGATGTCTCAGAGGATCCCATGCAGAGCTGGGGGTTGGGGACAGTGAGTAAGGCAGAGTCCTGGATTCAGATTTCTGTTGGTGGACACCACAACAGCTGGCCCCAGGTCTCTGAGTTTCTGCAAGCTCAGTTTTAAAGACATTTGCATTTGCTTTAAGGCTCTTGTGAAAATCCACAATAGGAAATTGGGGGCAGGATTGGAAAAGGCAGTTTGATTTTAATAACTCTTAGAATAGCGTTATAATGTTATTATGAATCTAATGCTAGGTATTGGGTATTTCACTCATAACCCCCACGGGTACCCACGTGGGACATTTTGCACTTTAGAATTTACCAGGAGATATCCTGGCTGCATTGGATCTACTACTAAGAGATAGCTCTGCTAAGGTCAAAGAAGGAGACATGCTAAGTTTGCCTCCAGGCAAGTGAACATGACTCTTAGTAAAACTAAGGCAGAGCACCAAAATTACCCTGGAGCAGAGTAAAGGACCTTGTGGGCATTTAGAGGTATACCACCTAGCTGTATGAAGCTCATGGTCTAGAAACTATAATGTTATATCCCTATGCATATAAATCCTGAGATGCTTTTATTCTTTGGCATTTTCCTACCCAGCCCCCTCTCCATGGTGCCTTGCCCAGGAGCTTGAGGTAGAAGGGAGTTGGCCCTGGCAATTAGCATTTGACTAGACCTGGGCTAGGTGTGATTATCTAGAAGAATTCACATGTGAGTGCTGGTTCTTGTCTTTGCAGACCTTCCCTTTGTAGGTAGGGATTGGAATTTTGGCACCTTTGGAGAAAGAAAAACCTGCCTTTTGGAGAGGAGGGGCCATCTTGGTTTAGATCCTGACCTGACCACATGATTGGAGGTCCAGTCAGGAATTAGGGATTTGGGTATCCCCTGACCTTGGATTGTATTAGCTGAGTTTGTATAATTATTGGTGATAAGTAAAAGCCTTTGGAACTGTGCTGAATTTGTGGTCAGTCCCTTAGCTGCCGGCTCTCAAGGTAAAAAGGAACTTGTTCCCTTATACTGTTGGGGAATCCAGCGTCCCTGGCTGGCTGCAAATTGTCATTCTTAAAATTTACCCAAGAATAACTTACCCATTGTTCAAAGCAAATCCCATTTTCCATGAAGGAATAATCTGGATAAAATCTTGATTCTTATCCCATAGTCCAGCTTTTACTACATGTCAAGTTGATTGACTTTTCTCAAGCAAGAATCTCCTGTTGGATGGAGAGTCTTCATAAAGGACTATTTTCATATGATTGCAAACTAGTGTCTTTAATTTGCCCTTCAAAACACACGCCAGGCTGCATGCAGTTCAGTGTCTTTGACTGTTCCCTCTAAGTGCTCCGTGGTCACTGGGAGGCAGAGGCTGTAAGCTGGGCAGGCAACAGGCAGCCAGTATTGACCAGCTCTACCTGGAGTGCTGATAGCTCTAGTGGTGGGAGTTTCTACTGGCTTCCAGACACAAGAACCATGGTGCCATCTGTTTCCTTGTAGGTCACCAGCCAACAGATGGTAAACTTGGGTAAGGCTGCTTTGCTATCTAGAGATTTACTGAAAATAAGGGAAAACACCGTGTGATACTGGAAAACTTTTAAATTTTGGATAATGATAAACTATTAAGGAATACTTGTCTTGCTCTTAAAATCCAGGTTTTCTGTTGGGACCTCTGCTGCTGTCAGAGAGCAGAAAGCATTTGCCCAGGGGGTCAGGTATGCCTGGCGGGGAGGACCAAGCTTGCAGGCGTGGGTAGGTGGTTGGGGGGAGAGAAGGCGCCAGACAGGGCAGGAGAGCCTCTCCCTCCCTTGGGGTGCGTTGGCAAGCCTGTGTAGGAGGAAGTGACATGCAGAGGCTTGTGCTTCCCTTTCCCATCTCTTTATTCTTAATTTAAATTTTCCTTTTTAATTGGATCACTGAGATACACTGTTACAAGGTTGTTCATGATCGGGTTTCAGGAATTCTCTGCTCTAACACCCATTCCTCTACCTGTGTGCATTTTCTACCACCAATGTCTGCAGTTTCCCTCCCGCCACCCGTCTCCCCCATGTTCCATCTGTATGGCAGGCACTTTCCTTCTCTCTCTCTCTCTCTCTCTCTCTCTCTCTCTCTCTCTCTCTCTCTCTGCGCACCACTTTTGGGAATTTCATGGATTGCAGTACAGATAATTACATATTTTCAGCATGCAGTTCCTATCCTAAGTGATCTTATATCCAACCATCTTTGTCAGAGTGGCCCCTTTTCTATCCCAACTGCTTTCATCACTTCTCTTTAATGGAAAGTTCTCAGCTTCCCAGAGAAACTCTTCCAGATCATGGTTTCCTGAGACAGTGCCTAGTCCAGCCTGGCACGGGGCCCCAAGCACTTCTGGTTGCTTGTGTCCAGAAGAATCCTGTCCTCGGCTTCAGGCCCGGATTCAGCACAAGCTGCTCACTGTCTAAAGCCAGTTAGATTGGCCCCTGTGACTCCTGTCCAGCAGGGAGCTGACACAGAGAATGAGACACAAACAGACTGCTCAAGTTGTAAGTGGCCTGGGCAGCTGTCAGAGGTTCTTCAAGCCATTTTTTCAACACAGTATGGCTGTGTTTCCAACGGTGAGGCAGTGTGCTTCCAACGGTGAGGCATTGCTGAAGGGGACATTCAGGGCAGTTGTGAGCACCTTGGCATTCCATGGGTCCGTGGACAGCAGAGGCTGGCGTTTACACGGCGACCAGAAGCACCCTGAAACCCTTGAAATAGAAAGTGCTGACAGCTTCCAATACTCATTTTCCCCTATGGTCCCTGGGCATCTGAAAGACCCTAAGCAGTCATTATGTGCTTGCCTTGTGCACTTGTAGCACTTGTTTCAAAAAAGCATCATGGTTTCAAAGTTATTTATAGTTGAGTTCTAGACGTCCAGTAGTGCAGCACCAATCCCATCATCAGTGTCAGTGCTCCTTTGCCAATGTTCCCAGGTTCCCTGCCCACCCCACTCTAGCCTCCCCCTGGGCAGGCAGCTCTCCAAGTTCTGTAGTTCAAGTGTGGGTCTCTTGATTGACTCTGTGGTTTCGATATTTTTCTCTCATATCTAGGGATCCATCGTCCCTTTGACCTGGCCCTGTTGCTTCTCTTCTTCCCTTTTCCCCACTCTTGCTTTCCTTCTCTTCCCTGTACTCTGGGGAGAAGGTTGATCTGGCCACTCCCCACCTTTAAAAATTGATCCCCACTGCCTATTATCTAAATACTGTATGTAAGTGATGTAATCATGTGATTATCCTTCTTCTGGTTAACTTTATTTAGCATGATGTCTTCCAGCTCCATCATGTGGCTGTGAATTGCGTGATTTCCTCATTCTGTACAAGTGTGTAGTATTCCAGTGTGTTTGTAAACCACATCTACACAATCCACTTTTCTGCCATTGGTGATTACAAATCACCAATGTATCACCTGTTGCATTTTTGCAGTCTGTATTTATTTATTCTGTGTTTTCCTGCTATATATTCTTTCCTGGGTATATTTTTTGCAAACTCTTGGCACTCTAGTAGCTCTAATAAAGTCTCCTTCATTCTGTGCCCCACAAAGTGTGCTGACACACGGCAATACCTTCTTTCCATTTTTCCTTGGAAGTGCTCAGCGATTAACCTTGGTTCTGTGCTCAGAAATCACTCCCGGTGGTGCCTGGGGACTATCTGTTATGTCAGAATCAAGTCCGGTTGGCCACGTGCAAGGCAAGAGTCCTAACCTGCTCCACTGTTTCTCCAGTCCCACGGCAACGCTTATCTTTATTGGGTTATACTATAGGGATGCTCAGGGTTATTCCTGGCTCTGCACTCAGGAATTACTCCTGGCTCTGCATAAGGGAAGCCAGGGATCAAACCTGGGTCTTCCACGTGCAAGCAGAAGCCCTCCCTGCTGTACTATCACTCCAGCCTGACGCTTCCTAAATCAACAATAGCTTCAGGCTGGGGCGAATGTGGTTCCGCTCAGCCCAGAACCGCACCTACACAGAGCTTGGAGACTTCCCCTTGAGTTGTGAGGGGTCTCACGTCCTTCTGCAGTGTGGTCTCAACTGTCCCTGACTTTGGCGTGTCTGATCATTCTGTTAGGTTCATGTCACAATTCTGGTGATAACTCGCTTTCCAAACACTAGTGATTTTTATCTTCATGTTCTCAGCTCACCTCTGCCACTGAAGACACCGAAATCCTGTGGTTGTTCAGTGACTTATTTCTTTCAAGGAAACTGGAGGAGGGTAATTCTGGGCCATCTTTTCAGGAAACAGGAGCTCTGGGGGCGCTGCCGACTGCTCACGTAATAAAATCATCACCTTGACATGTCAACATTTGCACAACACGTTATAGTTTACAGAGTGTCGAGAAAACAGAACGACTCTAACGTTTCTCCAAAAAGTCTTTCCGTTGCTTTGAAAAAAATTTTCCTTTTCCTTAAAGACTTTTCAGCTCCTCAATATAGTCTATTTTGTCCTGATATCATTGTTTTCATTCAAATGAGGAGCATACTTAGAGCTGAGCTGCATGGATTAACTATCAAGATCATTATTTCCCACACTTCTACAAAACTTCCCATGACTCCAGGCAATCAGGTGGATTACCCGTGTCTCTCTCTAACTAGAATGTTTGAAATTATGACATGATTTAAAACATGCCTGAAGAAATGAAGCTTTTTCCCTATAAAAAAGTAATTTCTAATTTTGTTTTTTTCTCCTCTCTCATTTAGAAACATGTTGTAGAATTTCTGTCTTTTAAGGATCACCCTTGCTACATAAATGCATTTGTAACGATTGAAATTTCTCACTGGGGACATTACTTCCTCTGGAGCTGAGGATAGCATTTGCCAGAGGTTAACACAGAGGATAGGTTCCTTATACTGAATGTTGTAAACTACAGTCTAGTGTGATAAAAAAAATTGCTTTGCTTTTGTGGAATTTAAATGAATTTCAATCATATTGCTTCCTGGCTGAAAATGAGGAAAATCATTTCTATGGGAGTCTAGAAACCTGTTGCATTTGTCGTGAGCTGGTAATTCAAACCTATCTTGGGGCTTTTAAGAAAATTGCATTGGGTCTCTTCTTTGGTGGGAAATTGGATAGCCCAAGCTGCCCAGTGGAAAAACAGTTTCCCAGGAGACTCTGTTCATGCTCATGGATCATGGGACAACAGATCAGCCCAGCACTGCAACAAGCTCTCGCCAAAGGAATGGTACAAAGTATAGGGCTCTGTGGAACCCCAAGGTCACACCTTCAGCATGGGGCGCAGGAGGCCAGACCTACAGCCTGTTGTCTCTGCCTCATTTCCTGCTTGTGGACTAGCCTTAGAAAACCCATTTAACTGATTGGGACCCAGTTTCATACCTATGAACAACCCTCTCTTGATTACTTTGCTATTAAGGAGGGACGGAAGTCCTACATTTTCATGTCATAAAGCAGGTCACAGCATCTTTCCCCCTGGAGTTGCTTTTGTCCTCTGTAAGTCTCTTTCCTTGGACTGAGGGAAGACTGAACAGGTTTTCTTCCATTATCTTCTATAAGTTTTAATGTTTTACTTTTACTTCTTAAAAAAAGCCTTAAATTATTTAGTTTTCACTCTTTCCTTTCCCTTGTCATTATTGTCGCCACTGCCACTTTAAAAATACTTTGTTATAGGCACCACGGTTTGAATACTGTTAATGGTAGGGTCTGCCACACGGTTAGGTAGGAGTGTAAGACATTCCAGCCCCACATCCTCTGCCAACTGTCTCCTCTCTCCCTCCATCCCAGAGTCCGTCCTGTTACTCCCCATTCTCTCCCTCTGCAAACCTCCTGATGGAGAAGGAGCCTCAGTTTCTGTTGCCTTTGGGCCTTAGTCATCCCCTTCCTCTGCTTCTTTAGGATACACGTAAGGTAGATCTTTCTGTCCCTGTCCCTCTCCCTCTGACTAGCTTCACTGCGCATGATACTCTCCAAATCTATCCATGTGACAGCAGATTGCATGCTTTCATCTTTTCTTATAGGCAAGTGGTGTTTCATCAGGTATATGTACCAGTTTCTTTACACACTCATCTGGGTTTGAACATTTGGATTGTTCACAGATTTTAGTTATTATGAATCATACAGCAATAAACACAGGTATGCAAGAGTCTTTTCTGAAGAGTGTTTGGTTCCTTGGAAGATGCCAAGAAGTGGATTGCTGGGTCAAATAGAATCTCAATTTCTAGTTTTATTGAGAAGTGTTCATATTACATGCTAAAAAAGCTGGACCAGATGACATTCCTAGCAGCAGGGAGTGAGAATTCCTTCTCTCCCACATCCATGCCAACATTGAGTGTTTTTGTTCTTTGTGATGTGTGCCAGTCACAGAGGATGTGATTATTATTTCATTGTATTTTGATTTGCATTTTTCTAATGATAAGTGATGCAGAGCATTTTCCCACATGCCTTTTAGCCATCTGTATGTATTCTTTGAGGAAGTTTCTGTTCGTTTCTTCTCCCCACTTTTTTTAAAAATAGGGCTTTTACATAATTTTTTTTTGCTGAGTTTTATTTATCTTGGATATTAACTCTTTATCAGATGAGTGAGATCCTCAACAAAATGTCAGCAAGGTCAATGAAATAACACACCAAAAATATCGTACACTGTGACTAGGAGGATTCATCCCAGTAATGCAACAATGGCTTAATACATGAAAGACAACCAGTGTCATACATAGTATGAATACAAGGAAAAATAATCATATGATCACATCAAAGAGTGCAGAGAAAACATTTGATAAGATCAAACACAGATGCATAATGAAAGATGCTCGGTGAAATGGGGTTTAAGAACTTTTCTCAACATGGTTAAAGCCATTTACCATAAGTACAAACATCATTCTAGGTGGTAAAAAATGGGAAACCTGGGGCTGGAGAGAGTACATACAGTGACGTGGGCACATGCTTACATGTGGCTGACCTGGATCTGATCCCCAGCATTCCATATGGCCCCTTAAGTTGGCTAGAAGTGATCTCTAACCCTTGATTCAGGAGTCAGCCCAGAACTCTATTGGGTGTTCCACCCAAACAAAACAAAAAAATGAACCCCCCCAAAACCTTTTCTCTAAGAGCAGGCACAAGGCAGGGTTGTCTGCCCTAACTACAGCTATTCAGTATAGGTCCTTGACATAGTCATTAGGGGCTTGTGGCGTGCGCTGCAGCCCGCGTGTGTGTATGAGAGAGAATGAGAGAGAGAGATAAAAGAGAGAGACAGAGACAGAGACGGAGACTAAGGGTATCCAGTTAGAAAAGAATTTCACTCTCACAATTTGAAGGTGACATGATGCAATATCGAGAAAATCCAAAAGATTTTTAAAAATATTCTTGAAAAAAAAGACTTGTACAGTAAAGTGACAGTAAAGTTAACAAAATCAACATGCAGAAATTGACGACTTTATTTTAGGTTAGACAGATAGCATAGAAGGTAAAGCACTTGCCTTGTGTTCTGATGCTATCAGTTTGATCCCCAGCATCTCGATGGCCCCAGAGCCCACCAAAATTGATCCCTGAGACCAGAGCTAGGACAGCTGGTTGTTGCCTCAAAACAAAAACAAAAGAAAGAAAAGGAAAGTAAAGAACTCTATGACTCATGCAAATAATGAAATAGAAGAGAGAAAAATTTATAAAGAACACTCATTTGCAATTATACCTCAGGAAACCAAGTCCCTGGGAATCAGCTTAACAAAAGAGGTAAACGTCTTCTACAAAGAAAACTATGAAACACTACAAAATAATGAAAAGAGAAGACAGCTCCTGTTTCTGGGTGGAAAGGATAACTATTGTCAAAATGATAATTATTGAAACCATTAAACAGATTCAATGCAGTACCTATAAAAATATCCATGACATTTATATGAAGTAATAACCCTCATCCATTCCTTCCAAATAACCAAAGGAATCCTTGGAAGAAAGAAGACAGGAGTATTCTCTCTTTCCCAGTGTCAGACTATTCTACAAAGCTGTAATAATCATCACAGTGAGGAACTGCATTAAGCACAGACTCTCAGACCAATGAAATAGAATTGGGTCAAGAGACTGAGCCTCAGGGATATGGATGCATAGTCTTCAACAAAGGGGCAAAAAGTATGAAGTGAGCATGAAAAGATTTGGTCACATGTAAGAGCTCCAGCCCCTTTCTAACACCACGTATAAAAGTCAAATCAAAATGTATTATGGACCTTGATATTAGACACTAATCCTACATTGAGAAGAATATTAGTAGAGCCTTTCATGGCATTGAATCTGAGCTACCTTCAATGATTTGATGCCACTGGCTAAGCTAGCAGAAGCAATGATAAGCAAATGGGGCTCTATCAAGCGAATAAGCTGCACTGTGAAGGAACAGAATGAAAAGAAAACCCCAGACTGGGAGAAAATGTTTTCTACCATTTATTTGACAATGTTTCAGTTTTACTTTTTACAGAAGATCAGTACTCAGTCTGGAGTTAACTTTTGGGAAATCCGTGGAAAGAATCTGAAACATATATTTTTTTAAGTATTTTATTATACCACTGTGGGATATACAATTACAAAGATATACAATTGCAAAGTTCATATTTGGGTTTTGGTCATACAGTGTTCCAGCACCCATCCCCTCCACCGGTGCCCATCTCCCACCACCAACATCCCCGGTTCCCTCCCGCCTCCCCAGCCCGCCTTCATGGCAGCTTCTTTATTTCTTTCCCTTTCTCTCTCTTTCTCTTTTCCTTCCCTTCCAGACTATGGATTACAGTACATACATTAAAGGGTTGTCATGTGTATCTTTTGCCTGTATTTAATGCGCAGTTCTAAGTTGGTATTAGTACTTTTGACAATTGTTAGCACACTGTGAAAGTTGTTGAATGAATGACAAGTTGCTCCAGTTTTATCCTTACGCTCCTTTGTTGAAGTACAACTCAAGCCTTGCCGACTCCCACCACCCCAGTGGTGCACACGGAGTCTGAGCTCACGCTGGCACTGCCAGCCTCACTGCAATCCCCTGCGTTATCACTCCTGGATATTAGCTAGAGCACCGCTATCCTCCTTGTTCGTCTCTTTCTTCAAAATAATTGAGTCATTTTTACTTTTATTACCTCTCCCCAATAACTGCCATTGAGGCATCAACTATAGACACTTGCCACATAATACAATGGCCTATTAATAGGAATTGTTTTAAATGTACAGGTTACTTGGGGATGATTAAATATTTTCACAATTTTAAGCAATTCCAGTCAAGCACATGAAGTAATTGTGCACATATAAATCTCGAACTGTACTACCCTAAAACCCTGTGGCTTTCTGTTTTGGAGTGCAGTATTTTGCTGTTAAATATTTGAATATTGTGATAATATAAGAGTGTTTAGAAGAAATAGACTCCATATATGAAAAGAGTGCATGGATTAATTGGGTAAAGCTTGACGAATTGTCACCGGAGGCTTCTAGGCTTGCTCCTGATTATCACCCACTCTTCCTCCCAGAGGCATTTTGCTTCCTAAAACCACTTGGTAATTTTACTATTTGTCTATTATTTAAGCTCTGTTACATGTCTTTAAATTCTCTTGCATCAGTGCTACAGTATTACTGTATCACTGTATCACTGTCTTCCCATTCATCATCGATTTGCTCCAGGGGGCCCCAGTAACATCTCCATATGACCTGTCTCATGCAAGTAGAGCCCAAGGGCACCTGCTCGCTCCAGGAACATAAAGAGCCTCAAACCATTCCATCAGGTCATGGGAATGAGGTCTATAATTGTTACTGGTATCTGGCATATCAAATACGACACGAGTAGGTTGCCAGGCTCTGCCATGCGGGAAGCATACTCTTGTAGTCATCTCAAAATCCAGTATTTATTGATGAACCGTGCAGTATTACTGTATCTAGCGTTATAGTGTTACGCTACTGTGTTATTATGTAGTTGAGTAACCACAAAGATGGATTTCTAACTTTGTACTTACTCTAGAAACCATTTTTATTTTTAGAAGGACTTAGTTTCACATAAAACTGAGTAGAGAAGACTGAGATATCCTGTACATCCACTTGCCTCCACCTTGCACTTTTCCTATTATAAACGTTCCTTGCTCTCCACTCTCTCTGAATGGTGTACTTGGTACAGGTGATGAATCTGCCATGACACATCATAGTCACCCGGAGTTTGGAGTCTACAGTATGGCTCACTGTTGATGTCTTCTGCGGTTCAGACAAATGTATAATGGCATATTTCAACCACACATACTATTTTCATTGGCCCGTTCCAATCCCGAGGAGACTCTCAACCATTCATATTCACCATGTTTTTATTTTTAGGGATAGTTCTGGCTGTTATTTTGCCTTTCCACTGAATTTCAGAAGCAGATTAGTTTACACACCATACACATCAGGCACAGTCAGATGAACACAGGTGCTCAAACAATTACTGCTGCTGCTGGCAGAAGTCACTATGATAACTCAATTTTAAGGAAGCTTCCATATTTAGAATATTGAGTTTGGGTGCTTCATTTATTTATATCTTCTTTCTTTTCATATTGTCAAACGTTTTGATGTAGAGATGTTGTACTTTTGTCAAATGATTTTGTTTTTCTTGTTCTGAAATTAGTTTTAGTAAATATTTTACTAAAAATCAGTCCTTTAAATATATATTCAAATATTTATTGGTACAGATGCATTCAAAACATGGCTTTAAAATATTTTTAAAAGGATTCAGTTTCTATTCAATTTTTATCCTCTCATTTACATGGTTGATTGTATGACTTTTATCATTTTTTTTCTTGATCGTTACATATAGCATTTATATGTCCTTTGGAAATTTTCTAAGAAACCAAGTTTGATTTTGTTGTTGCCTTCATATTTTTGCTTGTGATTCACATTTTTATTGCTTACACCTTCTATTTTCTTTGTATGATCTTTGCTGTCTGTCAGATACCTTCTTTGGAGTCTCATTTGACTATTGATTTTTCAGCTTGCCTCTTGGTGTGAGATTTCGCTGTTTTGCTAGCTTGAATATATGTTTATCTTTACTTTGTTCTTTCCTCCTATTTCCATTAGTTATGTCATCACACGTGATACGTTTCCTTATTGTCTTTAGTATCGCACACACTGGTCTGTATTATTAGTAACTCAACCCCAGAACATGGTCAGCTGTTTCTATGCCGCTTACCAGGAAGCTACGATTACTAAGCTTATCTTAGTAATCGTAGTACTGGGAGGAATGAAGTTCCGTTTGCTTTCTCCTCCACTGTCTTCTCTTTCACTTTCTATTGTCCTCTCCTTTCCTTCTTTACCCTCAGCTTGTTTTTTTTCCAGATTGTGAGAAGATGAATTTCGTGTCTAGTAAAGCTCCTTGGCTTTCCCCCAACACCTATTCAGTTTGTTTCCTGGATGGCTAGTGCCCTCCTGAGTGTCCACCAGCCAAGTTTCCACATATATTTGGTATGATTTATTGGCCAGATCAAACTTCAGCACTAGGTATGCACTTTTCCTCAAAAACAAATTCACAGAAAATGGAAGGGTATATAAAAATAGTCGGGACATGCGGCTGCCAAGGCTGGTGTAGGCGCCAAGGCAGCGGCAGCTGGGGCTGGAAGCAGAATGGATTGCACTGAAGGTCTCTCTCTAACGTAGGCAGCTCTGCAGGCAAGGGTGGCTGCCAGGAGCAAGCAGAGCTACCTGAAGGCCTTGGATCAAACGGCTGGAGCAGGCTGTGAGAGCAGACAGCGAGGGGACAGGGCGGAGAGGCTGGAGCAGGCTGTGAGAGCAGACAGCGAGGGGACAGGGCGGAGAGGCTGGAGCAGGCTGTGAGAGCAGACAGCGAGGGGACAGGGCGGAGACGCACATCGCCGCCAGTAGCTCTCAATCACGTCCCTTAGAACAGCTGCTCCTTCCTTCCGACAGGAAAACTGTTTCTCGGCACTTGCTTCTCTTACATTTCCCCTGGAGCTCCAACTTCCTCTTCAATAGTATGTTTCTTTACTTCATATCAGAAGAAAAATATTTATAATTTGAAAACAAAAATTAATTTCTTGGGCAGAAGTTTGAAACTAAGAGAGATTTTACAACTTTGCATCATATGACAGAGAGTAAAGAAAAGAGATGCTCTGGTGGGTTCTTTTCTAAGCCCTTGGAATCTCTCTGCATCTGCAGCTTTGTTTCAACAAACCCTGTCTAAGGTTTAGAGACACTCTCGTTTCAACAAACCCTGTCTAGGGTTTAGAGAGATAGTAGAGTGGGAGGGTGCTTGCCTTGCACAGAGCTGACACCAGTTCAACCCCCAGCATCCTATCTGGTCCCCAAGCCCCACCAGGAGTGACACTTGAGTGCAGATCTAGGAGTAAACTCTGAGCACTCTGGGTGTGACCAAAACACAGAAAAAAATTCCACCCCCTCCCCCCAAACAAACCAAACAAAAACTCACAGTGTAACATTGAGCTAGATTTTCTTCAACTCTAATTTTCTGTTGAATGCTGAATAGAAACCTAAATATTGGTCTCCAAGATAATGATTATCTTGTGTTTGGAATCTACTCTTCAGACTTGGTGGTCAAAATTCACTAAAGGATTAGAGTTTCTTCATTTATTTGGGCAACGTATTGCCTTCATCACCTGCTATAATCGCACACTGGTCCAAGGACTGTCTCTGTAGAAAGCGTTCCCTGCCCCGACAGTGTTTTCGTTCAGAATGTGGTGGCATGTGGAGCTCTTCTGGGATGGGCTGAGAAGGTCAGTGCATTCTTAGAGACATAAATATTCACTATCAGAGAGTGGATTTGAGGTCTGGAGAGACTGAATCAGAATAGCAATAAATGGACTCGACCGCATCATAAGAACAGGCAGGCCCCACAGCAGAGTTTTTGATTAGTAAAAGGGACGAATAAAAGATATAAAATGGAAGCTATTATGTAGCTTGTGTCCTTTCACTAAGAAATAATTCCAAATGAATTTTTAACTCTGTGTGGGACAATACCTCTCTCCTTTGAAAAACTGTAGCTTCTAAAGAATAACGTCCTGGTGGGCTCATCTCTGGGAAATAATGTTCCAACCAATATGCCAGAGCTGTAGAGTGAGTGTCTGAGGGAGTTCATTGTGGAGGGTTTGGTTCTGCTCCTTTTCCAGGAGACACTCCCCCCCTTCTCCCCCTCCCCCCAGCCATTCAGTCCCTAAGAACCAGTACCTGGGCTCACCATAGGGTGAAGACCTTTGAGTGATTGCCTTATGGCTGAGTGAGGAAAACAAATTGTCACTTGCAGAATTGACATAAAAAATAACTCCCCAAACTTCCTTAAACATCTCATTATCCTCAATAAAATCAATAAAATCAGCACAAGCACATCAGGGATACCTCCATAAGCTGAACTGAACACAAAGGCTGGTCATCATCATTAGCATATGGACTTTGCTTCCTAGATCATACAGTGAATTAGATGTTACATTTTCTAGTTAAAATACTGGGCCAATGGCAGGCTCCAGTGCTACTCTCAGAAAATAAATTTTATCCTTTTTTGGGGAATAAACAGAAATTTATGGACAGAATTCATTCAAGAGGTCCCTCTTCAGCAAAAATTCAATTTCGTACTTTCAAGAGAATTGGAAATTTTTATTGGTTAGTGATTAAATGCAGATAAAGCAATTCATTTTTCTTGTGTTATTTGGAATGTAATTTGCTATAAAAGACAATACCACAATTTATAATTTGGACATTTTATTATCAGACTTTGCTAGATTGTTATAAAACATACTGAATATTCGGTCATTATCTTCTCTTCCTTCAAGCTCTTTATTGCTTCCCAGCCCACTGCAGAGTGGCCTCAGTGAAGTGGTTGGCTGGCAGCCACAGAAGAGGCATTAACATCAATCAATACAGAGACCACAGAGCCAGAGATCTGTGTGTCTTACAAATGTCACTCCCACTGAAATGTCTGGTTATTTGTTTTGGGGGCCACACCCGGCAATATTCTGGGCTTAATCCTGAATATGCATCAAGAATTACTGCTGGTGGTGTTTGGAAAACTATATGAGATGCCGGGATAGAATCTGGGCTGACCACATGCAAAGCAAGCAACCTTCCTGCTGTGCTATTGCTACCAGTGAAATTTCTTTTCTTTTTTTTTTTAAATATTTTATTGCACCAACATGTGATATACAATTACAAAGATGCTCATGTTTGGGTTTCAGTCACACAGTCCTCCAGCACCCATCCCTCCACCAGTGCCCATCTCCCACCACCAACGTCCCCAATTCCCTCCCCCTTCCCGCCTCCATGGCAAGTTCTTTATCTCTTCTCTCTCTCTCCTTCCTTCTCTCTTCTACACATCGTGGATTGCAATACATACATCCAGAGATCATCATGCACATCTTTTCTCCTATATTCAATGCTCAGTTCCAGGCTGGCATCATCACCGTTGATAAACATCAGCATACTGCTCCCCTCTCTGTCCCACCTAACCACAGATTCCCACATGCCTGTGGTAGATTCCACCTTTTCTCCTTTTTTTTAATTGAAAGATGCTCATGTAGAGTCCTAGCTCCACAGGGTTCCAACATGCACCCTCCACCCGAACCCATCTCCCATCACCAACGTCCCGTCTCCCTCCCCCCTCCCGAATCCCAACCACCCGGCGGGCTCTATATGTCATCTCCTTCCTCTGTATATCTCCTCCCAGCAAACCCTCCTGCTGTTCGCGGAATGCAGTGTACCAAAAAACATCATTGTTTCACCACCCTAGTGGCCCGCGCAGCCGCAGGCAGCCGTGCGACCTGGGCTCGAACTGGTTTTGCTGGTCCTCTGGTCGTGGGGCAGTTTCCCAGCGTCCGGACAATGAAAATGGTGGCTAGTGTGATGGACGAGTCCCATCCGGCTGCTTCCGGGACCCCCAGGAGGTGACGGGCCCACTCCCAAAGCCCATCTGCCCTCCTCGGGGTTCCATGGTCAGCTGAGGCCTGGCGCGAGCCAGGCTCCCGCCTCCCGAGCCGTCTGCAAGACTCTGGATGCCGGCCCGCCTGCAGCTCCTGGGGGGGGAAACCAGGCTCGACAAGATGGAGGGGGAAGGGGTGACCACACCTCCATCTGACGACTTCCCAGTGCTTCCCGCCTCTTGGAGCCGCCTACCTGGGCTCGAACTGGGTTTGCTGGTCCTCTGGTCGTGGGGCAGTTTTCCAGCGTCCAGACAACGAAAATGGTGGCTAGTGTGATGGACGAGTCCCATCCGGCTGCTTCCGGGACCCCCGGAGGCGACGGGCCCACTCCCAAAGCCCATCTGCCCTCCTCGGGGTTCTATGGTCAGCTGAGGCCCGGTGCGAGCCAGGCTCCTGCCTCCCGAGCCGTCTGCAAGACTCTGGATGCCCTACCAGTGAAATTTCTTAACTGAGTTTTGCCCGTTACTTTTGGGAGTCCAATCAAAGGAATGCTTGTGCTTTAAGCACATGGGCATGCAGGATGATTCTGCTAACTTGGGGTAAGAAATCCAATATGGGAGTCTCGAATTGATATTGGTGGAGGAGCAGGCAATAATCTAGTGACACGTAAATAATTTCTGTAGGTTTATTAATTTGTCTTTGTTTTTTGGGCTGCTCTTGGCAGTGCTATGGACTGACTCTCTGGCTCCTCACTTAGGAATCGCTCCTGGCAGATTCCAGGGACCCTATGGCATGCTGGGAGTTGGATCTGTGTCAGCTGCCTGTGAGGCAAATGCCCTACATGCTGTACTCACTCTCTCGCTCCAAGTTCATTAATTTACAGGCGAAAATGAAAAGATTCTCAGACCCTCATACTTAATTAGTGTACCCTGTTACCCTTCAAGTTTCATTACAAAGGGGAGGTGCATTATTTGAAGAAATGATTGGCTTAAAAACAAATAAAAGTCCTTTCTTTTTTCATATTAATAGGAAATTGTGAATGTGGTTACTAATCCTTTATTTAGCACTCAGAAAATGTTTATATTTAGAGTCACGTTCTGTCATTCATGAATTACATGTGTTGGGGCTGGAGTGATAGCACAGCAGGTAAGGCATTTACCTTGCATGCAGCCGACCTGGGTTCGATCCCTGGCATCCCATATGGTCCCCCGAGCACCGCCAGGAGTAATTCCTGAGCAAAGAGCCAGGAGTAACCCCTGAGCATCGCCTGGTGTGACCCAAAACAAAAAATATTACATGTACCTCAAGAGTAGAGGGAAGTCTGTCTAGAATTGGATGCAGAGATTCAAGCATATTTTCTCTTTAAACAGGGCTGGGAGGAGACCCAGAATCAACTGAGCACCTGAGGTAAGGAGTGGGCTATTGGGGGTGTTTGAATGGGGTCTCTCAATCTAGGAGGTCAAAGCAGAAAACAGAGGGAATGTTCTCCCCAAAGCCATTTGCTCTGAATTTGAGCAAACCGTTTTACATTGTGTACTTATGGTTCCTATACTGACGGTAAATGATCGATCCCATTCCTCTGCTTCAGTAGGATACAAGGAATGAGCCTGAGGGAAGGTTTCAGACTGTCAGAGACGCACATGGCGCCCACGCGGCGAGACTACATCCGAAGGGCTTTGGAAGCAAGGACAGAATTAACACTCCGAGAAAGGTGGGTAGCAGCTGAGGAACCAGGACTGAGCTTCCACAGTGTCTTTTGACCTTCAGTGAAGCCTTCTTAGCTGTTTGCTCATACCCTCTCTCTCGGTAGCGCCTATGTTCTTCCTGTGGGATGGATTCTAGAACATTCAGCCTTGTTAGCACTCTCTGAAAAATTCTGTTTCTGTTCCTCTTAAAATACGGAGCCCAAAACTGAATGAATAAAAAGAATATAGAATAGTAAGTTTTGTTAGGTTTTTTTTTCTGGTTATAGTATTCTTTTATAGAGAAGATTCCAATGGCCGGGGCTATGATTGTTCGTTTCGAGCTCATAAAAAAACTGGAACAAAATAGACATTTTTCCTAACTAAAATGGTTGTTTAGCCAGGTCTGTTTCCTCTTGTGTTTTGTACATCTCTGTAAAATGTCATGCTGATGGCTTCGGGCCTTCACTCATGCCTATCAAGGTTTTTTGTTTATCAATCCTGGTTGTGTCATATTTGATACCTGCCATCGACATCATCTGTGTCAGGTGAAAATTTAATAAGAATTCCAATCTCCTCATCCAAATTGAAACTTTTCCTTCACAAGTTGATAAGAATAATATTTTTTATCAACTTGTGAATAAATAATACTTATTTAGCCAGATGTAAATCCACTCAAGAATTTTCCAAATGAATATATCTTCATATGACACAACACAATATTATAAAAACTTAGGAACATGTCTTTCTGAAATCAATGAACATGATTTCTTTAATGGCAGAACCAAAATGTATAAGCCACGTTGGGGAACAGAGGAGAGCGTCCCATGGCGCACTGAGTTTCTCCGAGGGTGGAAGAGAAGTGGCCATCAATAGCATGTCTCCTCCAGTGCACACGGACAGACCAGGACAGATTAAGTCATTTACTCACACGACTTCAGATACCTTTGCAAAATAGTTTGACTAAAGCAAAGGGCTTTTGGAAGAAGCGAGGAGCAGAATGAGGGAATTATCAAGGATGTCAACTGACCTTAAAATTGGGAGATCTATTGTCCAGGTGGTCTAGATATAAAAAGCCTGAAAAGTAGATGGGAGTGTCGGAGCGTCTGCAGCTGTTATGCTGGTTCCCTGGCCTGTGACTCTCTGTGCCCCTAACACCGGGACCCACCTCTTCCTTTCCCGGGATTCAGGTAGCTTCACGGTCCCCTTCTCATGGAAGTGTCCTTGAACCCTCACCTAGAGCGTGTTCTTTCTCCAACCCTCTGTTCTTTCTTTAGCTTGTTCTTTTCTTCCCTATGGAGTACTCGAACTTTAAGTTATATATTACACAGTTGGGGTGTCTGGTTTACTATCAGTGTTTAGCAGAACCCTGTCACCTTTGTGACTTCATGAGTCCTTGGAGCAAATGTAGCCTCAGGCTCATAGCTAGAGACAAAAAGCACCTTTTTTTTTTTGCTTTTTTGGGTCACACCTGGCAATGCTCAGGGTTTTCTCCTGGCTCTGCACTCAGGAATTACTCCTGGCGGTGCTCGGGGGACCATATGGGATGCAGGGAATCGAACCTGGACCAACACAGTCTGGCTGCATGCAAGGCAAACGCCCTACCCGCTGGGCTATCGCTCCGGCCCCCAAAAGCACTTTTTATTAAAGCATTTGTTATATCCATATTTGTTATATTAAAAAATTAAAGTAGGGACCAGAGGAAAAGTACACTAGACCGGGCACTTGTCTTGCACATGGACGGCCTGAGTCTGATTCCTGGCATCCCATATGGTCCCTCAAGGAGTAATTCCTGAGCAACGAGCCAGTAGTACTCCCTGAGCACCATAGTGTGTGGCCCAAAAACAAACAAAAAAAAATGAAAGCAGCATTGGGAATTAGTACCGTGGACTCAGATGCTGTGATTTCATGGTTTCTGGGCATTTCCGAGTGTGGCACTGCAGGCAGCCAAGACACACCGAGGTGATCCAGTAACGCCCAGCGTAACGGGATCCAAACAGCGCCACGTCCTGGTCCTGGCGTTGATGTGCGGGCCTGCTTGGCTGAGGCCATCTGGTGGGTGTCCTGGACTTTCAAGAGCACCCCCCACCTCCACCCAAAAAATCAAAGCATCTCTGTTAATTTTCTTTCTGAGCTACTGCTTTTAAAGTATTTGCCAACCTGGGTGTTTGTGCTTAGCTATTGACAGGTTTGATACACTTAAGATACAGTAGAAAATTTATCCCCTCACTATGATTTTTGAATATTTTTTCCTAGTCCCAGCTGTGTGCTTTTTATGCATCAGTTTGATAATTACTCTATTATAGTCTCTAAAAATCATATTGCAATTTTGATTGGCATTAAAGTTACCATATAAATTCATTTTTGGAAGCATATTATTCTTTCAATGGGCTGCTCTCTCATTAAGTGTCACAGTACCGTCTCTCTTTATTAAAATATTTTTTTTAATCTCAGTAAAATTATATATTTTTGAATGGAGGTTCCTACTTTATTTCTTGTTAGACTTATTCAGAGGTATTTTATTTTATAAGTTGCTATAGTAAGTTAATTTTTTTTCCTATTATATTTTCTAATTGTTGGCTGCTGATATAGAAGAATTGTGGTCTATTTACTTTGTCTCAGCTGCTTAATAGGACAGTTTTATATGTTCCAAGGGAATGTTCTTAATAGATCCTGTAGGACTACTGGGGAGATTGAATGACCTAAGTTTACAGAAAATGGTTAGCACAGTATATTTCCAGACTGTAAGGTCTTGATAAATACTGATTTTTCTTATTTGTCCTTCCTTTCTGCAACCTAGTAATCAAATTCTCTGTGCATAAAGGTTTTTATCTCCTCTGCTTTTCATAGTTTCATATATTTCACCACTGTACTGCTACATTGGGTAGAAGGATTGTCAGAAAGCGCCTCTGCTGAGCTGGGGTGCGGATGCGCTTCCGGCAATATGGGGGAGCAGGATAGAATCCCCTTTTCCCTGTGGGGACTAATGGCTGGTGGAGGTGGATAGACAAAGAATAGCTAATCCAGTAAAGTTCCAAAAGGCTTTATTTACACAAGTTCTGGTGTTACAATCCAAGGTCAGGAAAACCCCAAACTTCCAATTCCTAGCTAGACTCACATCACATGCTCGGGTTGGAACTCTCAGCCAAGATGGCCGCTGCACCCCAACCATGTGCTCAGGCCAGAGAGCAGACCCAAACAGCATGCAGGCAGAAAGGAATCCAGATGGGCAGAGAGAGAGAAAGGAAGCTCCTTCTTATAGATCCCTTTTGCCCGACCGGGCCCTTAAGAGCAGGTCTTATTCAAGGCCAGTTCTGTCACATTCAGGTCAGAAAGCCTAGTGAGCTCACCTGGCCCAGGCCATCAAGTGCTAATTCGCCCTAGATCTACCTCACAAGCCTCCCTGCAGGCACTTTGTAGAGATGGGGGAAGGGCATCTGAGATGAAATGTATCTCAGGATTAGTACAAAGGCTATATCTATGCCATGATATTCTACAATAGGGTCTATATTTCTCCAAACTTCCACAAGATCCGTATTTTTACTTCAGGGTGGTTCTAGCCTTTAGAATTACTGAGAGGCACGCTCATTTGCCAGGAGGCAAACAGCATTTTTTTAATGATTTAATCATGGTTATTTTATTTCAAAGAGGATCTAACATAGCCAGGCAAACTCCGATAGAGTTGTCCAGTCCCACAGGGGGATTTCAAGTCCCATCTGTGGAAGTATGAGAGGAAACACTTTTCACAGCTAACGGAGAATACATGGTAAGATACTCTGCCACACAGAGAGTCACAGATCAATTGTCTTCCTGCCCTCTATTTCCAGTGTGACCTGCAAGAGATAGCTCCAGGAAAGATGCAAAGGCTCTGGGCAGCCGTGACCAGGGCATGTACTCCAACAATGAATGGACTTCTAAACCTTAAAGGCTATCGTTACAGTCAGTGTAAGAAAGCATCTCATAGTGACTGGCTTCCAAGACAATTTTTGGAGGAATGTATTTTTCATCTCATAATTTCAAGGCTGTCTTAATGAAGTTTTTGATATGATTTACATTCGAAATGATTTATGTTACGTATTTCCTAGTATTCTAAGTTCTATAAATGTCTATTGGTCTAATGGTGATATTTTTTAAAGTTCCACTACTTGGTTTGTCAGTGTCTCATTTAGAACATTTGCTTCTCTCATGAGTGGGGACGGCACGGTCTTTTCTCTCAGATTTAGGTGATTGTGTTAGAATTTGTCAGCTTCACACAAGGGACAAAGCAAGGGTTGGAGCTCTTCAGTGCTCAGCAATACTGCTTCAATCTGAGGCTCCCTTCCCTCCCCTCCCCTCCCTCCCCTCTCCTCCCCCTCTCCTCCCCTCACCACTCCCCTTCCCTGCCTCCATCTCTTCCCTTCCACCATCTCATCTGCTCCCTCGCCCTCTTTCTTGGATGTACCAACTAAGACTCCAGAACATCTCTCTTCTCTAAATGATTGCTTGAACATTTCCTGCAAAGTCGTTCACTGCCCATGTTACCAATGAGTCAGATGATTCTAGATCCAATTCCTAGCCCCAGTCAAAACAACTGTAAACCAGCTCCATCTTGGGTTGAGTTTTCGTCCTGCAGCATCCATGCACTCTCTCCCTGCTTGCTGTATTGGGTTGCTCCCTGTCTTTATTCATGTTATTTCTTTTCTGCTATAAGACATTCATGATTTATCATATACTTACTAATGAATCATACTGCATTTAACTGTGTAAGAGCATTTAAATAGCAGAGAGTTCTCCCTAAAAATAAACATGGGACTGAGAAGTATCTTAGAGATGACATATGGCTGCCCAGAGATGGGGAATGTGAGTTAGCATTAAGAAAATACTAGATCTTTGTCTTTGACTCCATGCTGCTCTTTGTACTCAGAGTATTTAATGCTTCATATTCTATAACAGCAACACAGGCAAAGTCTTGAAGGTTCCTGGCTTGTCCTAGGAGGAGAAGCAGCGTGCTCTGCCCACAGGCCTCCCCTTCACCCACTCTGGGTGTAGACCAGAGCACTTAATAGTGTCCCAAAGCCTCATCATTGCCTGTTTCCTGCTCTGAGACCACATGCTAGGCTACATATAGTTGTGAAATTCCTTTTTAAAAATGCTAACAAATTCTGACATGAAGCCAACTTATGTTTCTTGTTCTGCTCTGCCAATAATCCTGAGTCAGTTTTCCAATTACTAGGCTTTGGGGTTTTATTTCAAGCAATGACCACAGTTTTGGAAATCTTAATTTTTTTTTAGGCCACATCACATTTTGGTGGTCAGCATTTACTCTTGACTTACTCAGGGATTACTCCTGGCAGGACTTTCATTATGAGCCTTTTCAATCTGCACACAGCGTGGAGAAAGAAATGGGATTATTGTTACACCTTAAAGAATGTTTCTCTCTTTGTTCTGGTTTTGGGTCATACTTGTAGGTACTCGAGGAGCACTCCTAGCTCTGTGGTCAGGGATCACTCCTGAAAGTGCTTGACAATATTATGAGGCGCAAGGGATTGAACTTGGGTCAACTGCTTGCAAGGCATGTGCTTACCTGCCATACTAAAAGATTGGTTCTAAAAGTGTTGGATGAAATCTCACTCCTTTGATAGATAACCAGGAATGTGAGGGAGAGAGAAGTCTTTGCGTCTTGAACATGGGCTAATTGGAAGCAAAATCAGGGAGCTATTTGTGCCCAAATGCCACCAGCAGTACTTAGGCACTCAGCACATGCTGAAGAAAAAGTGCCATGTAAAATTATCCTGATCCATTGATCTTTAAGAAGAGAATTTTAAATAACTTCTGACCCAGAAGCTATTTAATATTCTGGATATTAAATAAACTGCAAGTGGCCGCGGTTCATCAATAAATGCTTTATTTGGAGGTGTTTAAGAGTTTGCCTCCCACTCGGCAAGCCTGGCAAGCTTCTCGTGTTGTATTTGATATGCCAAATTCCAGTAAAAATTATATTAGGTCATTCCCATGACCTAATATAATGGTTTGAGGCTCTTTATGTTCCTGTAGCAAGCCGATGCCCCTGGCTCTACTGGCATGAGACAGGAGATATGGAGATATTACTGGTTCCCGCTCTCGCAAATAGATGATCAACGGGAAGATCGTGATCGTGATAGTGATTAAATATCCAGAATATTAATAACTGGAAAATTGTGAAAATAATTTCACAATTTTCCTCCTGCTTGCTTGTGTGCACATGTGTATAGTTCGGTTGTCCATGGGAAGTGACAGCTTCTCCTTTCTAAGGATGTGTTTTAGACACTTTGGCATTGCTTATAAGGCAATATTCTTTCCTGAAATAAATACTCAGATAAATACCTGATTTATGAGGTTCAAGTGTTTTCAGCTTCTGTTCATCCGTTGACTCTGGTTGTTCTGAATTCCTTTGACACCCATTCAATAAATACAGGTTGTGCATTTCTTGGCTGAGGAGTTTAGCTGGATTTCACCAATAATGCATTGAAGTGACAAATATAGCCCAATAATGGTGAGACAGAAGTCTTGCCAATTAAAAACCTGATGAAGAAGTTAATTGGGTCTCGTCAGCAGGAAGCGATGGCATAAGCCCAAGCGTTGATTGCGTGTCACTCACACAGTGTCGTGCTTTTGAATGTGAAGAGGAAATTTCAAGGGGGATATTTTGAATAATTGTAATTTAGATAAAATGAGCAATCCTTCAGTATCACTTAGTCATTTTAGGTGAAAATTAAATAATTGATAATGAGTCTTTATCTGTGGTCAGAAAGGAAAGGATAGAGATGCTTTTAAAGAGTCATTACTATAAACAAATTGGACCACATCAAGTTAAGAAGCTTTTGTTCCTCAAAAGAAACAGTGACCAAGATACAAAGACAGCCCACAGATTGGGAAAAATTATTTATCCATACCCATCTGATGAGTGGTTAATCTCCAAAATATATAAGGCTTTGGTAGAACTTTACAAGAAAAAAAGCATCCAACTCCATCAAAAAGTGGGGAGAAGAAATGAACAGAAAGTTCCTCAAAGAAGAAATACAAATGGATAAAAGACACATGAAAAAATGCTCTATATTGTTAATCGTCTGGGAGATGCAAATCAAAACAACAAGAATATATCATCTCATACCACAGAGACTGGCACACATAAAAATGAGTAAGAACAACCAGTGCTGGCATGAATGGGGAAAGAAAGGGACTTCCTTCATTGTTGGGGGAATGCCGACTGTTCCGGCACTTTTAGAAAACAATATGGATACTCTTCAAAAAGTTAGAAATTGAACTTCCATATGACCCAGCAATACTACTCCTGAGAATATACCCTGGGTGCCCAAAAGTACATAGCAGAAATGCTATTCTCTAGTATGATACAAATATCCAAGGCCAGACAAAACATGGATCAGGAGGTCTTATCAGTGGGTAGAACCTACTGCAAATGTGTGGGAGTCAGATGTTAGGTAATACAGAGAAAGGAACAGTATACTAATCACTATTGGAAATGATAATACCAGCTTAGAACTGAGCATTGAAAGGCAAAAGGATATACATGATAACCTCTAAGTGTATGTATTGCAAGCCACAGTGTGTAAAAGAAAGAAAGATAGAGAGAAAAAGAGAGAGGGAGAGAGACAGAGGGAGAGAAAGAGAGAGAGAGGTGAAAATTGCTTGCCATAGGGTCTAGGCTGGGGGAGAGGGGAAATCATGGGACATTGGTGGAGGGAAATGGGCACTGGTGGAGGGACGGGTACTGCAACACTGTATGACTGAAACCCAAATATGAACACTTTCATAATTATATATCTCATGGTGGTATAGTAAAAAATTAAAAATAAATAAATTTGGTTGCACATTAAAAAAAAGAAATGCCATTTTCTATGTTCATTGCAGCACTATTCACAATAGCCATAATTTGGAAACAGCCCAAGTGCCCTAGAACAGACGACTGGTTAAAGTAACTATGGTACATCTACACAATGGAATACTATGCAGCTCTTAGGAAAAATGAAGTCATGAAATTTGCCTAAAAATGGATGGACCTGAGAGTATCATGATGAGTGAAATGAATCAGAAGGAGAGGAACATACACAGAAAGACACTCATTTGTGGGGTATAAAAATACATAGCTTCAGACCCAAGGACAGAAACAAGGGCCAGGAGGACCGGTCCACAGTTGGAAGCCTGTCTCAAGTGTGGGGAGAAGGCAGTTGGAATAGAGATGGGACCACTATGAAAAGATAGTTAGAAATGATCACTATGGATAAGAACTGCGTGCTAAAGCAGGTAAAGGAATATACATGATAACCTCTCAGTACTTGTCTTGCAAACCATAATGCCTAAAAGGAGAGAAAAAGAGAGAAAGGGAGACAGAGAGAGAAGGAAAATGTCTGCCACAGAGACAGACTGGGGAGGGCTTGAAGTGACGAGAGGGAAACTGGGGACATTGGTGGTGGGACTGGTGTTGGAACATTGTATCACTAAAACCTCATTGCAAACAACCTTTTAACTGTGTACCAGCCTTGTAATTGTGCATGTCATGAGTATTTGATTAAAAACAAACAAATAAGCAAACAAACCTAAAAAAAAACAAATGAAAATAGTCATTACCGTGAGATTAGCCAGAGGACTTGTGTGTGGTTCCAGGGTGCCTCTTCTATTCTTTGTCGTTGAGGAAGAGTCATAGCTGATCTCTGGTCCAAACATTGGGGTCAGCCGTCAAGGTCTGAGCGCTTAGGGAAGGTTCTGGAGTTCCTTGAGCTTAACATAGGTGCAGCTCTTTGCTATTCCCCAGATCCACTGCAAGGATGAAAAAGAACAGAAAGAAAGTGAAGCCGGTCAGTCACCGTTGATGGCTCATGGCCTGGTAAGGAATCCGTGAACAGTGCAGTGTGCATGTGTTAGGGATACTTGTAAACACAAGTGACTAGGGGGACAGAGAATGGGTTTTAGGGTCAGGAGGACTAACACCTGTGGGCATGTGGACCTACTAAGTGCCCACTGTGGTTCTTTTGCTGAAACTTCCCACGGGATGACCATGAGAGCACTTGGGGAGGGTGGGGCACCATGGTTAGGCAGCAGACACTGCAACAGGCAGTTTTGCTTATTAAATCTCACCTTCAAGTGATGTGGAAGAGATCAACATCATCTTTGTTTAGCACGTTGATGCCGACCTATACCACTGGCGGCTTGTTGCAGGACTCCTCTAAGAACCTCTGCATCTGCTCTGGATTGCCTCCTGCAAATCACTTCGTAGATGGGAGGGTAGACTGAATGTGGCAGTTTATCTGACCATGTATTCTGTACTGGCTGGTATAAATAATCTCTCATGCTACCACAATCATCGTGGGACTAGATAGATCTTACCAGCATATTTGCCTGGCCACGTTGGGTCTCTAAGCAATTAGACCAGAGAGAAATGCTGTTTGCCTCCAAGCAAGCAAGCATGGCTCCCTGATAACTCAAAGGCAACTAAAATACAAAACTACTGTGAAGTAGACAAGACTTGTGAAGGCTTGGAGAAATATTTAACTGGCATTAGTATTAGTCTTTGGTACAGAGACATGCCATCTCAGAACCCCCTTCTCTACCCTATAAAGGCATTTCCAGGCAGATCTTGGCTCAAAACATTAGCATATAATAGGGCCTAGGTGAGGTGCTGGGAAAAATTACCTAAGGGCATTTAACCTTTCCTGCTTCCCATAATAGTGGGAGGTCTGAGTTGCAGGGGTATAAAACCAGCCTGCTTCCTCTCTCTCGCCCCTTTTCCTCTTTTTTTTTTGCCATTTTGGCTTCCCTTGGCATTTTGTTTCTCTGTCCTTGTCGGGAACGCCGCCAGGGTCCAGGGTCCCCGACAGTGTCAGGACAGAGGTTCTCTTCTACCTCCGAGGACACCGGAGAACAGATGAAAACTCACGAGTCCGTGCAGTTCCAAAAATGGCTTTTAATAGTACAAAAGCTCTTCCACAGCACTCCAATATAATGAACAAACTCTAGCGCTGGTCTGAACTTAGACCATACAAAAGAGCCTAAGTCTCCCACTAAAGGGAGAGGATCTCACCCGAGCTGAGTCCTACCCAGAAGAAGGAGCAAAAGGCCAAAGAGCAAAAAGCAAAAGCCAAAAGCAAAAGGCCCAAAAGGTAAAGGTGAAGGGGCCTCAAGTCAGCCCCTTATATACACCAAAGTAATCCGATCGGGAGGGTCATGTCAACAAAGAACTCTAAACAGAGTGTAGTGCCACACCCTATTGCAGGTATAGACAAAGGTTATGCCAAGGTCTAATCCTTTCTACCAAGATTATCTCTTATGTAAAACACTGGAGAGAGAGAGAGAGAGGGCTGATATAAAGTAATAAATCTTAACTTCATGAGCTTCATGTAATCTAGATGTACCCACAAAGTCCTTCTTATTATTATCTGCACCAGGGTGATTCTGAGTATCTTATTCTCGTGTACTGAAAGGGTCACACTTGCCTGCTTAGAGCAAACTAGTATGATCCTTCCTATAGTCTTCCTATAGTCTCAGCGTAGCCAGGGTGGTAGTCTCCTAGTAAATTCTAACTGTCCCATGCTGGGTGCAGTGGGTATAAAGAGGAGCTGTGCCCAATCTAGAAAACATAGAAGTCTTAGTAGATGTATAAGTCAGAAGTTATTCAATCAAGGTGATTTCTGTAACTGCCACACCCTCTAGCAGTGTTTACATAGAAGAGAGGTCTCATTAAAATGAACCTTGGCTTAAATAAGATTAAGCTGGGAGTGGGCAAAACAACAAAACTCCCAGAGTAGCTAAACCTGTCCTCCAACACGTCCTCTCCATTCTCTGTTGGGCCTCAACACGTGGTGGCCGCCATCTTGGCCTACACATGGCTGGGGCCTAGCTGGGAACCCAGAGTCCGGAGGTTTTTCCCTGCTCTTGGATTGTATATTGCAACCTGTGATAAGTATCACTGTATCACTGTCTTCCCGTTCATCATTGATTTGCTCGAGCGGGCCCCAGTAACATCTCCATATGTCCTGTCTCATGCTAGGATAAGTAAAGCCTTTTAAAACTGCATCGGATTCCTGAGTCTTCATCCATTCCCCGCCGGCCCGGAGGTAGAAGGGAACTCACTTCCAGGCACTGTTGGGGACCCCGGTGGCGTCCCTGACAGCAGCTCACACTTGAATGTGGTTTAATGGACAGAAACTGAGTTGCCAGCAACAGTGGGCAAAGATGAGAGGATTTAGGAGCCTAGTATGTATGGGTCTTGCCATAGGTTGACTGGTCAGTGTGGAGCAGCTAAGTCCCCTATGGCCAGTCAGGGGAGAGGAGCTAAGTACCCCACATGCTCTTAGGACTAGTAAGAAAGGCAACACAGGTAGTTCTCAGCATTTAGTGAGAAGCGTCACAGCATAGGTGAAATATGGGTTCTGAGGCCTTTCTCTGGACACTCTTGCTTAGTGTCTTTGCCCTGTGTTCTGTGGGAAACGTATCACTGCTGTCAGGCCAGTTTAAAGTAGGTCACTTTCATGAAAGAGGACCCAGATGACGTCCTCCTTCCCCCACAGAGGTTAGACCGCGCTCAAGTGGCTTGATCAGCATGTGCTGAGGGTCCCCGTCTCACCCCAAGCCTCCCTTCCCTACCCTGCAACCTACACCCCAGGGGACAGGGACCTTGAGTCAGGAGGAGATGTCACTATTCCAGGCTGAAGCACAGGGCAGAGACTGGTCTCAACCCACACTCTAGCTTCTTGTCCTTGCCATGGTTAAGAATTCAGCGACAAGCCAGAGGGCATTGAGGAAGCAAAAGAAGTTTCTTCCATCAGAGCATACACTCGAGGGAGGGAGGGGACTCCTAAGAGACAGTCCTCTGGCCAGGCTTGGGGCAAGGGTATTTAGGCATAGAAACGATCATGAAAGGTTGTGATGATGCAGTTTGACCTGGGTGCTGGTGTCACGTGACCTAGTAGCACCACAGGCCTATTAGACTTGGTCATACGTTCACGTGTCATTAACATTTGCACATGCGGTGAGTGGGTGTCTGAGTGAAGGAAAAGGTAAATTAGGGGCTCATGTACCACCAATGGATTAGTTCTCATTTTGCTGAGTTCCCCAGTTGTCAGAAGCCAGACGCTAGAAGGACCATAAGAAAACTACTTTGAGGTGTGTTCATGCTCTCAGCAGCTTCTGCGCTTCCCTCCTACCTCATTCTGGCAGGTGAAACAGGGAGATTTGCGGCAGGGGTTCTGTAGGTACTTTCTGAAGAAGCCACGTGCGTTTCTGCCGGAAATTTCTCCTGTTGGCGCCCTTGTGTGCTTTTTTTTTTTTTTGCTTTTTGGGTCACACCCAGCAATGCTCAGGGGTTTCTCCTGGCTCTGCACTCAGGAATAACTCCTGCCGGTGCTCAGGGGACCATATGGGATGCCGGGGATCGAACCCGGGCCGGCATGGGCCGACCGCGTGTGCTGTTTTTTTAAGTTGCTCTAAGTGTGAGCGGTTTCCTCAAGTCCATATAGTGACTGAGAGAGATTTTGGGTCACCGGACACCGGTTCATAAGAAGCTAGAGCTACTGTACAGAAACCTCAGACGCAAGAGTGTTAAGGCCCAGAAGGAAGACTGGATAGTCCTTTCCTGATTCCTCCATCGCTCCCAGTTCTATTTCCAGAGTTCCCTGTTTTCAAAGTGCAGTGACAATGCATAAATCTCTGGACTTCCCTCTCATCAGAACTCCACTCCAGTGACAGCCTATCACAGCCCCTCTCATCGAGTTCCACCCTGCAGAAGTTTTTTTTTTTTCAATCTGGCCCAGGTATGCTGAACCAGAGACTTGCAGACATGGGGCAGAGCTGCTCCCTTGCTCTCCCTGTGCCCAGCCGCTCACGAGGCGCCCGGGAGGGATGGTGGGTTCTAGCCCTGGCCCACCACCCCAGAAGAGCCGCACCACAAGCCAGATTACCCCTCCACTCCATCAGGCCGCCATTTTCCACATCCGGACTTCCCTCTCATCAAAACTCCACCCAGCAACAGCCTATCACAGCCCGTCTCGCACAGCCGCTTGTGGCCTAGTGGTTCATCTATAAATGCTATACTTAGAGGTGACTACAAGGGTATGCCACCTGCATGGCAAGCCTGGCAAGCTGCCCTGTTTTATTTGATATGCCAAATACCAGTAACAATTATATTAGTTCATTCCCATGACCTAATATAATGGTTTGAGGCTCTTTATGTTTCTGGAGTGAATAGATGCCCTTGGGCTCTACTAGCATGAGACAGGACATATGGAGATATTACTGGTGCCCGCTCGAGCAAATAGATGATCAACGGGAGGATAGTGATAGTGATAGTTCTGTAGGATGGTGGCTGAGGTGATGGGTGTTAAGTTACTGAAGTTCATGGCTGTTGCAGTTCCTAGAATGTTCTGGAATGTTTGTAGAGCAGTGTTGAGGAAACCACAGCTCAGAAACAGTCATGATATGGAGGGAATGCGTTGGCTCTCCTTCTTGGATGACATCTGTTGAAGTTGGAGAGGATTGTGGGAAGGTGGGAGTCTGGTTCAGGTTGGTGAGGGGAGAGAGACTAGATCCAGAGCAGTGGGCTTTAGGCATTCATGGGAGGGCATGTGGAAAGGCCGTGTGTGGGGAGTGAAAGCCCCAGTGAGTGTGAGTGGAAGTAGAGACAAGACCCCAGAAGGGAGCATCTGAGTGTAGGCTGAGCCGGAAGGCAGGAGTGAGGGGCGCCACAGAAAGGGGATGGAGCCTGGGGAAGAGATGGGGTCCTCAGGGAGCTGGGATGGGACCCCCGGGCAGGCAGGTGATGGACTCTGCCAACTAGACCAGACTCTAGATCCCGAGGATGAAACCAAAATCACCTCATTTTTTAACTGAAAACTAAACTCTGCTGTAAGCTGCATTTGTGCTCTCAGAGAGTTGAGTCTGGGAAGGAGTGCCATTAAAAGCAGCCAAATAGTTTAGCCAGTGAAGGCAGAGTCAAGAAAATCCTTTAAGTCACTGAAATACATAATTCCTGAGCTTCAGCGAGAGACTTACTGCAACTGGAGAAAATGAATTGGTTGTGAATCCAGGAATTCTAGTGAAGAAACTGAGATAGGGTTACAGGCAGGTTAACTAACTCATAGGAAACTATCTTCTCTGGCAGCTGGAAAGTCTATTCACAGCCTGCTAAGTCGGCCAACTCGGACACTCTACCTTGGGTGCAGAAGAGGATAAAAAGAAAGAAACAACAATAACAGCAACAATAACAAAAAACAGGCGATGGGTTGGTTTTGTCCTCAGTCATTTATAGTAGAAAACTTTTCACACTAGCCAAGGCACTGCCAATTCTATATATTTCCCTGTGTGTTTGCATCCTGCAGAATCAAATATCAGTGTTAATCGTGCTTAGAGATCCATAGCAACCTCTTTGCCTGTTCCGTATTTTTCCTAGAGGCAATAACTTCGTGCTCTTTAACAGACAGGCAGAGCATTTCATCTTCCAGCGGAGCACCGTGGCACATAAACAGCTTCTTTTCAGGTCCTTCTCAGGTTTTGCTCCCTTTGCAATTGAGGTATTTATTTCCTCTCTCTGGAGAGGACGATCATAGTCCTACATTCTCTCTGGCTTTAGCAACTTTGCTGAAGCTATTTGTGGTCACAGATTACTGCTGTTGCCTGAAATATTTCCTTGCTATTTGCTATTTGAAGACACTTGGAAGAGGATGTTAAAGTCATGGAACAAAACTGACAGTGAAATAGAAAGTGGAACAGGGCGTTCAACTCTGGAGCGCGGCTGAAGACAATATTTGCAATCAGGGCAAGGGAAGGCCGTGAGTGTTGACGATGGCGCCTCAAGCAGCAGATGGCCCAAGTGCTTAGTGTGAGGCACCGTTATGCAGAAAGTCAGCTCTTCCCAATTACTGTCACACTCAGTACGAGGTCTATAATCTTTTCAAGTAGGAGTGGCAAGGACCAGGAAGGTGTTTGGACAGTAATTGCTGAAGATGAGATACAAATTGCTCACAGTTTCATTAGCTAAAGAGATGTACAGCCCTCCAGGAGAGGAAGTACAGCTTTGGAATTCACCTCAGTGTGATCTGGGACACTGTCATTTTCTGTTGGGAATTCTTGGATGAGACAAACAGTCCCTCGGAATCATCCTGGTGTTCCCTCCTGTACCAGAAGCTGCATTCCCATCTGTGTGTGACGTTTTAAGCATTGCAAGAGAAATCCAAGCTGTTGGTAGAAGGGACTTTCTCCGGGGAGTCTCCCACTCTTCCTCTGCTGTTTGTTCTTTGATTATTGATCATTGGCACCATGACGGTGTAAGAAATGATTTCCAACTTCAGGGAGTTTCAGTTTGCAACTTATTTTCAGCAAAGTTTCAATATGTAAAAATTAAAAGCTCATCCTTTGACACTTGTGTGTCATTCATAGTTTTTTGGGAACTTAATACTTGGGTACAGGTACAGTGCTCTAAGCCCAATAAAGATCTTTCTTTTTAGGTAATCTGACATAAGAGTATTGTTCTTGTATTTTATCATGATCAGGAAAGGTCTCGGCTGGAATTGGGGATGGTGGTAAACTACAGCAGTAACAACAAATTACAGTCTTCTGAAAACGATCCAAGAGATCAAACCAGTTCCAGATTCCTAAGAACACTATGGAGCTGCACATTAATAAGAATTCCTCTGTTCAAGCTCAAGCACAACGTCTCTCTGTTTTAATGACTGCTGTTGACTTGAGCGGGCAGAGTTTTACTTGACAGCCCAGTTTTACTGTTCTTTCAACTGTTTCACTGTTGCAGGACACCCTAAAAGCCTAGGCCTCTGCATCTGCCCTGGATTTCCTCCTGTAGGTCAATTCATAGATAGGGGGTAGTCTGAATGTGGCAGTCTTATCTGACCATGTATTCTGTACTGGCTGGTATAAATATTCTCTCATGCTACCACAAGTATCATGGGACAAGCTAGATCTTACCAGCATATTTGCCTGGCCACGTTGAATCTCAAAGTAATTAGACCAGAGAAAAATGCTGTTTGCCTCCAAGCAAGCAAGCATGGCTCCCTGATAACTCAAAGGCAACTAAAATACAAAACTACTGTGAAGTAGACGAGACTCTTGTGAAGGCTTGGAGAAATATTTAACTGGCATTAGTATTAGTCTTTGGTACAGAGACATGCCATCTCAGAACCCCCTTCTCTACCCTATAAAGGCAATTCCAGGCAGATCTTGACTCAAGATATTAGGTGAGGTGCTGGGAGAAATTACCTGAGGGCATTTGGTCCTTCCTGCCAGGGGAAGTTACATTTAGCTTATAGCTTCTCCCAGCTCTGCTAGGAGGCTTTTAATTAGCTCTGGGTCCTTGTAAACAACCAGATGGTCTCCTGAAGTTGCTACATTCTATAGAGCTATTTTCCTGTTTTCATCTCTAGATAGCCCAGCCCAGAATGGGCTGGGCTGGGGAGTTTGGGCGAATTTCTAGCTATACAATAAGCTGCAAGAAGAAAGAAGCTCTCTCTTCTTTTTTCCCCCTTTTGCCATTTCGGCTTCCCTTGGCATTTTGCTTCTCCGTCCTCTCCATTCTCTGTTGGGCCTCAACACATGGTGGCAGCCATCTTGGCCTACACCTGGCTGGGGCCTAGCTGGGAACCCAGAGTCCAGAGTCCAGAGGTTTTCCCTGCTCTTGGATTGTATATTGGAACCTGTGATAGTAAAGCCCTTTAAAAACTGCATCGGATTCCTGGGTCTTCATCCATTCCCTGCCGGCTTTGGAGGTAGAAGGGAACTCGCTTCCCGGCACTGTCAGGGACCCTGGCGGAGCTCCCCGACATT
This sequence comes from Cryptotis parvus, assembly GCA_021461705.1. NCBI lineage: Eukaryota > Metazoa > Chordata > Mammalia > Eulipotyphla > Soricidae > Cryptotis > Cryptotis parvus. Next base: position 199,710 of record JAJIBD010022274.1, on the reverse strand, counting down.
TTACCACCTGAGAGTGTGAGCACAGTTTGTTTTCCACTTGTGCGGCGATACGAACTTTGAGCAAACAGCCTTCTAGGGGGAGTTCTGCAGGCCCGTATGGTGCCAAGTGCCTTTGTACCTGTACTTAGCCTGGCTCACTGATAGGAGAGAGAGAGAGAGAGAGAGAGAGAGAGAGAGAGAGAGAGAGAGAGAGAGAGAGAGAGAGAGAGAGAGAGAGAGAGAGAGAGAGAGAGAGAGAGAGAGAGAGAGAGAGAGAGAGAGAGAGAGAGAGAGAGAGAGAGAGAGAGAGAGAGAGAGAGAGAGAGAGAGAGAGAGAGAGAGAGAGAGAGAGAGAGAGAGAGAGAGAGAGAGAGAGAGAGAGAGAGAGAGAGAGAGAGAGAGAGAGAGAGAGAGAGAGAGAGAGAGAGAGAGAGAGAGAGAGAGAGAGAGAGAGAGAGAGAGAGAGAGAGAGAGAGAGAGAGAGAGAGAGAGAGAGAGAGAGAGAGAGAACCAAGAAGGAGCATTGCCTCAGGTCAGTGTCAGGAGAAGAAACCTTTACTTTTGCTCACGTAGCTCGCCTGCAGCCAGACCACCTGGGTCGTTCAGCCTAGTGATGTCGTCAGTAGGAGAAAATGGTTTTGTGAACAAAGTTTCATCCACTTGTTCATTGTACAAGCATTCAGCTCTGTAGCTGTGCTGAATATGCACATGGTCATTGCCAGGACCCTGAGGCATGTGTGCTTGGTGGGGGAAATCCTTTCTCTACTGCTGCATGCAGCGGGTCGCTTTGCCCCGTGGGTGCCCCTGGTGAGTATGTTCCATGCTCAGGCTTTGCTCTTACCTCTCTGATCAAGGCAGGTTGGCGGAAAAAGTACAAAGAACAAAAACTGGGCTTCTGGCCTCTGTATCAATAACATTTCCTCCAGCTTGGTAGATTTCTCATTAATTGGCTTGTGAATGCAGCATGTATCTGAGAGCCTTACTCAGGATTTATTTCAGAATTTTCCATCAAGCCTAATTTGTTTGCCGGCTCTCTGACCCTGTAGCGCTTTGTACAAGAGCATCTGACTCTACTGGACACTCTTGGCTTTGGTGCAACCTTGAGTTGACTTTGTTACCGGTATGAGCATCTCATTTCACTGAATACTTTTTCTGGGCCTTTGCAGCTTAAGGTCAGAACACACCTTAGCTCTTCCTTTCAGCAGGTGGCTTTTCCAAATAACGTCAGCTCTAATCTAGGGGGTTGTTTTCCTTTGATCTCTGCTGGGAAGCTGGCCAAAGCATGTTGAAGTTGTTTTCTTTCTCACATTCCAATGAACAGGGGCCAACAGTAATCAACACAGCACACTCTCTATGGAGGAGCTTGTGGGAAAATGTGAACTTCCTTCTCAAGGATTGCAAGACTGACTGCATTCACAGGACTATTCCTGGAGCAATCCTGCTGAGTTTCAGACAACTGAAGCTTTTATTTAACCTTGTGGCTGGGTCATCCCGCACATACTCCAAGATCCCTAACTGGGGTCTCTGATTTTGGAAAGATGAAGGTAGAAGAAAGAAGAGGTTTCCGTGAACCAGATAAGAACAGGGCCTGTACAAGCTTGGCCAACGACACTGGCTGCATTCAACTCTGGGGAGTTTGAGACATGCCATTTAGCTTCAGGCACAGGTGAAAGTAAACAATTTTGGTGAGCACTAAGCAATCTTGGGCCAAGGTTTCTAGGCAGCTCCAGGTCAAAAAAATTGGTAAGTGACAATGTAGAGTCCCATTTGTAGTTCTAAAGAAGAGTTCGGTAGACTTAGAATTAAGGCAAAAAGAAGAGACAGCAAAAAAGGCAGAGGCTAAAGAACAGGTAGGGCTGGTGGTCTGGAGGAAATCACTCAAGAATTCCCTTAAAAGCAAAGAAAAATAGAAGGGAGAGTTTGGGTCTTCGTACTCTGGACTTTCCCTGTTGGTGGCTGGACAGGGTTGCTTCTTTTCCTGTCTTGGTAGGGAAGTGGAAGCAAGGTCTTCTAGAACAGCAGAAAGCAGGGTAGGATAACAGCTCTCCGTAGTTGACTCTAAACCATACATTAATGTCACTGAGGTTTGTTCCTTTCCTACAGGGCTGGGGTGAGTCATCGGGGTTCATTATTCTTTAAAAATAACCCAGGAGAAGTGGGGAAAAGTAAAGGAAGCCCATTGCTGGCAATTAAAAACATCCACTGACACGCACTTCCTGCAGATAGAGAGGCACTTGGAGCCCTGGGGAGCTGGTGGGCACCGCTAAGGGGACACGAGGCTGGAGAGGAAAGCGTGTCACCATGGCTCCGCCTTGGGTAGACTTTTCTGTCTTAATCCCCCTTGGCGTCTGCCAGATCCGCATTCATGAAGAAAGCCATTTCCCTAATTTTACTGGGCGTGCAATATGAAGGCAAAAGCAACTTTTCCTTAGGCATTCATTCTGGAGGTAGAAACTTGCTTGTTTCCATTACTTGACTGCTGTGAGTAAGTGTGTAGGGAGCACCAGAGTGCAGGTGAGGATGCAGGGAGCACCAGAGTGCAGGTGAGGATGCAGGGGAGCACCAGAGTGCAGGTGAGGATGCAGGGAGCACCAGAGTGCAGGTGAGGATGCAGGGAGCACCAGAGTGTGGGTGAGGATGCAGGGAGCACCAGAGTGTGGGTGAGGATTCAGGGAGCACCAGAGTGTGGGTGAGGATGCAGGGAGCACCAGAGTGCAGGTGAGGATGCAGGGAGCACCAGAGTGTGGGTGAGGATTCAGGGAGCACCAGAGTGCAGGTGAGGACGCAGGGAGCACCAGAGTGCGGGTGAGGATGCAGGGAGCACCAGAGTGCAGGTGAGGACGCAGGGAGCACCAGAGTACAGGTGAGGATGCAGGGAGCACCAGAGTGTGGGTGAGAATTCAGGGAGCACCAGAGTGCAGGTGAGGGCGCAGGGAGCACCAGAGTGCAGGTGAGGATGCAGGGAGCACCAGAGTGCAGGTGAGGACGCAGGGAGCACCAGAGTACAGGTGAGGATGCAGGGAGCACCAGAGTACAGGTGAGGATGCAGGGAGCACCAGAGTGCAGGTGAGGATGCAGGGAGCACCAGAGTGCAGGTAAGGACACAGGGAGCACCAGAGTGTGGGTGAGGATGCAGGGAGCACCAGAGTGCAGGTAAGGACACAGGGAGCACCAGAGTACAGGTGAGGATGCAGGGAGCACCAGAGTACAGGTGAGGATTCAGGGAGCACCAAAGTGTGGGTGAGGATTCAGGGAGCACCAGAGTGCAGGTGAGGACGCAGGGAGCACCAGAGTGCAGATGAGGACGCAGGGAGCACCAGAGTGTGGGTAAGGACACAGGGAGCACCAGGGTACAGGTGAGGATGCAGGGAGCACCAGAGCCCAGGTACCTCTTCTGAATTTGACTTCTTAGTACAAGGATGGCCAGAAATTAGATCGCTGATCATATGGTGATCTATATTTATTTATTTAAATTTTGTACATTTTTTAATTTTGCGGTGACTTCAGCCTGTGTTTAGAAAGGCTACAGCAGGTTATATTTCTACCAACTTTGCCCTTTCTTCACATCCTCTCCAACACGTCTTTCTCTTTGTCTTTCTGATACCCGTGATTCTAACAGGTGTGAGATGGAACTCATTTGTATTTGCATTTTCATGAAGTTTAGTGATGTTGGCATCTCTTCATGTACCTATTGAACATTTCTTCTTTGGAAAAAGTGTCTATTCCAGGTTCTGACCATTTGAAATCACATCTGTTTTATTTCTCTATCAATTTGTATGAATTTATTATATATTTTAATATTAGCCCTTACTGGAGAGATTTTTGCCAATATTTTCTTTTTTTTTTTCCAGGTTGGCCATTTTATTTCTTACTGTCTATTTGACTGTACTTAAACTGTTAGTTTTCTGCTTCCTACTTGTTTATCTATCTATCTGTCTGTCTGTCTGTCTGTCTGTCTGTCTATCTATCTATCTATTGTTTTTGCATCATATCAAAAAGATTTCACAAACCAATGTTAAGGACAGTTCAATTTTTCTGAAAGATTTATGTTTTCAGGTCTTTTATTTAAGGCTTACTCCATTGAAGTCAATTTTGGGTGTAGTTTAATATAGATGTTCAATTTTATTCTATACATTAGTGTTCACTTTCCCAATTTATGTAGCCACGTTTCTTCATAATTAAAGAGTTCAATCTCTCCCCCCTGGAGTGTTTCTGTAGCTTATCAAATACGAATTGATTATATACATAAGTGTTTGTTGTTGGCGCTTTTGTCCAGTTCCATTGCTCTGTCAACTTTGATGCCAGTGCGGTACCATTTGCTATAGTTTTACAATATCACTACTTGCTTGATTACATGTTCATAACTATTTTGAAATATTTATAAACAAATAGAATTGTTTTTATGGATTGTATTTGTTCCTTCATCACTCCATAAGTGCATTTTTTCACTAACATGATCTTAGTATATGAATATTCTGGAAAATGTAAGATTTATAAAATGTAGTCCCTTCTATAAGAGCTCAGGACAAAAGCAGATAATAAGGTTAGAAGTTTTGAAAACCTGTTTAGTATCTGGATGAGTGAGTGCTTTCTTTGGCAACTAAAGTCTCTTAGGCCATTCTATCTGGAGATTATGCATAAGATGTTCTGCTTGGGATATTCTGTGCTTGACATCCAAGGGGCGTACTATAAATGAATCATCTAGAATGGAGCACTGTGTATGGAATATTCTGTATGGGACATTATCTATAGGACCTCTGATAAAGGAAATTATCTGTGGAGCATTCTGCAAGGGAATGCTCCCTTATTATCTGTGGAAGATTCTGCAAGGGACATAATCTGTGGAATATCTGTAAAGGCCATAATCTGTGGAACCAGGTAAGGTATAAGATCTATGGAACATTTTTCTCTAAGAGTATTATGTATAGAAAAAAAATTCTTTAAAGGTCATGATCTGTGGAGCAATCTATAGGAGTATAATCTATGGAATATTATGTAAGAGTGTGATCTGTGGAACACTATGTAAGGAGCATGGTCTGTGGAACACTGTAAGGAGCATGGTAGTGGAACACTGTGTAGGGGACATGGTCTGTGGAACACTCTGTAAGGAACATGGTCTGTGGCACAGTCTGTAAGGAACATGGTCTGTGGAATACTCTGTAAGGAACATGGTCTGTGGAATACTCTGTAAGGAGCATGGTCTGTGGAACACTCTGTAAGGAACATGGTCTGTGGAACACTCTGTAAGGAACATGGTCTGTGGAACACTCTGTAAGGAACATGGTCTGTGGGACACTCTGTAAGGAACATGGTCTGTGGAGCACTCTGTAAGGAACATGGTCTGTGGGACACTCTGTAAGGAACATGGTCTGTGGAACACTCTGTAAGGAACATGGTCTGTGGAGCACTCTGTAAGGAACATGGTCTGAGGAACACTCTATAAGGAACATGGTCTGTGGAACACTGTAAGGAACATGGTCTGTGGAACACTCTGTAAGGAACATGGTCTGTGGGACACTCTGTAAAGAACATGGTCTGTGGAATACTCTGTAAGGAACATGGTCTGTGGGACACTCTGTAAGGAACATGGTCTGTGGGACATTATGTAAGGAACATGGTCTGAGGAACACTCTTTAAGGAACATGGTCTGTGGCACAGTCTGTAAGGAACATGGTCTGAGGAACACTCTTTAAGGAACATGGTCTGTGGAACACTCTGTAAGGAACATGGTCTGTGGAACATTGTGTAAGGAACATGGTCTGTGGAACACTGTAAGGAACATGGTCTGTGGAACACTGTAAGGAACATGGTCTGTGGGACACTCTGTAAGGAACATGGTCTGTGGGACACTCTGTAAGGAACATGGTCTGTGGAATACTCTGTAATGAACATGTTCTATGGAAAACTCTGCACGGAACATGATATATTAACATTCTGTAAGGAACATGGTCTGAGGAACACTCTTTAAGGAACATGGTCTGTGGAACACTCTGTAAAGAACATGGTCTGTGGAACACTCTGTAAGGAACATGGTCTGAGGAACACTCTTTAAGGAACATGGTCTGTGGAACACTCTGTAAAGAACATGGTCTGAGGAACACTCTGTAAGGAACATGGTCTGAGGAACACTCTATAAGGAACATGATCTGTGGAACACTGTAAGGAACATGGTCTGTGGAACACTCTGTAAGGAACATGGTCTGTGGGACACTCTGTAAAGAACATGGTCTGTGGAATACTCTGTAAGGGACATGGTCTGTGGGACACTCTGTAAGGAACATGGTCGGTGGGACACTCTGTAAAGAACATGGTCTGTGGAATACTCTGTAAAGAACATGGTCTGTGGAATACTCTGTAAGGAACATGGTCTGTGGAACACTCTGTAAGGAACATGGTCTGTGGAACATTGTGTAAGGAACATGGTCTGTGGAACACTGTAAAGAACATGGTCTGTGGAACACTGTAAGGAACATGGTTTGTGGGACACTCTGTAAGGAACATGGTCTGTGGAATACTCTGTAATGAACATGTTCTATGGAAAACTGCACGGAACATGATATATTAACATTCTGTAAGGAACATGGTCTGTGAACGCTGTAATCTGTAAGAAATATGATCTTGGAGCATTCTGTAAAGATATGTTCTGTGGGCCATTCTGCACAGGATATTAGGAATGGAATATTGCGGAGAAGGTGTTAATGGTACATAGAGGAAAGAGTTAGACTGAAGAAAAACTTTAATGCAGAAACTCAGAACACGGCCTTATAATCATTGGTATCGTCTAATGACCTGAGGTCAAGGACTGAACTTTCTTGAATTTCTGTATAACTTTGAAGAAAGCCAAGTGAAAGTTTCCCTTTATTTTTTCCCCCAAGAAAGGATCTTACCACCTCATTTTGTCTGACCTGCTTGGTGAGGAACAGTGCGTGTTTCTCATGAACACGTACTGTGGAAATGACTCCCTGAGAAGAAGGTAGAAACCTCGTGGCATAGCGCCACAATTAGGGTTACATAATCCTCCAACGGCCTCCCTCTGCCTCCGAGCTCCGAAATAGCAGCACATCGGAGTAGGTGGTGAAACTGTCTAATAGCTGCGAGGAGAGACTGATTTGCATTCATTTCTGTTTTGCCAGATTATTTTGGGAGAGAGGCTTTAATTGACAGCATCAGCACAATAGGATAACCTTTAGCTGACTTGATGACCAATCCCGTCTTTGGGGGGCTGGGCTGTATCGCCCCTCCCATAGGCCCTCTTGCCCCTCAGGATCTGTGCTCTGGGTCCTCTGACTGACAGACACATTATAGAGCCGCTGCAGTGACCCTTCACTCATCATGTGACTTATTTAATGTGGCTTCACTGAGCTGTGATTTACTTATCATATGCTCCCCTAAATACATGCATGAAGTCATATTAGGACCCATATACTTGTTGCTGTCTTGTCTATGGCTACCAAGAACTTGTAAATTGGAGAAACTTGGGTGGTTATGAGCAAGAAAATAATCAGAAAAGATGAATTTCCCTGGAAGATAAGAAAGGAGAAAAGTCTCCACCCCCAAAGCACACAGGCCTATAAACATCTGTACACACAGACACACCTACTCACACATGCGTGAGCATACAGAGGCACAACTGTCCACAGGTTAGTGACTATTCACCTTCACCAGATGCAGTTTGAAGGCAAACCCTTTCACTGAGGTTTTGATTGATAAGCAAAAGATGAACGTCCTGATTTTTATCACTTCCTTCCTTCCTTCCTTCCTTCCTTCCTTCCTTCCTTCCTTCCTTCCTTCCTTCCTTCCTTCCTTCCTTCCTTCCTTCCCTCCTTCCTTCCTCCCTCCCTCCCTCCCTTCCTTCTTTCCTTCCTTCCTTCCTTCCTTCCTTTCTTCCTTCCTTTCTTCCTTCCTTCCTTCCTTCCTTCCTTCCTTCCTTCCTTCCTTCTTTCCTTCCTTCCTTCTTCCCTCCTTCCTTCCTCCCTCCCTCCCTCCCTTCCTTCTTTCCTTCCTTCCTTCCTTCCTTCCTTCCTTCCTTCCTTCCTTCCTTCCTTCCTTCCTTCCTTCCTTCCTTCCTTCCTTCCTTCTTTCCTTCCTTCCTTCTTCCCTCCTTCCCTCCTTCCTTCCTTCTTCCCTCCTTCCCTCCTTCCCTCCTTCCCTCCTTCCCTCCTTCCCTCCCTCCTTCCCTCCTTCCCTCCTTCCTTCCTTCCTTCCTTCCTTCCTTCCTTCCTTCCTTCCTTCCTTCCTTCCTTCCTTCCTTCCTTCCTTCCTTCCTTCCTTCCTTCCTTCCTTCCTTCCTTCCTTCCTTCCTTCCTTCCTTCCTTCTTCCTTCCTTCCTTCCTTCCTTCCTTCCTTCTTTCCTCCCTCCCTCCTTCCCTCTCTCCCTCCCTTCCTCTTTTCTTTTTCTTTTTCCTTTTTTTTGATTTTTTGGGTCACACCCGGCTATGCTCAGGGGTTACTCCTGGCTCTGCATTCAGGAATTACTCCTGGCGGAGCTCCGGGGACCATATGGGATGCCGGGATCAAACCCAGGCCGGCATGGGCCAGACGCGTGCAAGGCAAATGCCTTACCTGCTGGACTATCTATCGCTCCAGCCCCCTTCCTCCTTTCTTTTCTATTTTTATTTTCTCTCTTTTGGTATTAAACCTTGAGACCTCAGACATGCAAGGCTCAAAGTCTACCACATTCCAGCCACAAAACAGTTAATAAAGTTTTCCAATATTGGCCCAGCCAAGAACACTTAATGCTTATCTTGGTGGAACTTACAAGGTTTTAAAAGTTATTTTCAAAAGTGGTTTCATCCAACTTATATTTACAAGAGAGTGTAATGCTCACAATTGCTTTGATTTCCTGTCGTTCTATACCACACCATTTGGTTCTCTCCATTGCATTTGGGACTGCTACAGGACACGTCCGAGCTTTATTTCACTCTTTTTGCCCCACCTTGTCATCACTCTAATGTTCAGAGTGTATCCTTCCATTGTGTGAGGAGTGACAGAAAGACATAAATGGGGACTTGAACGGGAGTGAAAATATATTTGATTGCCATAGACTGCTTTTGAGTCTAACCCCTGAATGGAGGAGAGGGAAGAAATCGAAGGACTTCTTTTTATTCTGGGAAAAACTTGAAAGAATAACTGTACTTTACACAAAATCTTTTGTTATATTTATCCATCTCATTACTAGAAGACATTTTTATGTGCAGTTATCAAAAGTTGTAAGCTAGAGAAAATGCATTTTATAATTACCCTTGGTAAAATAGCTTCTTCTTTGCTCAAATTGGAAGCATGAGCAGTATCACAGACACAATGAGCTCTTTGACGCTGTAAAATTGCTCTTCTTTTATTCTATGCTCCTTGTAGCTTCCTGAGAGCATCCAACAGAGTCTGATGCCATACTTATAGCTAGCTATGGTAGAATTAAACAAAATAAGAAAAATCAATATCTATCTATTGATACACATATGATGGTTTATAAATTTCCAGCTATTTTCTTTTGAAACATCACCTCACAAAAAAGCACGTTATGTTTAATTAAAAAATACAACCTCTTAACCAGATGAGAACACATCTCCAGGCTCGGCTGCTACCAAAGACAACAGTGTGGGAGGGGTTCTGGAGAGACGAGGGCTCCGTGCACTGTTTGGGGAGAGCGAATGGATTCAGCCATTGTGGAAAACAGTGGAAAGAGAAGCATCATGCAACCGGTTAGCTTACCCCGTGGTCTAGCTTCGAAAAGTGAATAAATAACATCAGGATCTCAAGAACTATCAGTACTCTCACAGTTATTGGAACATTATTTATAATGAATAAGACATGAAAACACCAAAGGGTATTATTATGGATGAATTAATAAAGATTATGTGTGTGTGTGCAAGCGCACAAGCACACATATAGCAATGGAACATTATTCAGCAATCAAAAAGAAAAATATAAGATTCAGTTAATCTGGTAGACAGAGAACTGAGTGAAGTGAGCCAGATGCAGAAAGAAATGTTGTTTGGTCTCATGTACATGTGGGACTTTGAAGGCAGAGAACGGTATTGTCTGGGGAGGAAGAGGGAGGAATGAGATGTGGGCCACAGGGAGAGGCCTCCGGGCACAAGATGCATGAATTCCGAGGGTCCAATGCAGTGAAGCAGACCCTAGTCAATGATCTCATTTGGGCTCTGAATGCTGAAGCTGATGGGGCGAGTCCATGTTTCCGCCCAGAACAGGCTGACGAAGTGAGGAGAGGGAGGTCGTTACTGCCTTTATGGCAGAGTCATTTCACAGAGCATGTCGGAAAAACCACCCAAACTCATGTATGACTATATCAGTCACAACCATGTGCCAATCATAGCTCAGCCACATGAAAATGCAGAAAACAGGAAAACTAGGAGAGAGCACGCTGAGTGTGTGTGTGACTCGATGCTCTTGAGCTGACTCTCACTTGAGAACGTTTCTCTCAGAGGACAAACGGGAATTTTTGTGTTTGGTTTAAAAAATATGATCACCAATTTTCATTTATTAAACAGATTTTTAAAACGGAGTGTCTACCTTGTTCCAGACATGTTTCCACATGCTGGTGATGAGGAATAAACCAAGCGCGACACCATGGGAATATAGCACCGTGGTGTTGCAGGAGACTGCCCTTGAGTGATGGGACAGGGCAGTGTGGCAGAGATAAAGGGAGTGACTCACCACCAGGGCACTAACCTGGGGGCTCATCACCGGACTCGAGGAAAAGCAGGGAGTTGGGGAGAGGCCCTGGCGCGTGGGACTCATGGTGTTCACTCACCCAACAGCAGCACCCTGGACCAGTAATTTCCAGAGCTCTATAGGAAGAAACCCAATTCCTTGCAGACACTCTGTCGTGGACTATTTTCCTTCTAGAATTCTTACTCTGAAGTTCTATTCCTGGTGGTGCTGGTATTAGTAAGTGGGGCTTTGGGGAGGTAGCTGGGGTTGGATGAGGGGGGTTTCAAGGGAGGGAGCCCCCAACAAGGATAAGATCATTTCCTTAGGAGAGATGCCAGAGATGCAGAATGCCTCCTCTTTCTGCAAGGAGATGCCGTTCATGGACAGGCCAGGAAGCAATTCTCACCAGAAACAGCCCTGCTGACACCTGACCTCAGACTTCGTCCTTTGGAGCTGGAGAAAATAAATGTCTGCTGGGACATCCCAGAGTGCAATGTTCCAGCAGCCAGCGCTGACTAAGACTGTAGCCTTTCTTGGACTCTCAGCAGCTCCTCAGTAGACTAAGCGTTTAGTTCTGTGTCCTCTTAAAGAGAAATGCGTCCAACTCAAAGGAGAGCTGGGTTCTCACTGTGTCCTGTCTCCTTCCAGGGAACCTGAGGCTGCACTACAGCCTCTCATAACAATATGCTCTTTAGTTCGTGACTTTCCGTTTCAAAAGGACCCCATGGAAGGGAGCCCTCTCTGCACTCAGGCCGAACTTGTCTCTGGAAGCAACTTCAAGACAAGGAACACTTGACTCAGGATACTGCAGTGTCTGAGCACAGGGAGAGCCGGTAGCAGCTGTGCCCCCATGTATGTTAGTCTCTGGATCAGCATACCTGGGCTGGGCTTGAAAAAGACTGCTGCAGGGTGGGTCTCGATGAGCCGGGCTGTGATCAGCTCTTCTGCTGGGTGGAGTTCTGACAAGAGGGAGGTCTGGATATGGAAAATGGTGACCCTCATGGAGTGAGGTTTCCTCTGGCTTTTTGCAAGGCTCTGCTGGGTGGCAGGCCAGGGATAGAACCCGCCATCATTCCTGGGTGCCTTGTGATCAGCTGGGCACAGCCGCCCCTACTTAATTCTATAAAATGTGATGAGATACCTGGTACATCATTATACATGACTTTGAGATCTCTTGAAGCTGCTTTGTGGCCACATGCCCTGGGGATTGCTGGCAGCAGCTCTGTGTCTCTGTGTCTGAGTCTCTGGATCATGGCTGACAGCACCAGAGGCAGTTCTAAGCAGGTCCATCGGGCCTTCAGGAGGGGACTGAGGGGGAGGGAGGGGCCGAGTTCCAGCTCCATGGAAGACTAGTGAGTTGAGTCACTGTGATCTGCATACCTAGGGTTGGAATCAGCTTCTCTCTTGGATGGGGCTCTGGCAAGCTCTGGAGTCGGACCATGAAAATGGCTGTGATTATGGTGAGTGAGGTTTTTTCTGGCTCTGGGGACAGAAATATGTGCCCCATCCAGGATGCCCCATCAGCCTACCACAGGGAGAGCTGCTAGCAGCTCTGCGTCTGTGACCTGAAACCATATTTTAAAACAAAAAATTGACTCTGCAGAGTGGGTATTCTAAGTAAAATTTGAGCTGGAATATAGTTTAAAAAATAAGTAATTGAACTGATTGACATTTAAGTATTATAGATCGGCAGTTACTAGTGTCTAGTCTATAATGAACCTTGCCTTTTAAAAAATTTTTTTTTTATTATACCACAGTGAAACATACAATTACAAAGGTGTTCATAATTTGTTCTTGGTAATACAGTATTCCAGCACCCATCCCTCCACCAGTGGCCCATCACCACCACCAGTATACCCACACCCCCTCCCGCCTACCCCTAGGCTGCCTAAGTAGCAGGTACCCCCTTTTCTTCCCTTTCTTTCTCTGTCTGTCTGTCTGTCTGTCTGTCTCTCTCTCTCTCTGCATCTCTCTCCCCCTTCTTTTATACATTGCGGCTAGCCCTGCAGACATTTAGGGTTTATCTTGTAAGTCTCCTTTTTGAACCTTGCCCTTGAGAGACCTTATTCCTGATCACTTTTGGGTGCATTTAAGCTGTACTTCTTTTTTTTTACCAATAAAATCCAAATACTTTATTTTTTTTAAATTTTTTTTATTTTTACACTTACAAAGATATACAATTAAAAAGTTAATATTTGGGTTTTGGTCATACAGTGTTCCAGCACCCATCCCTCCACCAGTGCCCATCTCCCACCACCAACGTCCCTGGTTCCCTCCCCCTCCCCAGCTCTCCTCTATGGCAGGTTCTTTATTTCTTTTCCTTTTTCTCTCTTTCTCTTTTCCTTCCCTTCCAGACTATGGATTACAGAACATACATTAAAGGGTTGTCATGTGTATCCTTTTGCCTCTATTTAATTAAGCTGTACTTCTTAAGTTCACAATCTTTTTTTCTTCTACCTCCTTGTTGTTGCAGGACTCCTCTAAGAGCCCCTGCATCTGCTCTGGATTGCCTCCTGCAAATCACTTCGTAGATAAGGGGGGGTAGTCTAAATGTGGCAGTTTATCTGACCATGTATTCTGTACTAGCTGGTATAAATATTCTCTCATGCTACCACAATCATCGTGGGACTAGCTAGATCTTACCAGGATATTTGCCTGGCCATGTTGGATCTCTAAGTAATTAGACCAGAGAGAAGTGCTGTTTGCCTCCAAACAGCACTTTGGAGGCAAACAGCACTCCAAACAAGCATGGCTCCCTGATATACTCAAAGGCAACTAAAATACAAAACTACCGTGAAGTAGATGAGACTTGTGAAGGCTTGGAGAAATATTTAACTGGCATTAGTATTAGTCTTTGGTACAGAGACATGCCATCTCAGAAACCCCCTTCTCTACCCTATAAAGGCATTTCCAGGCAGATCTTGGCTCAAGACATTAGCATATAAAAGGGCCTAGGTGAGGTGCTGGGAGAAATTACCTGAGGGCATTTGACCCTCCCTGCTTCCCATAATAGTGGGAGGGAGGTATGAGTTGCAGGGGTATAAAACTAGCCTGCTTCCTCTCTCGCACTCTTTTTTGGGCTCTCTCTTTTGTGAGCTCGCACCCTTCTTGGGAGTCTTGTCTTTGTCTCCTCTTTTCAGGGCCTTAACACGTGGTGGCCGCCATTTTGGCCTACATGTGGCTGGGGTTCTAGCCAGGAATCCCTAAGCACAGGGTTTTTCCTATTGTTGATTTGTATACCTGAACCTGTGATAAGTAAAGCCTTTTAAAACTGCATCGGATTCCTGAGTCTTCATCCATTCCCTGCCGGCTTCGGAGGTAGAAGGGAACTTGCTTCCCAGCACTGTTGGGGACCCCAGCAGCGTTTCCTGACACCTTGTCTTTTTGATTGTTATTTTTTGTTGTTGTTGTTGTTTGTTTAGTTTTATACTCAGCAGTTTCTTGAAGTCAAAATGATGTATGTTTTGAATAAAACAGTATTCCAGGTGTTGTGACAGATGGTTATTTCAGTGTTACAATAGTCCAGGCACTTCTCAAATCTGCATGAGTGGCATGTCTTGACAATTCATGTTGAATATGGCTTAGAAAATGAAGATGAGATGTTTGAAAATGTAAGTGCTTTGCTTTACCAGGCCCAAACTCGGAATAGACAGAAACGTGAGGTAGTCACCATATGTGACTTCACCTCTGAATCTGACCCATGTACTGCCAAGTTCTGGGGCCAGACTTCTGAAACAATATGCTGGAGTGAGGGGGATGAATTTGGTTCCTTGGAACTTACTGAGGGGACTTCTATGTCTATCACTAATTATTTAATAGGTTCTCTGTTGGATGACAAGGTCTAGCTGGCTCGGGATCTTTGCTGTTTAAGCTACTTACAGTTTAAGCTATTTGCATGTCTTTAGCCAGGGTTCATGCTAATGAGATCTCTCTTTTGTGTAGACACTAATGGAGGGTGTGGCAGTTACAGGAGTCATTTTTGACTCTGAATTAATAACTTTTGAAATGTTATTATAATCTCTACTATGATTTTAATGCTATCTAGATTGGGCACAATTTCTCTTAACACTCACTGGTCCCAGCATGGGACAATTAGAATTTACCAGGAGACCACCACCCAGGCTATGTTGAGACTACTATTTAAGATCAAAGGAGGGGGGCCGGAGTGATATCACAACGGGTAGGGTGATTGCCTTGCAGTTTCCTACCCAGTGGATCTCCGGTGATTGCCTTGCATGTGGATCCCTGGTATCCCATATGGTCCCCTGAACTCTGCCAGGAGTAATTCCTGAGTGAAGAGCCAGGAGTAACCCCTGAGCATTTCGGGTGTGACCCAAAAAAGCCAAAAAAAAAAAAAGAAGAAGAAGATCAAAGGAGTGGTCATGCTAGTTTGCTTTCAGGCAGGCAAGCATGACCATTTTAGTAAACAGAGGACAGCACACTCAGAATCACCCTGGTGCAGAGTAAAAATAAGAAGGACCTTGAAGGTACCATCTAGAGATCATGAAGTCCATGGCCTGAAATTATGATGTGCTTCTCCCCCATGACTATATAGTGGACTATGTCCACTAATGTTAAAGCTAGAAAAATAACTGTATTGGAGGGGGATTGTGGATCCCCCTTAGGGAGGTCCCAAGGCCCCAGACTCAAAGGGACCTCCTGTGGATTCCATAGCCTGAACATTACTTGGAGGTCAGGGGCTCAACATGGCAGCAGATGCTGGGGTCTAGATGGGTCCAAAGCAGTACTGACTGTCCTTCAGGGCACCCGACCTGTGTCTGGGGATGATAATGCTCCCCCTCACCTGTTGGCGGAATAGTAAGCAAGGCTAGAGGTTCCTGAAGGTTGTTTTTTAATGTGACTTTGTTTCATCTCTTGCTTGCTCTCTGTAGACACCTCTCTAGGTCCTCTGTCTCTCTCCTTTCTAGGACCTCTGTCTCTCTCCCGGAGGTTTCTCTTGCAGGCTACTCTCTCTCTTTGGGGCTCTGTGCAGGCTCCTCTCCTCCAGTTCTCCTGCAAGCTGCTCTCTGGGGTTCTGTGTGGGTTCCTGTTGTCAGGGCCTCTCACTTCCGGATGTCTCTCTTCATGCTTCTAGTCCTCTTCCTAGATGCCTCCTTTCAGGACATTTTCTTAGGGCCTTTCAGCTCAGGGCTTTTCTCTTCAGGGCTTCTTTTCTCTGGACTCCTAGACTAAGTTCCTATCTATTTCCCCTAGTTACCTGTTTCATCTTCAGCTACTATGTCTTGTGTCTCTGAATCCCTATCTAAGTCTTTGAGTTCCTCCATGTTGCCCTGCTGCCGGTGGTCCTAATCCTCAGAAGTCCTGGAGCTCTGTAGCCTTTAGCTTTGGTGCCAGCCCTCAGGCTCAGGCACCAGGCAGGCCTTGTGGTTCTGTACTGGCCCTCGGGCCTAGGTATCAGGAGCAGCTTCTCCTCCCTGGTGCTGGCCATCCTGCTCAGGCACAAGGGGCTCATGACCTAAGTGCTGGCCAGGCACCAGAGGCCGCTGCTCTCTCAGTCTGGAAGCCCCCAAGGATGCTCTCCAGGGCCCCCTATTTATAGTCACAGCCAGGTTCAGAACCCTGGCCTCAACTGTCTTAAAAGACCTTGGGAGGTACTGTGCCTTTAAGATCCCACACACTAAGATCTATTTCTTTTACACCAGCCCTCTCCCCACTCCCCTTACTCCAGTGTTTTAACATAAGAGATATGCTCAGAGGAAGGGACTAGGCCCTGGCATTATCATTTGTTTAGAACTAAACCAAAGTTTTGGTACCACCTAACATCTGGAAGCTGGTTAGTTTGGCGCCACCCACCTTGGAAGAAAGGACTCTGGCTTTTGGGTATATAAAGAGCATGGCTTGAGGTAGATGCATCCATTTTGGTGGGAGACCTGGGTCTATGCACATGGTCTGAGGTCTGGCCAGGAGTTAGAGGTCTGGGGAATCCCATTACCTTGAATTATAGTAGCAGAACTTGTTTTATTATTGGTAATTAGTAAAGCCTTTTGGAACTGTGTTGGACTCCTAAGTTTTCATTCATTCTGTGACAGCCTTGGCTGTTGAAAGGAACTCTTTTCCTGATATTGTTGGGGACCCCAACAGCTGCTGACACTTCTCCATTGCGGTCTCCCCTAAAAGCAGTTGCCCTTTGGTGGCTTAATCACACACTCATCCATAAGCACACGCGGCCACGCTGAACACACACATGCCTGCATCCCAGGAAGTCCAGGTGAGCACGAGAAATCCTAAGCTGAGGACACAGTCAATATTCTCAAACGACTCAAAGCACACTGGAAGGGAAGGCGAGGCAGTCTGATGAGTTCCTGGTGCGTGTCCGGCCCATCACACGCTGGCACCCTACTGAAGCAGTCTCAATACCGAAGAGGATGTTCATCCTAAACAACGGTTTAGTGAAAGGACACGGGAAAGATCCTACTGTGCAGTAAGCTTCATGTCATTGACGCTTAACCATGAAACCTGGATGAAGGACTAGCCTGGTGGAAGATGAAGCTGGAGATGTAGGGGTGTGGCTGGCTGTAGGGGCCAGATGTCACTTTAGGGGTAACTGGGATTTTATCCTGTGAGTCAGGGGACCTCATCCTACCAGACAAGGTACTGCTCTTTACAACGTAAGCTGCAGTCTTTAAATCTGTAAACCCTGTAAACTATTTACGACATTAATTTTCACTTGATCACTTGACTTCCGTAGATCATTGATTACTCGAGTGGGCACCAGTAACATCTCCGTATGTCCTGTCACATGCGAGATAGCCCAAGGGCATCTTCCCATGCCAGGAACATAAAGAGCCTCAAACCATTCCATCAAGTCATGGGAATGAGGTCTATAATTGTTACTAGTATTTGGCATGTCAAATACGACACGGGTAGCTTGCCAGGCTCTGCCGTGCGGATGTAAAACAATTAATTGTAAATAATATGAGCACTAGGGATTACTTCACTATGTCCAGGCTCGTTTCAAAATAGTAAAGAACTACTCACCAGACTGATTCAAAGAATCTTTAAAATAACCAAGAACCAGAAATAATATTACTTTAATACGAAGCAGTGAAAAAGAAAAATCAGTGATAAGGTAAAATGTACTTCAGCATGTAAATGTTTGGTTCTTACCTCATTAAGAAACAGGATGAAACAATGAAATGCTTAAATTAAACACAGAATAATGGACGTATGACAGCTCCAAGCGAGGGCTGATAATGTGTCATAGCCAGGGCTCAAACGCCACCAGAGATTTTGAATGAGTTGATTTTCAGAAATGCTAAATTAAACAGCCTGTGATCACTTTCATAAGAAAGCAAAAGGTACGTAAGAAGCATGATTGGAAAAGCCCAAAAGCCAGTGGTTTTCTATCTATTTCACGGCCATTTTCTGTGGGAAAAATAGCTCACCTGTCGCAAACATCAGCTCTCCGGCTCTGGATACACACCATTTCACAACAAATGCTTACACATAAATTTTAACAAAACCAAGTAATATTTCTACTATAAAATATTGCTTCAGGCAAGAGGTCTTCTTGAGCTGCTCGAGTAACCCACACAAACAGGAATGAAGTGGGAAGAAAGAAGAGGAAGAGAGAAATAATTTGGGGACCCTTGAGGAGGCAGAATTAGAATACACGAGGGTTGAGCTGGTGGAAAGTGGAATAAAATGTTCTTCAGAGTAGCAGAAGTTTGTCTTGGGAGAGACACATCTTATCTTGGAGACTGAGAAACAAAACTCAGGATAACAAATGCAGAGAATTGATAGTGATAGCCAGGGAGGGCTCCTTGAGAGTGTGTGTCTGTGTGTGCCTGCACGCAGGCGTGCATGCAGGCTGTGGACAGGTCAGGGTCAGAGTCACCAGCATATAAGGGGCAGCAAAAGCTATTTCTCAGGAACAAGATGAAACTTTAGCTGGCCAGATCCACAGACAAGAGCATTTTAAAGTGAACACACCTTTATAAGGAGCAAAACAGTTCATTTTCAACCCTTTATCAGTCAAGAAGTCCAATATGTGGAGCTAGAGAACGGCTGGGCTGGGCTACATGCAAGGCAAGTGCCTTAACTCCCTGTTCACTGTCTGACTAGAGAAGAAAAGTTGCAGTAAATATTGAATTAAATATAAACCACCCAATAATCTGAATAACCAGGAAGAAGAGGAAGGTGTCTATTTCTCTCACATTCAGTCGTTCCTGACAAACTGTTTCACCAGCTGTGCAGTTCCTTATGCGAACACGCATCTACTATTAAGGACAAAGCCAGGGTGAGAAAGGGCTGGAGCCTTGCAGACTGCAATTGTCAGAGCGCCAATGACTTTGCAGCAGACCGGTTGGGTCCCTGGGAAACTCAGCAATTTCCACTTTGTCCCAGACCGGCCAGGCTGGGTCGCACACCTTCCTGAGCTGCCATGTTGCTTAATTGAGAGAGAAGATAGGAGACAAGATGTCCAATTTGCAGATCACATGGATGCCTTCATTGCCAAGAGGTGTTTCTGATCTGGAGAAAGGTCGAGCTTGCAGAAATCAGTTTGGAAGCTTAGTGTCAAATTTCATTAGCACAGAGGCTGGCAGAGCCTCAGGGTTAATTCTTCACCATTAGTATCCGAGAGCGAGAGCCGCAGCCCAGGTCTGCCACAGAGCAGCAGGAAATTTACCTTGTCACACTCCAACTCTCTCAGTGGCGGACAAAGGCGGCAGTGTGTGATCATCCCAGAGGGACCCTCTCTCCACCGCAGTGTAGAAACCCACGTGGCCCTCCCTCTCACTGGGGTGGGCAGTCCATTTTTCTGGCTCCTTTTGAAATTTTGAAGAAAGCAAGCAATGACCAAAGAAAAGACCCTCATATACTGTTGTAGTGCTGCTGCCCAGAGCCTCTGCATCTGGCCTGGAGTTGCCTCCTGCAGGCCACTTGTAGATAGGAGGAGGACAGTTTGAATGTGGCAGCGCATCTGACCATGTATTCTATACTGGCTGGTATAAATATTCTCTCGTGCTGCCACAATCATCGTGGGACTAGCTAGATCTTACGGTGTATTTACTTGGCCACGTTGGATCTCTAAGTAAGAGAGAAATGCTGTTTGCCTCCAAGCAAGCAAGCATGGCTCTCTGATAACTCAAAGGCTGATATACAAAACAACCGTAAAGACAAGACTTTTGTGAAGACTTGGAGAAATATTTAACTGGCTATAGAATATTCTTTGGTACACAAGCATGCCTTTGTATTCTGAGATACTTCTCAGAAGCCCCTCCTCCACTCTACCCGGCAGGGTTACTTCCAAGGCAGATCTTGACAGCAATATTAACATCTCAAAAGGCCTAGGTGAGGTCCTGGGAGAAATTGCCTGAGGGATTTTGACCCTGATGACTTCCATTGGAGTGGGAGGTCTGGGTTGCAGGGATATAAAACTAGCCTGCTTCCTCTCTCTTCCTTCTTTCCCCCTTTCTGCTGGCACCTCTTTGCTGTCTTTTTCTCTGCAGGGCCTTACCACGAGGTGGCAGCCATCTTGGCCTACCCGTGGCCAAGCCCAGCCGGGAACCCTAAGTTTGTGTTTTTCCTATTGCTGATTTGTATGCCAGAACCTGTGTTAAGTAAAGCATCTTGAAACTTCGCCAGATTCTTGCATCTTTCTCTGTCTGCCGGCTGCCAATCCCTTGGGACAAAGGGGATCCCTGACCCCTGGATAAAATCCTCTGGATTTTATGCAGTGTGCCCAGAGTTTCCCTGCAATATACTTTAAATTAAAAAATGTTCAAGACTCATTGTCTTCTATCTGTTCCAAAAATTTCCACTTACTGAAAAGTGGAAATTTATTATTTAATATTAAATAATAAATTATTAAATAATTTATTATTATGCACCCCATGCGATTTTTTTTCTTTTTGGGTCACACACAGTGATGCTCAGGGGTTACTCCTGGCTCTACACTCAGGAATTACTCCTGGTGGTGCTCCGGGGACTGTATGGGATGGAGGGGGATCAAACCTCTGTCAGTGCGTGGAAGGCAAATGCACTCCCTGCTGTGCTATCACTCTGACCTTCAATGTTGTTTTTATAGTATTGAAATTTAAAATACGAATACAAATCTCCAAGGGTCCCAAACAATGTAACCCAATCTAATTTCTCAGTCAGAGCCTTCTCTGCATGATCAAGACAGAGGTATGGTTTAATAAATATCATTTAAAAGCAGCATTTTGTACAACAGGGGAAGTAAAAGGATGAACTGAGCCAAGAGCAAGTGGTACAGTCTAGCTGAATATAGCCCCATGCCGCTGGGATCTCACAGTATAATTGGGAATTCCCAAATCCACTTCTATGCTGACTATAATGTTTATGAAAGAGCAGTAATATAGTTTACACACATGTCATTAAACTCCTCAGCAACCCTTTGGAACTCAGACCAACAAAATAGTCCAACAGCCTCCTCTGTCCTTCCCCAGGAGGTATATTCTACCACTGATCTTGTTTAGATTGCTGGTTTATGGGGATAATAAAAAGCGGACAGGATTTACCCCAGTTAATTATTCATTTTATTTCCCTCTAAGTGATCAACTCTCCTCTTCCCCACCAAGACTGCCACTTGGGTAAGATAATGCCCACCTGCCCTTCTCCCCCATGCAGCTGATGAAGCAACAGCTCTGTTAAACACCATGCAAAGGGCAATAATCACAGCTTGTAAACGTCAGTCAGGAATCAGCTTAGAAAGGAAAGCCATGATAGCTAGATGTCAGCTACTGTTTTAAGTAGATAAATCTCATCTCTAGCTCATGCAGAACCTGCACAGGTTGTGCAGAACCTGATCAAGGCAATTTGAATCTGAATGGAGCTCCAGGATGTCCTTGGGAGCATTAGGGCCATGCCCAGAGAGCCCCGAACATGGGCAGAGATACCCTGCATTGCCGGCGGCAGCATCTCCCAGATTCCCATATCCAGGTCCCTGGAGTCCAATCCCGACATCCAGAACCATGTGGGAGACACCACTGTTACTTTTGCATGAGCCACCCATGTGGAGTGTTTTGGACAGCTGAAGCTGCTGATGTCACATGGGAAGCCACGCTCAGAGGGAGCCACAATCCAGGTCTGCAGGAGGGGCACACACTCACTGATAGTGGGTGTTTAAATGGACTTGGTAGGCCTGACAAGCTTGCATTAGCTCCAGATGAGAAGGGCGTCTGGAGTAGTGCAAACTGGGATGGATTATGGAGGAATAGGGACATCCCAGGAATGCGTCCTGAGACTAGCACCAAGGAAATCATGTCCTCTGCCTTTCCCAAGCAGCTCCCTGTGTTTTGCATAAGGCTTCCTTTCATCCGGCCCAGGTATGCTGAACCAGAGACTCTCAGACATGGAGTAGAGCTGCTACTTGCTCTCCCTGTGCCCAGCCTCTCATGAGGTGCCCGGGAGGGATGGTGGGTTCTAGCCCTGGACTGCCACCCCAGCAGAGCCTCACAACAAGCCAGACGACCCCCTCTACTCCATGGGGTCGCCATTTTCCACATTCGGACTTCCCTCTCGTCACAACTCCACCCAGCAGATCAGACTATCACAGCCTGGCTAGCGCGCCGCTAGCGGCAGCGTGGTTCATCAATAAATGCTTTATTTAGAGGTGACTACAAGAGTATGCCACCAGCACAGCAAGCCTGGCAAGCTGCTCGTGTCGTATTTGATATGCCAAGTACCAGTAACATTTATATTAGGTCATTCCCATGACCTAATATAATGGTTTCAGGCTCTTTATGTTCCTGGAGCAAGCGGATGCCTTTGGGTTCTACTAGCATGAGACAGGACATATGGAGATATTACTGGTGCCTGCTCTAGCAAATAGATGATCAACGGGAAGATAGTGATAGTGATAGTGATTCCTTTCATCTGGCCTGAATGAAATGGACCTCAACCTCATCTACAACCTCAGCTACAACCTCAACAAAACCAAGCTAGGACCTCTCTTGGACCAGGGTTAGAGACAGCACAATTGGGGCGTCTGTTGAGCAGGTTAAACACAGAGCAATTCTGTTGGTGGAAAGTAGATCAAAGGAAATGCTAAGGTCTGATGGATACTGCCTGTGTCACAGGGTTTCCTGGCAGGTTGTCTCCCAGTAGAGGTAGGGTGCAGGTTTCCCTAGTGACACTGTCTCCATGAAGCATAAACATGGACCTTGTTATCTTAGGTCATTTCCTTGGCTGTAGCTTGTCATAGATGGAGTCTAATGGACGCTGCTAGGAATGCGGACAGAAAACAGGTTTTTCTTGTGTTCTATCTCTCTAAAGCAGAACCAGGTAAGATCTTTGCCATCTTGGGCTAGTCAGGAAGGCTGAATTTGCAAACTGCCACACCTTCTCTTGTTTGCTTCTCACCTAGCCTTGAGAGCACCCCCTGCCCTTTGGATCCTGTTTGTCTCCTTCCAATCATCTGCCTCTCTTATGCTAAACATGTGGAATGCCTTTGTAGTGTAAAACTATGTACTCTTAACTCTAATTTGTGTTGTTGTTTGATGCTTTTGGATATATATATATATATATATATATATATATATATATATATATATATATATGTTGGGGTCATTGTGTAAACTGTCAGCTGCAGAAATGAACACACTGTCCCTCCAGCTGGAGAATATTAAAAATTAATGACTACACGTCCGTGAAGTCTCATCTCTGAGCCCCCGACTGACAGAGACCTCTAATCAACATCACAGCAACACACTTCGATTCCTTTGTCCAAACAGCGTCACAGATGCTGGGACATATGTGTGTTCTGTAGACAGGCGCCCTCCCATCCCTACCCACATGACTCAGGCTGATCTCACAGAGGAGTCAGCCACATGTAGACCCCCAGGCAGCTGGAAATGACAGCAGAATTCTGGGCAGGCCTGTCATGGCTGCATAAAGGAAGACCAACAGAAACTCCCAGTGACCAGCAAGCTCCACTGACTCTCCATCTTCTATTAACCAAATGACCTCATGATGACTTCCATGAGTGACTTTGGTGCCAATGCTGTTCTCCTGAATGTTCTTCTGGAACCTTGCAAACCTTCACACGTGAGGAAAATGCTCTAAAATGCAGTTATTTATCTGCCATTGTATGCCAGCATGCTATTTGCCGCTCAGAGTTTGAGGTTAATGTTTCCTGGCTTACAAGGAAAAAGCATCAAAAACGGGGAGGTGTCTGCTGACTACTTGTCTTCCCTGTAGTTTCCTGGAAGGTCACAGAGCCTGTCAGGTGCCATCAGAACTCATCAGGCCCCTCCTCCCTGCACTGTGCACCCCGCCCCACCCCACATGTCAAACCCTTGAGGGAATCTTCAAGATGATAGGTCTTCTCACCCGGGAAGGCTCCACTTGACCTTAAGAACGTCCTATGTGATGGTGGAGCTAACCGCCCCTCCCAGCCCAGAGGATTCCTCTTGCTTCAAGTGCTCCTTCTGCTATGATTACTTTATTTTTTTTTAATTTTTTATTTTTACAATTACAAAGATACATAACTAAAAAGTTCATATTTGGGTTTTGGTCATACAGTGTTTCAGCACCCATCCCTCCACCAATGCCCATCGCCCACCACCAACGTCCCCGGTTCCCTCCCCCCCCCCCCAGCCCTCCTCCATGGCAGGTTCTTTATTTCTTTCCCTTTCTCTCTCTTTCTCTTTTCCTTCCCTTCCAGACTATGGATTACAGAACATACATTAAAGGGTTGTCATGTGTATCTTTGCTCTTGATCACTTGATCACTTGAATCCCGTTATTCATCGATTTGCTCGGCGGGTGCCAGTAACATTTCCATTGGACCCTATCATGTGCCAATGTAGCCCAATGGCATCTGGATCTTTGCTCTGATTACTTTAAAGTTAACAAGTTTGAGACTATGGCGCATGGCAGCTGTTCAGACAGAAGAACAAATAGAGACCAAGGACACTCAGAACGGTTCCAGTAAGTCTCTAAGTTTACGGGGACAAGTGTTGAGTCCACCTCAATGTCCGGAGATCCAATGAACTCACCAGCAGGGACAGGAATTCAGGGTGACATTTCTACGTCTGAGGGACCGGCAGGAGATTTCATCAGGTTCCCATGTGCAGATTGCGCCCTGCCCTCAGTACATGGCATTTGTCTTTGGCAGGGAGTGGGGCACTTGTGGGAGGTGAAAGTATGCCACAGGTTGGTGGGTCCCACCAATACACTGATGTGTAGTTAAGTCATTTGTTCTTAATGGCCCTGCATTTTCCGTGGTCCTGAGGGCTCTTGGAGATCATACCTGGTATAGACAAAACACATCTTTTTGTTCTGGTGGAAACTTTACTGTGGGTGTGTGTCACTCACAGAGCATGGGCGGGAATGTCTCTCCATGGTGCGGGGACAGCAGGGAGAGTGCAGAGCCAGGCTCGGCTGAACCCCACTCATCCTGTGGTGCTTACACAGGCCCTCTGAACCACTGTCCTCACTCGTGAGAGAAAGTCCTTTGGGATATTGAAGGAGACAGAACACGGGTGTTCAGGGATGGGCAGGGACAATTAGGGACATGAGTGCAGGAAGTGGTCACTTCGGAGGAGGACAGAGTGCAGCAAGGAGGTAAAAAGTGCCTGCTACAGAGACAGGCTGTGGGGCAGGAGAGGACATTGGGGAGGGTCATGGACACTGGTGGAGGGACCGTGTTGGATCACGGGCACAAAAGGGCCCTAGGCCCAGCACTCTCCAGCCCACTTGCCTTCCATCTCCTTTTACAATCATCCCCAAGACAAAACAGGAGACTTCAATAACTGGCGTCTTGATTTGTTTGTTCTGTTTTCTTTGTTTGGGGGGATGTATTGTCTCTGTTCGGGATTACTCCTGTTTTTGTTTTCCATTTTGGCACATTTTAGTTTCTAAAATAAAAAATGTTTTATGACAAATAAAATATAATGGTAATTGTGTGCTTAAAATTTTTTATTGATTTTGATTCTGTGAGTCACAATACTGTCCTGGTGGTTTCCCATGTCATAATTCCAAGACCATGCCCAGCGCCGCTGTACCCCCCCGTGCTCTTTCAGTCCACCCCCATCCCCACTAACTCCCGTACTCTTTCAGTCCACCCCCATCCCCACTAACTCAGTTATGTGGACCAGCTGCCTTTGACTGTTGAGACCTTGAGGTGCCTCTTTAGGTCCCACGTGTGAGCGAGCTTGTGCCGCTTCTGTCCTGTCCCGGCTGGCCCCCACCGCATGACACCCTCCAGTTCCCCCACGTTGCTGCAAATCCCATGAGTTTAGGTTTTCCTACTCCTGGCTTTATGCTCGAGGTTTACTCCTTGAGGGTCTCAGGGGATCATATGTGTTTCCAGGGGTCAGCTGCCTGCAGGGCAAGCGCCCTCCCTGCTGTTCTACTTCTTCGATGGCAGTAACTGGCGTTTTGAAGTCACCGCTTTGAGACAGTGAATCTGAGGCCAGCGACTCTGACCTTTGTGTGGAGAGTCATTTTGAATTTAACCTCTGCCTTTTAGTTTGCCATATTTAACGTCAAACTATGGTGCAGGAGCGCTTCCCAAGAGAGCCAGACTGTGGCACTGCCTGTGGGGGCGGTGGTGTTGGTGTGGTAGAGTTTCCCCCTACATTTGGGCTCCAGCTCCCCAAATCTGCCCTCACTCCTTGAGACCACCACTCGTCTCTGCTTCTGTGAGTGAATATTTCAGCTTCTGAAGCACCATGTAAAGAGGGGCACATTCTTAGCCACACCTGCTGTTCACCGTCACCTACACTGCCAGTCTGGGATTGGGATGGACAGGGACAGGTGAGGGGAAGAGGGGAAGGAGGAGCAAGGCTGGTCCTGCATGCTTTTTTAAATTTTTTTTATTCTTTTTTGGAAATGTTACTGGCTCCCGCTTGAGCAAATCGATGAATAACGGGATGTCAAGTGATCAAGTGATTTTTAAATTTTTTAAAATTATTTATTATACCACAGTGAAACATACAATTACAAAGGTATTCATAATTGGTTCTTGGTAATACAGTATTCCAGCACCCATCCCTCCACCAGTGCCCCATCACCACCACCAGTATACCCACAACCCCTCCCGCCCCAGGCTGCCTCAGTAGGAGGTAACCTCTTTTCCTCTCTTTCTCTCTCTGTCTATCTCTCTGTGTCTCTGCATTTCTCTCCCCCTTCTTTTTACACATTGTGGTTAGCCCTGCAGACATTGAGAATTTATCATGTAAGTCTCTTTGTGTATATTCAATGGTGAGTTCTAGTCTGACATTACCATTTCCCACACTCAGTTAAACACTGGTATATATTTATATCCCATTAATGAGTGCAGTCATTCTATATCTGTCTTTTTCCTTCTTACTCATTTCACTCAGCATGATAGTCTCCATGTCCATCCATTTGCGGGTAAATTTCACAATTTCGTCTTTTCTGACAGCTGCATAGTATTCCATCATGTAGATGTACCACAGTTTCTTTAGCCAGTCCTCTGTTCTCGGGCACTTAAGTTGTTTCCATGTTCTAGCTCCTGCATGCTTTTTTGGTATCAGCATTTATTCTGGGTTTTGGTAAGCCCTTTCCTAATTACCATGTCATAACTGTTTAAATATCATGCTTAAACATCGTGCTAAGCATCACAGCCTAAATGTCATGCCCTAAATGTCATGCTGAATGATACAGAACTGGTCCTGAATGAGAACCGTTTTGTGGGCTGGGTAGGGGACAAAATAGATATATAAGAAGAAGCTTTCTTCCCTTTGCTCTCTTTGCCTTTCTGCCTGTTCGTTTCATACCTGTCTATTGTCTTCCAGTTTCAATATCTGCTAAATATCCATTGACCACTGAAAATAAGCTTCCAAAGTTATTGTCTCAGTGACAAAAAGCTTTTTCCCCCTGTGAGCATCAACAGACTCACAATAGAATTGTAACGCAGATGTATTTGTACAATGTAATTGCAATACCTTTATTTATTCTACATGTTTATTCATTTATTCGTTTTCTAACGGGCTTATTCCAGTGAGGGGCCCATGTGGCTGGAACCTATCTTGGCAGCTCCAGGTCCAGGAGGTAACCAAGCCTGGGCAGGACCTCTTTCCATTGGGGGTGCATCACACACACACACACACACACACACACACACACACACACACCTCTCCGATGTGAGCATTGTCAAGTCCTGCTTGCCAGAGGTGTCACTTGACATGACAGTTGCCTTGGCCAGGACCCAAATGTGGGAAATATATGAGAAAATAACCTTGGTGGACCATGGTGGAGTGTTTGTTGGTGGCAGGAAGGGTGTGAGTGTTATGTGGCAGCATCACTGGGGATAAAGGGGAGCTTCCTGCCCCCTCAGCAGACTCACAGCAGAACCACCACACGGCAGATCAGTTCTTTATTGCAGATTTACTAAAATTGACTCTATGCTATAAGTTGGAGTCATTAAAGCAACGTTAAACAAAACACGCCCCCATTTGTCTTAAGTCCTGATTTTCAAGTGTGAAAATACCATAATTAATTGGAAGTACGGGATAGAATTCAGAGTCAATCTAAGATTAAGCTTGGAACCCAAAGGTTGGGACATGCTCTCATAGAATAATAATTAGGAAGATTATCATTGTGTTTGGATTAAATGGAGGATTTTCTTTTTTAAATCATACTGTTTGTGGTTAACCATATATATTTGTTTTTTGAGGTTTGCGTAATTTTTTAAAGCTTCTCTTCTTGATCACATCTAGCCCAGGAGTTCTTTAGGAGAGTGTCATTTTTGTCCTGTTATTTTTCCCATTCAGCTTCCTTTCAGGCTGTCGAGCGCACAAACTGCGCTGGCAAGGACAGGAGGCTGACGTCTGGAACGCCAGTCCTAATTACAGACTTGATTGCTCGGTAATAAAAAGCGTGTATTTGATTTGCACGGTTCTGGGTTGTCAGGTAGAATGAATCAAATATGTGTGCGCTTCCATTTCAAAGTGGAAAAGTGCGGATGTGCATTCTATATATTATATTTCATGGCCACGATTCATTATGTGTCTGTGGGGACGATGTCCCCAAAGACAGCTGATTTTATGTTCAATCTGTATGTATGTCTATAAAACTAATTTGTTCTCATTAAAAAATTTAAGGGTTTATTTGAGATAAACTCAGGAGGCATCCCAGAGTATAAAACTCCAAAATACAAAACAAAGTCTAATTTTGTTTTACTAGTGAGCAAACTATTTACTGCCTGAAGCAGCAAACTGGATATTATTATGGTGAAGAGGCTAGAAAGATTGGCTAGAAAAATGAAGGCATGGTATCTTTCCACCCAGACAGTGTTTTAAGCTTGTTTGGAAGAGGAAGGTATACAAGTCTTAAAAATAAAAATAAAAGTGTGAATGGGCCGGAGCAATAGTACAGTGGGTAGGGCATTTGCCTTGCACAAGACTGACCTAGGTTTGATCCCTGACATCCCATATGGTGTCCTGAAAAGTGTCAGGAGTAACTTCTGAGTGCGGAGCCAGGAGTAAACCCTGAGCATCAACTGGTGTGGCCCAAAACAAAACAAAAAAAGGAAAAATGTGAACTTCTGTTGTTTGTAAAATAAAATTATATAAACATGATTGTGACTTAAAACTTGATTGTCATTTCTTCTAGCTTCCAGTTTCAATATCTGCTAAGTCCATTGACCACTGAAAATAAGCTTCCAAAGTTATTGTCTCAGTACAAAAAGCTTTTTCCCCTGTGAGCATCAGCAGACTCACAATAGAATTGTAATGCAGATGTATTTGTACAATGTAATTGTAATACATTTACTTATTCTACATTTACTAAAATTAAGTCCCTGCTTTGTGGTAGGATATAGTTGGAATCATTAAAGCAACAGTAAACAAAATTTCCCCTCTCATTTTCATTTATTCATTTAATTATAAACCCCTGTGGTCGTCTAGTCATGCTATAATCAATAGTTTAATGTGATGCTTTAGGTAATTCACAGATGCATTAAGTTTAATTTTAAAATATTATTGTATTAATAAATAAAAGTGCAAAGAGCATCTACGTCTGAAATAAATAGGCTGACTTTGATAGTTCTATGTTTTCTTCCTTTGCAAGTATTCTTTCTTTTGTTAATTTTCAACAGGATGATGGTGGTAAAACCAGCTGATTCCTCTGTTTTATTTTATCCAATTTCAGAGATGACTACCCTCAACAAGATGAGGCAATTATTTCCCTCTTTATTTGGTGTTTTCAGAGACCATTAAGCTTATTTTGTCCACACTGGGAAGCAAAGTAATTTTCTATTCAAGGTGTTTCTGATTCTCAACAACTCATTTTTCACTCATGTCATGTCCGCTTTCCTAAAAATCATAGTTCTAGGGGGCCCAGCTCTGACTAGAACTTGGAAATCAGGTGAGTGTGGTCATTCTAAAGTCCCTACTGTGAGCTCTAATGGGAAGACTGAATTATTCTGAGGTGTGAGCTTCAAGAGGAGATGGGTTAAAGCAGATAGTTAATCATGGCTGGAAGAGAAGAAATGGTGATATATCTGTAGGTGTGCAAAAGTAGGCAGAAATCCTAGGACTTCTTTGGGGTTTGTTGTGCTTGAGAGGGGGCACACTCAGGTGTGTTCTGGTTTTAGTCCTGATCTGTGCTCAGGAATTATTCCTGGCGGTCCTGGGGGCCTGTGTGGTTTTGGGTATTGAAAACCCTGACATACCTGTTCTACTCTCTCCGACCCGGAAATCCCAAGATGAAATTAATTCCATCAACGGAATCTGGAACCCAGAGATGAATCGAGGAAGGGCAAAGAACTTGAGAATATCCCCAGTGAAGAAGCAAAAACTTTCAAAGATCTCACAAAGAACACAGGAGTGGATAGTGGGTATGAGGAAACCAGAAACCGTGATTATTTCAGAAGGATGTTAACACCAGATACAGTAGTGAACACAGCTAGGAGACCCACACATAAGACTCTGCAGCAGAGTTGCTCGAGGGAGTCAACCTTATGAGACTGGAAAGAACCAAGCATTCACTCAGAAAGCATTAGGAACAGGAAGCGTTGATGTCAAGGAGCCTGTGACTCAGGCTCAGATCCCAAGGACTGAATCCCAAACAGACAACATGAGGAACCGCATTTTACAGGTCTGCGGGAAGGGGAGCTAAAGGGACCAAAGGGAGACAGATATCATGGGGAATGGGCAGGAGATGCGTTCAGGGAGAAGCAGGAAGTAGGGACTCCAGAGGTAGTTGTTGGAAATAAATGGTGGAACTCCAGAGTCCCCATATGAGGTTCTCAGTGGGATCCTTGGCAGAACTTGAGCCCGGCCACAGGGACATCTGTGCTATATGCTGCTGGGATGTGCAGTAGCGTTACAAGAGTGAGTGCTGGTCCCAGCGATTGGAGAGGGTGCAAGAATGGTCTTCTTGGCATATAATAAGGATTAAATAAAGGGAAATTATTGAAGTGCTACTTTAATGTCTAGAAAACTGCTTGTTATCCAGCAAGAATTAGAATCCCCTTTTGAGGGGAAGCCCCTGGACTGAGCCCCAAAATGCTTAAAGGCGATCCCAGGCTTGGTGCTTGGGGTTTAATCCTAGTAGTGCCCAAAGGCTCGGCTAGTGCCAGGCGTTTTGCGTGGAAATAAGATGCCTCAGCACTAAAGCTGTCTCTCCAGCCCGAGTTAGATTTTCTTTTTACTCTGTATATTCTCTTAATGCAGAAATGCATCATTGTATTCACTTGTATCACTTGTATTACTTGTCTTCCTGCTGTTCATTGATTTGCTCTAGTGGGCACCAGTAACATTTCCATATGTCCTGTCGCGTGCCAGTGTAGTCCAAGAGCATCTGCTCATTCCAGGAGCATGAAGAGCCTCAAACCATTCTTTCAGGTCATGGGAATGAGTTCTATAAATGTTTCTTCAAGCCTTCATCAAAGTCTCGTCTTTACTTCATGTTCTATATTTTAGTTGCCTTAGAGTTAGCAGTGAGCCATGCTTGCTTGCTTGGAGACAGCATTTCTCTCTGTTCTAATTATTTAGAGATCCAACATGGCCAGGCAAATATACCAGTAAGATCTAGTTAGTCCCATGATGATTGTGGCAGCATGAGAGAATATTTATATTA
Source organism: Cryptotis parvus (assembly GCA_021461705.1). Taxonomy (NCBI): domain Eukaryota; kingdom Metazoa; phylum Chordata; class Mammalia; order Eulipotyphla; family Soricidae; genus Cryptotis; species Cryptotis parvus. The sequence goes on along the minus strand of JAJIBD010022274.1, from coordinate 168,022 downwards.
GTCAGTATAGAACACATAGTCAGATAAACTGCTACAATTAAACTGCCCTCCTATCTACAAAGTGACCTGTAAGAGGCAATCCAGGCCAGATTCAGAGGCTCTGGGCAGCTGTACTGGAACAAGTTGCCAAGGGGAGTAGATTTTGGGAGTGGTCTTCTTTGAAAATCTCCCTTTCCTGACCTGCTTCTGCTGGATCTTCTGTCCTAGAATGTAACCAGGTTAAGAGCTGGGCTGAAACAGTTTGATCCAGATTCCTCAAGGTCTATTGAGGGTTAATGGGTCTCATCAAGTCTTGGTTCCGGTTTCCAAACAGGTGACTCTGGACAGCCTTAGGGGGGAAACTTCATTGCCTTGGGGACCCCCTGTCTGCCTGCCTACATCATTCCCACCTACACTCAGCAATATGATTTGAACATATAGATATTACAGCGCTCAGTCTCTGCAGCACACCGTTGCCTGAGGAACCCGAGACCCTGAAGCGCCACAGAATGTAGTCCTGGAGATCCAACCCACAGGTGTCCTTGTTACTGAGACTGCTAGCTCTGCACCCTCAGGTCCTGACGTTCAACTGCTGACCTGGCTGGCCAAGAACCACCCTAGGGGTGTCGCCACCTCCTCAGCACCCCTTGGGATCCCCTCTCCAGAAAGGATGATAAATAAAAGAAATCTGGAATTAATGAAGCTACCCCAGATGCCATGGATAATTAGTTTCAAAATGAGAATGTAGAAACATTATTTATAAAGAAAAAATACCTTTTTTCTAATGATATTTCTAATGTTGTTGGTGAAAATACATATCTCCATACTAAGAAATGCAGAATCAATAAATGTTCGATAAAAGATGGATGCCTAGAACAAAGAGTGAGGTCCTGTCGTTTGTTCACGAAGACGCGCTATTGGAATGGGCATGGCACAGAGGTCATCCACCCATTTTCAGATCAAATTTGTCAGTTCCAGGAAGTCTCTTTTCTCTTTTTCTGGTGTTCTGAAAATTTCGTCTTAGGAACTAGACAGCTCTAAATGGTCTAAAACCATGAAAGCAATAATTCTAAGTAAGGCAAGGAAGCCTCACATTGACCACTCCATTTGGGTAATCACCTCTATAAGTAATAAGCTGATCAGAATTTCTCCTGAAAGATATAAGTAAATACAATCTTCCATCGTCATTTATTAGTGTTTTCCAGAGGCATAATTCTGTATCCACTGTTTTCTCTGTAGTGTTTTCTTCAGCTAATGTCAGAGTTATGGAATGACTAATTCTCTTCTCATTGACTGATTCTTTATCTCATGTTTTTGCAGAGTTCCCCTAGATCTTACCTGCTGCTAGACAGCATAGCTTGTTTTTCAAACACATTGCCTTTATGGCGACTGTCATAGTCAGAAGCTACTGTTGCATTGCTGGTTCCACCCACTTCCTTCTCTCCTGCTGAGATGATCCTGGTTCAGCACCACCCAGTGGCATGTCATTTCCAGAGAGCTGAGACTATGTGATAACACTCTAGCCAAAGGATGTTTGCTAAAGAGATGATTCTCTTCATGCTCCTAAAAGTTTTGGATAATGCACGTCTTCCTCACCCTGAAAGAGTTGGCTACCCAATGGGGTGACTGACTGGGAGCCTCGAACACCGCATCTACCAAGGAAACTCTGAGAGACCGGGTCCTGTGCAAAAGCAAGGGTTTTTATTAATATTCGAGTATACCGGGCTCATAGCATGACCACAAGCAGTCAGCGGCTAAGAGCCCCGAGCCCTTCCAGGAAGGATCTTTTAAGAGATAATTCCCACCGCTACAGAAAAGCCCGCACATAACCATCCAATAGATTTAAAATATTACATCAAGGTCTGTGCCCAGGCAGCCAGTCACTTTGTAACAAGTAACTATCACCTACCAATCAGGTCACACTCAATACTTCTTTCTATGTTTGGTGCGGCTAGATACAGTGTGGGATTACAGGTCAGCAACGGCTATGCATATGTGCAGGAGTGCAATTCAGGCAATTCAAGCCAGATAGCAGGTTCTGGGTGGGGGGGAGGGGTCTGGGTCTCCCAACCTCTAACAGCAATTTGTTCTGGGCCTTTTGTAGATAACAGGATGAAAAGGTTACTTCAAGATGAAAAGGTCACTCAGGCCCTAAATTGGTAACTTTCCATGAGTAGGCCTGCCCTGTTTGTTGCCTTCTTTCAACCCTACCACAACTGCCCAGGAATATGAATATGATGACAGAAAAGAAAGAAAGTCACTTTGGACCTAGAGATGGAAAATAGAGGCTGAGAATAATGGATGATCCATGCTACAGTATGTACCTTCTTGTCATATGGTGAAAATGGCCATCAACAAGCCGAGATAAGAAAGGAAACCTTTGTGATCATAGTCATTGATGCAGTAAAGTTAATTCTATGGGCTTAACAAAGCCCGACATTTAATAGAAACTGTCAGCCCCTTAGAAAAAGAAGGCTACTTTTGCGGTGAAATTGCATCTTTGGGCGCAAACCAGCCCAGTATCCTGACTTCTCTGGAGATTGTGTTGAAATAATCCTAGCTGAATCACTGTTTTAGCCACTATTCTAGTAGCTGAATCGGCCTTGTCAAACCAGGGTTCCATGCCATTTTTCCCTCCCAGGAAATTGCTGACTTTGTCTGCTCTCTCTTGAGTTGACAATTGGCTCCTAAATTTTCTTACCCTTGTGATGCCCTTGCAAATCCTGCCTATGACTGGAACATGGCTGTGATTCCTAAGTATGCTGCGTTCCCAACTCCAGCCTCCATTTTTATGGGGCTCACAGCCTCCTGACCGTTGTGCGGGTCGGAGGTGGGAACACTTCATCTCTCCCTTTCCACCTGTCTCAGCTGTCTCTCGCTCTGGTCGTCCCATTATCTGTTCTCCTTTTTAATTTCAGTGCACATCTCGGTCAAATGTGTTTCCTAAGTGGCTGTGGCTTCTGGAATACTTGTTAGAAGCCGGGAGACCCTGGGTTCAGAGGAAGGTTAGAGAGTTGAGGAGGGGTCAGGGAGGCAGGAAGTGAGTCCAGAGAGATAGAACGGGGGTTCAGGCACTTGCTTTGTGCATAGCCATTCCCAGTTCAATGCCCAGCACTACACAGGGTCCCTGGAGCCCCACCAGGAGTGACCCTGGGGTAGCCCCAAAGTTTAAACAACCAGGATGTGATCTGTGAATCAGAGAGGCCAAAGGGGAGCTGAGAGCCTGGCGGTCAGTCTGAGGGTAAGCAGGAAGGCGGCTCGGAGCCAGGGAGCCCCTAGAAGCCAGGCCATGGGGAGAGGAGAGACCTCCAGGCAGAAGAGAGTTAAGACCTTCTGGCCTCTGATGTTCTGTTGTATTGTTTTGTGGTGCCAGGGATTAAACCCAGATCTCAGGCATGTGCTTACCACTGACCACATTCTTGCATTCAAGTTTTACATTTAAGATAACATCTTAGTATAAAGAGTAAGTCTGTGGTAGAAAAAAAAATCAACCATTGGATATGTTGAAAAATGTTGAAAAAAAATCTCATCCCAGATTTAGGACTTCCTCCTCAGAGTAACAGTGATATTTCTCATTTTGGGGTCCCCACCAGTGTGGGGTCCAATCAGGGTCCAGCGGTGCTGGGGTAGTGTGAGGGTTGGGGTCTCCATGTGGTGCCAAGAAATGAACCCTGGGCTCCTGTGCAGAAACCTGGTGCTCCGACTCTTGTGCAGAAACCTCGTGTTCGGTCCCTTGATCCGGTCCCTTGAACTATCTCCCTGGGCCCAGCTGTTACATTTCTTGAACACTGATACAGATGGTGTCATGTTCTCCCATAGACTCTATATCCCGACCTCGAGCACTGCCAGGAGTAATTCCTGAGTGCACAGCCAGAAGTAAACCCTGAGTGTTGCTGGGTATGACCCCCAAAAAATAAATGAATGAGTGAATAAATAAATAAATAAAACTGCCTCAGTTGACCCCTTATTCATTTCCCCATATCTTATGGGAGAGACTCACAGACATGGGGCAGAGCTGCTATTGGCTCTCCCTGTGCCCAGCCCCTCATGAGGCGCCCGGGAGGGATGGCAGGTTCTAGCCCTGGCCTGCCACCCTAGCAGAGTCTCACAATAAGCCAGACAACCCCCTATTCCATGAGGGCCTCCATTTTCCACATCTGGACTTCCCCCCTTGTCAGAACTCCACCCAGCAGACCAGCCTACCACAGCCTGGCTCATCGATAAATGCTGGATTTTGAGATGACTAGAAGAGTATGCTACCCGCATGGCAGAGCATGGCAAGCTAACAGTGTCGTATTTGATATGCCACATACCAGTAGCAATTATAGACCTCATTCCCATGACCTGATGGAATGGTTTGAGGCTCTTTATGTTCCTGGAGCAAGCAAGTGCCCTTGGGCTCTACTTGCATGAGATAGGTCATATGGAGATGTTACTGGTGCCCGCTCGAGCATATCTATGATGAACGGGAAGACAGTGATACAGTGATACAGTGAAGTTCTGTTAAGCATTTTGAGGTAGATGATTTTAGTGGAAATTCTGCATAATTTTCTAAGCCAGGAGAAGAGGGTGACCCGCAGGGTGCCCTTTCCTTGACAGTGAAGAGCAGAGATCTCCTGGCTGGATGGCTCAGTTCACCTCAGTGAAGAACTGATGCAACTCTGGTGTTGACCCATGCAAGCATGCACTCCACCATGACCCGGGCAGGAAGACTGGGCAAGGCTCAGCTTCTCTCCAACTTTATGCTTAAAGAGCTACTTGGGACTATTGCTAACAAGGGGCTCAGGCTAAGGAGAAGAGCCTTTGCTAAACTCCAAGGAACTTGACTACATGCGCATTCCTTGAATGGCTGTACCAAGAGCTGAACACTCAAAGCTTTTGTAGTGGAAAAGGCAATGTGAAGTGGTTTTCAAGCAAATGAGCTTGGAGACAACTAAGGAAAGTAAACACTGCTAACTGCCTTGGATTATGTGGACTTAGAGATTATCTTTTTAAGATGTTCTATTCTGGAATTTCACATATCTCTACAGGTACATCGATTTTCTTTCTTGGGCACTAGACATATCTTAGCTAATAATGTCATTTTTGAGAAGGCAGACCAATAGCATGCCCCTTTGTGGGTGAACTCAACGTGCTTTCAAAACTGTCTACTAAAGGTTGATTCCTACTTCCCCCAGTTGCTGGTCTCTAGGATAGGTCAGATTCAAATGAAAATGATGCAGGTGGGCATCACGGGTGGAAAGGGAGAGAGATGGTCGCTTTCTCCCCCAGCCACCTCTGCCACCTGGGACCCTCTGGGCAGGCTCAGGACTGATAAAGTCTGCGATGAGCCCTCCACAGCGTGGGCCTGAGCCCCACCAGCCCCACGAGGTGGCCGTCAAGCCACACCTGATGTCCGGCTTGCTCTCTAGGCATGGGAGTTGATCCCCACACCAGAGGTTTCTCAGGAGCCACGGACTCAGGCAGGAGCGAGGAATTGCTCTTTGCAGGAAAGGAAAGTCAGTCCTAGGCCTTACCCAGGGTTGCCTCAGGGTTCTTGTCTTCCTCGCAGAAAAAGAATTTTCAGGAGTCGACGAGCACCCCCCATCTGTCTGCCTACAACAAAAGATACCGCAAAGCCTGACAAGTCAGCTCTAGTATATTTGCACTGCGGGGCTTTAGACGGAAGGTGGACATTTGTGTTTGTAGGTGCCCACTCTTAGGAAGCTGAGCTGCAGTGTCCCAAGCTGACCGCAGGAGTCACCAACTGGGTGCTGAAGTCACTTCAGCGATGTTTCCTTTGTAATGATGAGAAGGACAACAGTCACTTACAGGCTTTTGTCGCTGGAATGAAATAAATAAATAAATAGGACATAGGAATGCGTATGGTTCAGAATTATCTATAATACCACTCAAAGTTATTCTTTCTGAAGCCGGGGTAGGTGAATGAGCAGAGATTCTTTTTGGTGTTAGTGACAACTGAAGACCTATAGAGGTGAAAAGCCATAAAAGAAAAATTCAAAGAGAAGAAAAAATAAAGTATTATCTTCTATCTTCTATTTACACTTGGAAAAATTAGATTATGCATCAAAAGATAAATAGCAATCACATAAGTAGCATTCACACATCTACCCCCTAATTAACATCTTTGATCTTATTCACATAATCTTCACGCCCTTAGAATTCAGAATTCAGTCTCCTTCCCTCCTTCTCAGAAGTAACTATTATCCTAAAATCCCAGTTTTTAAAATTTTTTTTAATTGAATCACCATGCAATAGACCATTACAAAGCGGTTCATGATTGGGTTTCAGCCATACAGAGTTCCAGGCCCCATCCCTCTGGTAGTGCGCATTTCCCACCACTAATTTGCCCTTTTACCCTCCTGCACCTCCACGCCTACCCCGGCTTGTCTCTATGGCAGGCACTTTCCTTCTTTCTCCCTCTGTCTCTTTCTCGCATTGAACATTGTGGTTTGTAATACAGGTACTGAGAGGTTCCCACGGTATTTCCTTCACCTATTCTGCACACAGTTCTTTAAAAAAATTTTTTTTTATTATACCACCATGCGGTATACAATTAAAAAGATGTTCATGATTGGGTTTTGGTCATACATTTTCCAGCACCTGTCCCTCCACCAGGGTCCCATTCCCACCACCTGTATTCCCAAGTTCCCTCCCTCCTCCAGCCTGACTCTACAGCAGGTACTGTTTCTCTTATTTCTCTCTCTCTCTCTCTCTCTCTCTCTCTCTCTCTCTCTCTTACACATTTGCACACAGTTTTTACACAGTAATCATTTATCACTGTCTTGGTCATAGTGGTCCCTTTCCTATCCCAACTGCTTTTTCCCCAAGAGGTCGAAGCAGGTTTCCAAGTGTGGATCACACCTCCTAGGCCCTTGTTTCTGCTGTCCTTGGATATTCGTTTTATGTGATTATTTTACACCCCCAAAATGAGTGAAATCATTCTGCATCTGTCCTCGCCGCCTGACTCATTTCACTCAGTATGATGCTCTCAATGTCCATCCATTTTAAAAAAAAGTTCTTCTTTCCTAACAGCTGTGTAGCATTTTCATCATGTAGATGTACAAAAGTTTCTTTATCCAGTCGTCTGTTCTTCAGCACTTGGGTTGTCTCCAGATTCTGGCTATTGTTAATAGTGCTGCAATGAACATAGAAGTGCAGATGGTGTTTCTCCGTGTGTTTTTGAGGTCTCAATGTATATTCCCAGAAGTGGTATGGCGGGTCATATGGAAGCCCAATTTCTAGCTTTATAGTCATAGTTTTAAGATGTTCATTTTGTTGATTTGTGGGAAGACTAGAGATGCCAAACCAGGCGGAGCTGGCAGGCTGGGGCCCTCAGTGCTCACACCAAGAGCCAGACCCCACACAAGTCATGTGGTCTACAATGGTAGTCACGGCCTCAGTCCAGGGTCTGTCTTAGTTTGACCTGTATTGAGTTTTACATATGTCGGTTATATTTCATGACTTTACCTCTTGCTATTTTGTTCACGATTAAACTTTAGAAGATGACCATTGGTCTGCAAAGCCATGAGAAGGGCCATGGAAGTGCCAGTGGGTCAACATAGCAGAGCTGCAGCTTTGCGCCAGAAGCTCAGAAGAGCTGAGAAACTCTCGCAGAGCATGGTCAGAAGCTGCAGGGCTGGTTGAGCAACGAAAGTCCTTCCTCAAAGCAAGGGCCAGGGAGCTTTTGAGTTTTGAAGGTTGGAATCTTCATGATAGTGAGTCCTCGATTCATTCATCGGATATAATGCATCGTTTGATTTGTTGTCCTGTAATTAATTACTTTCCTAAAAAGTTCTACATTTTCTCTACAAAATTCTTATATACAGTGAGATCTATTTCTGTGTAACTAAAAGTTTGCTGTGCATTATGTGGGTTGTAAAGGATAACTTTTTAATTTTTAAGTTCAGTTTAAAATGTAAGTTATTTTAAAATTTATTTTTCTAATAAGTGATTGTTTACAGATTTTGTTTCCAACATGAGCTTCACTTGGCCAGTTATAGTGATCTACATACATAAAGAAATGGTAATTTCTAGCTATCTTTCAAATATTTACTGATTCAAACATATAATTTTTCTTGCAAGGTCTTCTAAGATGATTTTGAATAGAACTGCTCTTAGAACAGAAGACTGACTTGTTTTTGGTCATTATTATTTAAATATTACACATGAACACTGGCTTATTTCTGACCAATATTATTTAAACATTACATATGAAGACTGACTTGTTTCTGGTCATTGTTATTTAGGTATTACACAGAAAAATTGCTGCTGTTTACCCCAGTCCTTGAATAACACCAGTTTTATTCAACTTCATTTCCTTGTGACATTGATAAAGGAAGAAAATACCTTGACAATGAAGGTACTCAAGGATCTGGTTTTGTTTTGCTTCGATTGGCTTTAAAGTCACTTTTCCAGACTCTTCTGGGAATGAAATGAAGGCCAACTGTGTTTTTCTGGAGGATTATTCTTTAAAAAGTACGTTTTTCCTTTCTAGCTTTCTAACAATCTGTCCAACATAAATGGAGAGCAAATTTTTACAAATATTTTTTCTGTCTTTAAACAGTTCACCAGGGATTTTTTTTTCTTTTTGGGTCACACGGCGATGCTCAGGGGTTACTCCTGGTGGTGCACTCAGGAATTACTCCTGGTGGTGCTCGGGGACCATATGGGATGCCGGGGATCGAACCCGGGCGGCATGGGCCGGCTGCGTGCAAGGCAACGCCCTACCCGCTGGGCTATCACTCCGGCCCCAGCACCAGGGATTTTTAACTCCTGTTGCATGTTTATGAAACAATACACAATAATAATTAAAATAAAAATTAATCAGCTGATCTGCCTATTAAAATGTACCTGACATTTTGAACTTGATTTGTTGTGTCCTGTCTGGGTTTGGATCTGTTCGTGGGTGAGAGACCTCACCCTCTTCTTGCCCTGTGCCCGTCCATGTGGGTATTAAAAACAGACACTGTCCATGTTCCTGGATTTGGTTTCTATCCTGTCTGGCCTGCATCAGTTTATGCAGATTCCCAGATCCTTTAATAGTTTTAATATTCCTGTACAATCTCTGGACTGGCCCTTGCTTTGAGGAAGGATTTTCCTACACAGGGATAGAGACTTGGTGATATTTAGGGATCCGTTAGTGTCTTAATCCTACTGGGTTCCAGGATTTTCAGCTATGGACACTGCGGAGAGATCCAGTCCTGTTAGCTTCTTACATCTCAGACTTTGTTCCTGGGATCTTAGGTTTGTGCTATTCTGTCCCTCACCTTCAGCAGACTTTGACCTTATAAACCCCAACCTACATACTCCCAGATTCGGAGATTTAGAGTATCCAGTGCATTGACTGGGTCTCCGTGCAGTACCTCCTGCTCTGTGAGACCTCGTGGTTCCTTGGGCTTGGAGTTCTCTTTCTCAGCTCCTGACAGACAGGGAAGGGATTTACATAGGCTGGTTTAGTTGTCTTTAGTCAAAGGATGGTCAAGGCTGGATATGGGTGGAGATGCCCTTATGGCAAGGAATAAAGGCTTGTTTCTTTCTTGTTACTTATGTAAGTTATTGAGTTAAAAATATTTGAAATTTATTAGGCCAAGGAGATAGTACAGGCTTAAGAAACTTATCTTGCACTCAGCCAACCCAGATTCACCCCCGCACCTCACCCAGTTCCACCAGCAGGGACAAGAGTGGTCTCTGAGCACAAATGCAGGGAATAAGTTCCCAGCATAGCCAGGCATAGCCTGAAACCAAAAAAATACAAGTTTAGTTCTTAAACTGCTATTTCTTTTGAATTTCCTCACTGCTTCTTTCTTGTAAACAATACTTGGAAATTTGAGTCTCAGCACACTAATTGCTTACACTGTTCTGTTTTTGAGGCACTCAGAGCAATGCTGTGGATTATAAACTATCCGCTGTGCTGGAGAACACATGCTAAGGGCTAAACACCGGGATTTGAAGCACAGGGGTGCAGCTGACTGACCAGAGGCATGTCCTCTTTCTGATGACAACCTGCTACCTCCAGTGGGAGGGGAGGAAATACAGCAAGTGCTAGAAATCACATCTGGAAAACATACTGCAAATTGTTAGATGCATGCTGCAAAATTGTTCCACCATCACCTGCAAACCTGTTCCTTGCTTGAAGGCCAGCAACAACAGCGCCCATCCCCAGCTTCCCTCCCAGCTCACGCTCCTCTTCCCTCTCATAAGACCTGCAGGACTGACTCCTTAGTTTCCTCTGCCATAGCCTTAAAAAGGGGAATTCTTTTACTCCTGCACAGCTAACTTTGGTAGCCTGACCAGGGGCCCTTATTGTTTCCTACTTTCACAATTTCTTTTCCTCAGTTGTATGACAAAGGTTCCTGCCCCTCAAGGTGTTGCAGGTGTGACTGTGGTGCATCACCAGGTGGCAGACAGGAGACAGGCTTGTCTATACCCCAGAGCTCTGCCCCGTGGGTCCTGGATGGTTGATGGTCTGACATAGAAAAAAGACTGGGCCTCTGGGATGAACCCAGAGCCAGGGCAGAACCTGGCAAGCTACCCGAGGTATACTCGATATACAAAATCAGTAACAATAATGGACCTCATTCCCAATGAATGGAGACGTTACTGGTGTCTGCTCGAGCAAATCGATGAACAACAGGAAAACAAGTGACAAGTAACATGACAAAGGAGCTGAAGGGAATTGCAGGCTGCTGGCCTGGGTCATTCTCTAGTGGGCTGGCATATCCTCAGCTTTCTTTCCACCATCATGGCCTGATAGGCAAAGGGTGTATTTAAGGTCATCTGGCTCCTGTCCAGAAGAGCAGTGAGCCAGGCTGCATCCTCAGGCCAAGACACACTGCTGCTGGTCTGCTTCCTGCATCACCTTTCCTCAGTCCTCTCCGCGATGCCACTGGACAATGCTTCTGGTTGGTGAGAATTTCCCAGAATGGATTAACAAATCAGCAAGTCAACCGGCTGGCGACCTGTAACGGCAGGGGAACAGGCCAGCTCATCGGACCCTAGTACCAGATGGGGCCTCTCTCCCTGCATGACTTTGCTAAGCCTCCTGTGCCTAAGGGCTCCTGTGATGACAGGCTGTCATAGGGCTGCCAGGCCGGAAGCATGGATGTCTGGTCTGATTGTCCTGTGTCTAAATTGCTATTACTCCCATTCTCTCAGTCCAGTATTTTACCAGGGGCAAACCAGCTTTGCTTCCCGTAACAAATTGACTCAATGGGACGACCAAGCCCTCAGGAAAGGAGCCTAATCCTCCTCTGCAGTAGCTCATGGCAACAAGAAAAAGTAGGGGATTAGGAGACTTGGCTTCTTTATGGAATCCTGGCCAATTACTCCATGATACAGCACAATCCTTATTGTTGGTGGGTAGAAAAGATCAGCACCTTCATGATTTTTAGCCAAACCCCAGATCTCCGCAAAGTTTGTTACTTGTGCCTGGAAACATTCCCTGATGCCCCAGCCCAAGTTCTCAGAGAGAGTCTCTGCCCGCACTCCCTCTCTGCCGGAATCTCTCCTCCAGAGAGAGGCTCTGCCCCGCACTCCCTCTCTGCTGGAATCTCTCCTCCAGAGAGAGTCTCTGCCCGCACTCCCTCTCTGCCGGAATCTCTCCTCCAGAGAGAGGCTCTGCCTGTACTCCCTCTCTGCCGGAATCTCTCCTCTAGAGAGAGTCTTTGCCCGCACTCCCTCTCTGCGGAATCTCTCCTCCAGAGAGAGGCTCTGCCCGCACTCCCTCTCTGCTTCCTCCTGACTGCCCTCCTTCAGAGGCCACTGCTTGGTGCCTCTTCCCACCCACTTTGAAGTGGCTTCTTTTGTGAACTTGCCCCACCTAAAAGGTCAGTTTCCCAGTTTCCCCCTCAGGAGGTTGCCACTGGTATAGTGGAACTCTGTGTCAGGTCCCAAAAGTCAAGTTTGCACTTGACTTACTTGATCAACCCACCCAACTAAACTGGTTTTCAGAGGTTCCTCTCGGCTTGCTACAGAAGTTCAGTCCTGCTGTGGTCTTTGCACTCTCTTGGAAGGACATTTACATTGTCCTTACCACCTGCTACTCCTTAGAGGAGAGCAATCACATTATAGAACAAGCTGGTTGCTATGCCAACAGCTGATTGACAGTCCAACAGCCAAATAACTATCCTGAGGCTGGAGAAGCCATTCCCAGCTGTGAGCCTGATTGGGACTTGCAATCTGGTGGTCCAGACTGCAGCGAGAATCATGTGACCCCCTGGCTAGTTGCAGGCATGAAATGAGGAATCCAAGTCCTGTGAACTATGACAAATTAAAAGGTGCCTCAGAGGGGTCAGAGATGGGGCTGAGCGATTTAGCACTTGCTCTGTATGTGTGAGGTCCTGGGACTTGTTCTCGGTGCCCTCCAGAGGACAGATCCTTGCTCCCACTCTAAGATCTTCGTTGCCTTCTCTCAGAGGGTGGCGGTACTCAGGGTTACGACATTGTCTTCAGGGCAGAGCTGAGCAGCATGGCTGGCCGCACGCCACCCTATTCTCAGAAACATCCTGCTACCCCAGGTGTGAGGAAATGGCACAGCTACTGTAGAAAGCCTGCATCCACATCTGCAAAGATGCTGCAAAATTGTTACAAACATGCTACATATACAAACAATGTTCTCTGCACGAAGGCTATAGTCACCAGGTACCGTTGCTCCCCAGTGGGTACCACTTTCCTAATGGGTGTTGCTGCCTTGCTGTGTACTTATGAACCTGTTCATGTGCCTGCTTCTTACATTAACCTTCAATAAATTCTTTTATCTGGGGGCTGAAGCGGCTGCACAGCAGGGAGGGTATTTGCCTTGCACGCCACAGCCCTGGGTTAGATTCCTAGCATCCATATGGTCTCCTGAGCACTGCCAGGAGTAATTCCTGAGTGCACAGCCAGGGGTAACCCTGAGTATTGCGGGTGTGGTCCAAAAAAGCAAAAAAAAATTCTTTTATCCACCAGGACAGTGGCCAACCCACTGCATGTAAGGTCCTGGATTCCAGCCCCGTCACCAAATGCTGTGTGTGTTCCTGGTGATTCACTGCCATCTCTGAGTGACCTTCATCTCCCCAGAGAGGGAGCCACTCAGGTAGGGTGGCTGACCCTGAGCAGAATGGAGTCCCCAGGAAGGAGACAGACAGTGCTAGTGGATAATCTCATATCCAGATGTAACAGAAATGCTTGATTTCAAGTGAAGCGGCTTAAATATAACCTTGTTAACATGAGTTATTCTAGTTCATTGTGAGATCCTCCTATGGCACATCAATATTTTATGTTAAATAAAATTACATCTTTTTATGTCAAATAAGTCCAGCCTTATATTTGTATAATTTTTTAGTTCTATTCTTCCATTTCTCATCAGCACAATCTAAGACCATAAGTGCAATATGAAACAATCCTTTGGAAACAATCCTACTTGCTCTTCCTCGGCTTTGGCACCTGTGTGTTCACTCTTCTCATTCCTCCTGGCCTTAGCGCACATGCTGCCTCCCAGAGTGCCCCCAGGGCTCTCTCCTTCGGGTCTCCCTTCCCAAGGCACTGCCCCAGGGCACTCTCGGGGGGTTCCCTTCCAGGCTGGTGCTGCAGTAAATTGTCCTCAGAGAATCTCAGAGAGCTGTGCCTGACTACCTCCTGCCAGCATGCAAGAATTTTCCTATCTTGACCTTGACGATGAGGATCTTCCTCTCTTGACCTTAAAAGTGAGAATTTTCCTGTATTCCTGTGCTGTTGAGGGTCACACTGTCTGGCTTTCCCTTGAAGTGAATGACTATGCCGCGAGTGAGCACACATGTACCAGCCCAAGGCATTGCTGTAACCCTGGCATTTACTCTTGATAGTCACTTTTTTCACATTGCCTAAAGCTTCCTGGCAAGTCAGATGCTATCATCATTGAGATTCAAGGCTCAGCATTCCAAAGGCTGGAGACTCACCCCCTAGTGGAAAGTCCTAAAGAGCCCGACTCTTGTAGCAGCCTGAGCATCCCAGCCACAACGCGCTGCATCCTGGGGAGTCTCTCAGCATCCCGATGTTCTTTGGGAGTCCTACACTCAAGTGCTTTGAGGCTTGATGCTGAAATAGTTTCAGCGTGATCTCGAGGCATCTGTGGCCCAACGGGCACAGAGGGGTGAGCGCAGGGGACATTTCTGCAGAGGTGAAGCTCTTCTTCCTGCTGGAAGGGCAGTTGTGGATTCTTCAATGACACACTGAAATTACCAAGCCCTTTCCAAGAACACCCAGCCAGGGGAGGGTGTCCCAAATCGTGCTCTGCTCTGTGACACCAGCAGTGTGTCCTATAACAATTGTCCAAAGCGCTCAGTTTCAGTAGCACAAACATGAAGGGAACTCTGATTTTTTCTTTTCTTCTGTGTCATCTGACCTTTTCGTTTTGGTCTGGAGTGAACCACCTCGGTGTAGCTTGAGCCATCCTCCTCCCCAGGACTGGGTGTCTCGGAATACCAAGTATCTGTTAGATCAAACAATACAAATTGTTGTTAGTGAGTATTGATTTACTTCTAATGTATTTTGTGTTGCTTTGTCATGATTTCCGGTCCATAGTAATCAGGTAATTAGTATGTTCTCCCTAAACAATTACAAATGCTTTAAGAGTCTTTAGACTCTAGACTGCTGATAGAAAATCGGCCTGCTTTGCCTTGGGATGGTGTGTGCTGTAGCTTGGTGTGGAGGAAGACACGTACAGCTGGTGAGGGGAGGCATGTCCTGGCTGCTCTGACTGACTTTCCAGGTGCTTCCGCATGAGGCTGTATGAGACACGTCACAGGCTCGTCTACCAACAGCCTAGAAAACCTACTCTGCTCCCTCATCACCATCTACACGGCAGGTCTCTGGTATGGTCAGGAATTCACAACCTCAGGAAGTCCATGCAAGCTCCCCCACTGGCGTCACTGACGCTTGTGCTGGGTCCCAGCATTATTATGGGCACATGGTGCTCGCAGTGACTCTCACCAGGGTAATCTCACAAGGTGACTAGAGCACCTGCGCTGTCCGTCAGGCTTCCAGTCTCTGCTCAGCACTCACAGAAGCGGTGAGCTCATTCTTTTCCTAGACCTCTTTGTGCTCTAAAGTCGTTTGTGGCTCTTCTCTGGGAAGTGCTGCTGGTGTTCTGGATGGGAAGTGACCAAGCACTAACTGTGTGACCTTAGTCAGGTTCTTTACTCTCAGGAGTGGAGAACCAGTACCTCAGGTATTTGCTTTGCATGTAGCTGACGTTGGTTTGCTCTCTGGTACCCCAGGCCCGCCAGGTATCTCTCTGAGCACAGACCCAGGAATAACTCCTGAGCATCGCTGACCTTGCGTTTGGCCCCAACGCGTCTTAACCCCAAACGTACTTTAATCCTCCTAACAAAGCTCCTTGATCTTTCTGTTACTCAGTTTTCACACCAACAAATGGGAATAAAACCCCCTCTCTCTCTCTCTCTCTCTCTCTCTCTCTCTCTCCACATACATACACACACACATACTTCAGAGCTATTGACATGGTGGGTTCAGAATATTGCCTTCCTAGAACAATTGGTGTCATCCAATATTCCTTTTCATCACACATGTTCTTACCATCCCCAAAGGTTGAGTATATTGACATTAAGCGTGGAGTAGCCATCTGTGTGGCTAATGCTGTGAGGCTGTGCGTGAACCTGTTCTGAGCTTCACCTATTCAACTTGACCAGTCAAGGCACTCACCTTCTAATGACAACCCTGCAATCTGGGTGCAGTAAATCAGAGAGCTCATGACTGGGAGGAGAGACACCGAGTCCACAGATTTCCTAAGAGGCCAAGAGCGCTGCGCAGTGAGGCACCGGGAGTGACAGAGAGGCCCCGGGCCCCAGTGCTGGAGCTGGGAGAGGCACTGCCCCAGATCACGTAGCTCCAGTGGCGACCCTTGCAAACCGTGCTTAGACGGAGGAAGGACAACACAGGGGTAAGGGACCCACATTTAAGACCATCGTGGAAAGGAGGAGATTTAGTCCTGCTGGGCCAGGAGTGGAAGTTGTGTTGAGTAGGGTAAGAAGGTGTGAGGGGCTCGGACCCCACCAAGCTTGGGCTCTGTCCCATGAGCCGCACTCTCCCTCATTGGTGTGGGGGCTCGAACCCCACCAAGCTTGGGCTCTGTCCCATGAGCCGCACTCTCCCTCATTGGTGCGAGGGCTCGGACCCCACCAAGCTTGGGCTCTGTCCCATGAGCCGCACTCTCCCTCTTTGGTGTGAGGGGCTCGGACCCCCACCAAGCTTGGGCTCTGTCCCATGAGCCGCACTCTCCCTCATGGCTGCATCTTGTTTGTGGTGCAAGGGACACTGTCTGAGTGCACAGTTTGTAACCAGATCATGTGAATGGATTTTGGCTAGTATTGTTTTCACTTAATAAACAATGACTAACATCTTCTATGTGTAAATCAGGGAAAGAGATATAGAGTCAAAGGCACAAGACCAGTGGGCTCTGCTGTGAGATCATTCTAGCAAACAGACAGGGGCCACGTGGAAAGCAAGAACCTTCGTCAGCAGAGTCAGCAGTAACTGAGCTCAGATGGCCCCTCTCTAGGACACAGACGAATATACATGCGCTGGATTGTGATGCAAATTTGAGTGGGTCACTCTATTTCAGGGTAGAGAATGTCCATATCGTTGCCTCCTCCCTGAAAGAGAATTTTGGCTGTCTAAAAGAGTTAGCGTCCTTGTAATAAAGCGATAATAAATCTGTTAACCAGAGCATCAACCTTGACTTTGTGTTACTCCAATATTTCAGACCCCCTTGATCTTCCTTTAAGTCTAAGTGCCAAAGTTCCCAATGCTTTCTAGCACCTAGGCTCACTTTACCGCTTTTATTCAGCTCCCAAACTTTACCTCATTAATGTATACTGATAATGTTCAGTTCTGTCACATCTTATTAAGAACTAATGAAGCTCTTCTAGACTTAATTTTAGGACTCAGTGGCTGTCTAGATTCCTTGTATCAGCATGCACTTTTGTTATCCAGCTTTGGTAATTTTTCCTCCTCTCAACAGCCAAATTGGAGATTAACAACTGCCTTATGGCCCCCTCTATCCCCAGGGCTCTCTTTGTTCTCTTTCTAGATGGTGTTTCCTCACCTCCTAGTCCTTTTTCTCCTCATCCCCGTGCCTCTGGGAACCCCTGTCTCTTCAGCCCAGGGTCCCCTGTCTTCTCATCCTTGCACCCTTTTTCTCTTTATCCCAAATGCCTCTGACTCCTCATCCCAGGTACCTCAAGGTCCGTAAACACAACATGTTACACTTGATTTTCTACTCATCTGGTGTGTACACAAGGTCAGAATACAGACAGTTAGCAAGCCCACTCCTTTCTCCTGTTTCCTTTTTGTTAGAATTTGCAATTATTTTTGAAGAACATGTTTTATCTCCTCTGGGGATGAATTCAATACATTGAGAATAATTAAGCATACTTTCAGGGGTTTAGGGCTTTCTGTTCTCTGTCATAACATTGATTTGCTGTCTAATAAAGGGAAGTAATGAGGGATAATAATAATAGCAGTACCACCAACAACACTACTTTCACAGTCCGACTGATGGCATGGCAGTTGCAGAAAATACAGAGATTTTCATCTAAAATCAATGCGTATGGAGAGCTGATCAGTTTTTGATCTTTAGCTTTCTTTTATCTGAGTAGCCATATTAAAAAGATGAGCGTACGTGCTTATTTGTTTCTGGGCTATAATGTTACCACACCATCCCTCACTACGAAGGCAGCAAGGCCCTCCTCCAGGGCTCTCCTTTCCCCAGTCTTGGCATCTCAATTTGGGGGCATCAATGTTTAAGAATTTGTTTTCAGGCACACTTTGTGATTCATTTGCTTGGTTTTATCTGCACCACCAATGAGGAACATGGCTAACTTGGAAGCCCAATCGGGATGAGCTATTTATCACTTGATCACTTGATCACTAGAATCCCGTTATTCATCAATTTGCTCAAGCGGGCACCAGTAACATTTCCATTGGACCCTATCACGTGCCAATGTAGTCCAATGGCATCTGGTTGATTCAGGAATATGGAGAGCCTCAAACTGTTCTTTCAGGGTCTTGACAAGGATGTCTGACCATCTTGTAGGTGGGCGGCCACGTGATCTTTTGACATCCTGTGGGATCCAGTCAGTAACGGTTCTAGTCCAGCGGTTGTCTCCAAATCGCATTACATGTCCAGCCCATCTGATTTTCGATGCCTTGGCAAACGAGACAGCGTCCCTGATTCTGGAATAGCGACGGAGGTCAGAACTCCAGATTCCTTCTCTCACTTGAGTGAGGTGTGATATTCCAAGCATAGCTCTTTCAATTCCTCTCTGGGAGACCCGAATAGCATTCTCATCCTGCTTTCATAGGGCCCAGGTCTCTGAGGCGTATATTAATGCAGGGAGAACTGTGGAGTCAAAGAGATTTGCCCGGAGCTGGCTATAAATAGTCGGAGCTATTTATAAAAAAACAAAACATGTCCTCTTCTTCAAGACAGAACATGTTGGTTGGTAAACCTTTCTATTTCTTATTTTTAAAATTTTATTTGATCAGCGCACCATGATTTCCGGCGAATTCATAGCTGCATCTAAGACTTAAGTGCTTTAGCCTCAGTGCCCACCCCGTGCCTGTCTCCTCCCGTGCTTCGAGGACCCCGGTCACCCTCTTGTGAATCTGTCTCTAGAAGAATCTGTTTCTTTCCTTTGAATCCTTCAGCCTCTAGTTGTATTGGAGTCTGCTGTTCTTCAGGCTGCAACTCGAAATGTGACTTGATAAGAGCTCATGATTTAGACGTTCTTACACTTGATGAAAAGGAACTGCGGGTCACTGGCAATATTTATCAAGGGAAGAAGGCAGCTTCTTTGACAAGGTGGGTCACAGACTTACTTATGTTGCATATTTACCACACGAGAATCAATAGTTTCATATTCTTTCCTGTCTGAGTTTGTGAGCCCTGACCTGCTATATAGACGCTGTTGATATGCTAAAGCCCTGAATAGTATACTATACAGACACCGTTGATATGCTAAAGCCAGGAGCTACTATATAGATGCTGTTGATATGCTAAAAAATTTCCATAATATCATGAACTCTATTACTTTCTTTGGGACTTTGATTTCATAACTCTACTTTTCTTTCTTTCTTTCTTTCTTTCTTTCTTTCTTTCTTTCTTTCTTTCTTTCTTTCTTTCTTTCTTTCTTTCTTTCTTTCTTTCTTTCTTTCTTTCTTTCTTTCCTTCCTTCCTTCCTTCCTTCCTTCCTTCCTTCCTTCCTTCCTTCCTTCCTTCCTTCCTTCCTTCCTTCCTTCCTTCCTTCCTTCCTTCCTTCCTTCCTTCCTTCCTTCCTTCCTTCCTTCCTTCCTTCCTTCCTTCCTTCCTTCCTTCCTTCTTTCTTTCTTTCTTTCTTTCTTTCTTTCTTTTTGCTTTTTGGGTCACACCTGGCAATGCTTAGGGGTTTCTCCTGGCTCTGCACTCAGGAATTACTCCTGGTGGTGCTCGGGGGACCATATGGGATGCCGGGGATCGAACCCAGGCCGGCTTGGGCTGGCCACATGCAAGGCAAATGCCCTACCTGCTGGGCTATCACTCCGGCCCCCATAACTTTACTTTTAAACTCCTTCTGGCTGCTGTGCCTTTGTTACTGTTTGTGAATGAATATCTTTGAGAAACAGTCTTTACTTTTAAGAAGTCTCCGGAAATGTTAGGGCTCCTTCTGCATAGGCTATGAGAACGCTTATCACATACCACAAAATGAATCCTCTTGAATCCTCTTCTCAGACCACGCTGTTGACAGTTTGTTGACTATTTGATTTTGGTCACACACTCTGGGAGAGAAAGGTGAGTTTTGATTTCTCTTGCTGTGCGCTGATAGCATTGGATGAAAACCTGTCGACTTGGTGTTCCAGCTTTCAGAAAGCAAAGTGGTCATGTGTGACTGCAAACCACTATGACTTGGCTAAAAAAATCAGTTTCCAGATGTACTTGCATATTCATACTCAGTTTTGTGAAATATGAATTTCACAAAAGGGCACAGGTGTCCTTCTCTTCCAATGAACCTGGACATGAGTCAGGAAAGTTCCTGACTGGTCACTGACCACCAAAAGATAAGTTGGGTTGTGCCATGCCCTGAGAGGACCAGCGCTTCTGGAAGTGGGAATGTGCTGGGGGGCCACTGAGTCCAGCAGAATCTCAGTGGCACTTTCTAGTGCATCTTAGCTGTGGTCACTCGTAGATGAGGAAAGGAAACTTCAAGTGTGAGGCCTAGAGAAGTGATGCATTCTGGAGGTGTCTACAATCTCAGAGCCTGTGCAGCACCATTCAGATGCAATAATTAACTATGTCTGAAAATGCTTACACTGTG
Organism: Cryptotis parvus; assembly: GCA_021461705.1. Classification (NCBI taxonomy): domain Eukaryota; kingdom Metazoa; phylum Chordata; class Mammalia; order Eulipotyphla; family Soricidae; genus Cryptotis; species Cryptotis parvus. The sequence continues at coordinate 147,713 of JAJIBD010022274.1, read as the reverse complement.
GGGGTCACTGAAGGGGTGTCCGGAGGCCCAGGGATTCGTCATGGTGACTCCCGGGCTTCAGGTTACCCCGCAACCCCACTCCTGAGCTCTGGTGCTAGAGGCCCATGAGTATTTGCTACAGGCAAAGCAGCTACCATAAACTCTGTCCTAGCTCTCCTGAAGGGTATTAGAAATGGCCGACAGGGATCATTTGAAAATAGGAAGAAGCCACTCCCAGCTGTGGTGCTCTTACATAGCCATCAGCCAGAAAGGAACTTTGCAAGGGCTGCTCTGAGCCTAAGGACTGTCCCATTGGGTGTGACCGGCTTCTTTCCAGAAGCCTTATGTGGCGCTTGGGGCCTGTTGCCTCTGTTCCCAGTAGATTCGGCTCACTGTCCTCTTGTTGGAAAACAATCACTCCATCCTATCCCAGAATGACTTTCTTTAATCGAACAAACCGAAAATGACTTCAACTGTGCCCGCAGTTACTGCTTTCCTCTGCCAGAATGGCCCCAGCTACTCCAGTTCAGTGCTTCTCTCCGCAGCCACATCCAGAGACGTTTGGTACTTCACAGGTGTGGACAGGTTATAACTGCCAGGACAGTGTAGGGTCATAGGTGCCAAACAGTCCAAGAACACCGGCAGGACGGGGACTTGGCCTGGCTGCTCCTGAGGGCACCCTGCAATTCTCAGTGTATATCTGAGACGTGTGTATCTGAGAAATTTTCGCAGCTAATTGATCTCTTCAGAGATTTAATCCTGAGTCCCTGAAGTCCCTCTAATGAGTTCACAAGGCCGAGGTGGTGGGAGAGAAACAAGGTTTATTGCTGAATCTGTACATGTCTAAGTTGACTGTAGTTCACTCCGAGTCGGTAGTGGAGACAGTATGTGAGGACTGTGTTTGTGAGCAGTAGAGCTGAACAGAAATGTGGGTGCTGTGTGTTGTTTTCATTAAGGCTGAGATTTTCATTCACTGAATCCTATTGATCTATGCTCCACTGACCATGTGGTGGCAGGGAGGGAGGGAAACTTCCGGCCTGGGCCCCCATCCCAATAGAGACTTGGAAGAATCCAGAGGAACCCCTGCACCGTGTTGGCAGCCTTTTTCATTGTCCAGACTCCACAGCTTGTCAGAGCTCCACCCAAGAGATAAAGGCGATCACAAGCCCGGCTTGTCAGACCCCCACCCTACAGAGGAGCTTATTTCAAGCCCACCTGTGCTTGAACCAGAGACACACAATGATTTTCTCACATCAGTGTAGATCTTCCAAGGTCATGGCCTCACTTCATTTTTTTTTTTTTTTTGCCACATATGGAAATTCTCCTGTGGAATTTGGTATGTGGGCAGGTGGATGTGGCTATCAAAGAGATTTGAGTAGAAGTCATGGATAATCTTCTAATTCTCATGCGACAATTAGAATGGGAAGGAATGGGAGTGAAGATAGACGGTGGGCAACTACACCACCTCCGCTTCGCTGATGACATCATTCTAATAACACCAAACATTAGCCAAGCGGCACAAATGCTGGCTGACTTTGACCGAGAATGTGGAAAGATAGGTCTACAGCTGAATCTAAAGAAAACTATGTTCATGAAGAATGAATTAGTTCCTGAGGCCCCATTCACTCTCAATGGAACAAACATCTCTGAATGCAGCAGTTATGTGTACCTAGGTCGAGAAATCAACATGATGAACGACCTAAAACCTGAGCTGTGCAGGAGGAAGAGAGCAGCATGGAATGCCTCCAAAGGCATCGAAGAAATAGCTAAAAGGACAAAGAACCTCCGGCTCTGGGCACATCTCTTTGACTCCACCATTCTCCCTGCATTAACATACGCCTCAGAGACCTGGGCCCTACGAAAGCAGGATGAGAATGCTATTCGGGTCTCCCAGAGAGGAATCGAAAGAGCTATGTTTGGAATATCATGCCTCACTCAAGTGAGAGAAGGAATCCGGAGTTCTGACCTTCGTCGCTATTCCAAAAATCAGGGATGCTGTCTCGTTTGCCAAGGCATCGAAAATCAGATGGGCTGGACATGTAATGCGATTTGGAGACAACCGCTGGACTAGAGCCATTACCGACTGGATCCCACAGGATATCAAAAGATCACGTGACCGCCCACCTACAAGATGGTCAGACTTCCTTGTAAAGACCCTGAAGGAACAGTTTGAGGCTCTTCATATTCCTGATCAACCAGATGCCATTGGGCTACATTGGCACGTGATAGGGTCCAATGGAAATGTTACTGGCGCCTGCTCGAGCAAATCGATGAATAACGGGATTCAAGTGATCAAGTGATGGAAATTCTCAGAGGTTATTCCTGACCCTGTGCTCAGGAATTAGTCCTGGTGATACTTGGTGACCATATATGGGGACCATATGAGATGCTGGAATCACATAGCACTCACTGTGCTATCTCTCCAGCCTTCCACAGCCATTCCTGATGCAAAGGGACCAAATGCCCAGAATCTAATTCCACATATCCTTATGTGCACAATGCATACTGTGAGCATGAAAAATTCCACCACGTATTTGACATCAAAGAATATCTGAGTCATTGGAAGGAGAAGCATCTTTGTATATGGGAGAGAGAAAGGAAGTAAGTCACAGGACATGGAGCCAGGCTATTACAAATGGTGGGTAATTTTCTAATGAAAGGATGAAGCTTTCCTTATATATTTATCTTGAATTTGATTAATGGTGCAAATTTCAGTGAACATGTATATCATTTTAATGATTGATTTTCCTAGGAAATGCCTCATTGAGACCAGATGTAGATTTACTCAAATATTAGTCAGTAGTGATCCTAACAGTCATGGAAGATTCAATATTATTGCCAAGAGTGGAGTTGATCTATGAGCTTTCTAGAAGCACCCAGTGGCGAGAAATGTTCATGTTTACCCTTTTAAAGTGAAAAACTGATGATGAAGAAAAGACTCATCACTTGGTGCCCTGATTGAAACAGAGATCAACTGCATGCAAAGCAAGTTTCCTTAAAGAGCTCTCTCTCTACCTCTCTCTCTGTGTCTCTGTGCCTGTCTCTGTCTCTCTCTTTCTCTCTTTCTCTCTATCTCTCACCTGCCCAACACTCAAGGCAGTCATTATTTATTTTGTGACAGTGATGTAGATTGGGAGATGTGCGAATGCCCTTAAGCTGTCTGTGTTATGTTAGAGGATGAATTTGGGAGACTCGCCAAAATTCTGAATTTTGAACAGCTTTTCCTTCTATTTTAAGTTTATTCTTATATTTCAGGAAAGTCCCTGTGTGTGCCTAGCTAGTTATGGCGGAGAACCTCCTCTGTCATAAAGGTGTGTGTTATCTTTTAAAACAACGGAAATGGAAACGATGATGCTATCTCACAGTTCTTCTTTTATAGTTATTTCTCTTCTATAATACATTTATTCCAGCCTTATAACTGAATCAGTCAATCCCAAATCAGTCAGAAAAAGGACCAGAAAGAGGTTTGAAGACCTTTTTTTTTCTGCTCATCTAGGAAAATAAAGTGGGGTTATGAATTGACTATCAGGAAATTTTTCCTGTATGTACATTGCTTATTAATACCCTTAGATTGATTCTTCACTTTTCAATATTTCTTAGGGGAATAGACAATTGATCACATACAGATTATCAAATGAAGCTAAGATATGAGACCCTCTTCTTTAAGTATTTGTGCATGAGGGAGGCTCTCTGAGGGTCATAGCTTAGTCACCAAGTTAAACATAAGAAGTCAACTAAAGAAAACAGACTAACACATAAACTTAAGGTTTTTAGACAGGACATTGTGAATCTAATGAGGTTGAAGACAATTGAAGAGTCATTAAAAAGTATTGCTTAAATCTTTGTAGGATAGAGTTTGCTAATGTAATAACAGAGATGTGATTAGAATACTAGATTGAGAAAATGGTTGATAGAAGAGCTTCTACTGAAAAGTTTGTATTTCACTTTGCAGTCAAGTTCAGGGTGTTTATTCGAGTTATAGTTCTGGAATTCCTGACTAGGCAAAACCAAAATTTTGTTTTTCCCCCCTAATAAAAATGGTGGATAAATATGACTTTACAAGGCAGGGCAAAATTTGTTTACTTTTATTTAACAGATAATGACTAACATTATAGGTATTATTTTTGATAGAGCTTTTGATCTACATGAACATTGTCTTAATTATCCTTCATGAAAGTCAAGTTCATACTACTAATCTGTGACTTTGGGAAGGCTATTCTCAGAAAACACACGTATGAGCTGAGAACATGGAACTTATTGATTATTTGAAAAATAATTATTTTCTAATTTAGGCACTGTGATTTGAAGAAGTACATATAGTAGAGCATAGTAGAGGTTCAGACTTATTATGTCCCAATGCCAATATTATCATTGGTGTCAGCTTCCCCCACCAGTGTCCTCAGGTTTCCCTTTACTCCCACTCCCATATTTTTGATGACTACATCTCTTAACAAACCAGTGCCTTACTAACATCTGTTTTTATATACAGAGTTATAGTAGTTTCTAGGAAGCAATTTGGAAATGACTACCAAAAGCCTCTGTTTTATCAGTGAGTTGAACTAGTAAATGCAAGTTTAGAAATCTGCCTTATTAATGACCTAAAGACACAAAGATTTTCATATCAGCATCATTTATACTGCTAAAAGGAAAAAAGCAAAGTTTACATTATAAACACATTTGATATTATACATGATAGACTATCAGAAAGTTATGGACTTGGTAACAATTTACAGAACTGACAAGAGACTTATAAATAAAATAAGCAAGAAGCATACGAGACAGAATATTCCTCCCTAAGCTGGTGATTGTGCAGTAGCATTAAAACTGATTAGAAGTTATCCTTTGTAATTTATATCTAATGTATAGGAAAGTCAGGAAATTGGTTACACTGAGTAATTATGCTATTATCGGGAATAATCATATTAATAAGCCAGGACTATTAAGAGTTGTTTTGTTGGCTTGAAATTTTCTGCAAGAGATTATATTTTAATAATAAAGATATGAGGCTGGGGAGATAGTACAAGCGTTAAAGTTCTTGCTTTGCATGTGGTCAAATTTAATCCAGTTTCTGGTATATAGTCCTCCAAGCTACCAGCAGTGATCCCTAAGCATGCAGCTGGGAATAGCCCCTGAGTCTCTGCAGATTTACCTCCCAAATATCTATAGATCTATATATACATACAAAATAAATAAATAAAATTATTATAATTATACTTTCTGGGTTTTTTGTTTATTGAATAACATTTATTTATTCAATAAATGCTGGATTTTGAGATGACTACAAGAGTATGCTACCTGCACAGCAGAACCTGGAAAGCTACCCGTGTCTTATTTGATATGCCAAATGCCAGTAACAATTATAGACCTCATTCCCATGACCTGATGGAATGGTTTGAGGCTCTTTATGTTCCTGGAGCAAACAGGTGCCCTTGGGCTCTACTTGCATGAGACAGGTCATATGGAGATGTTACTGGGGCCGCTTGGGCAAATCGATGATGAACGGAAAGACAGTGATACAGTGACAGTGATATAAGTATTGGAGACATACACTTAATAGCAATATAATTATATAAGAGAAAAAAATTAGCAATGCCTGTCTTTTATCAGATCTTTTTGGCTGACTTATTTTTTGGCATCCTTTGATATACAGCAAGGATGAGTCATATAAAGATTAAGGATCTGGATTCTTAACCCACACTTAAAACATTTAAATTCTAGTGGAGCTCTGAACCTGTAAAAGTTACTCTACGTTTTGGTGCTGTTCTGTAGGATGGGTGATGGCTGTCCTTCAGACAGGCTTGCTAGGACAGAATGAGGGTTAGTAGAAGTGTGTTAACACATGGCAGCATTAACAAATGGATTGATTATTAAGTTCCTGCAAGCATTTGAGCCACAATTGCCCTATTTTGGATTTTCCTGGATAACTTATTCACTGACACAAAACAATAAACTTTCGGGGCTGGAGCGATAGCACAGTGGGAAGGGCGTTGCCTTGCACTTGGTCGACCGGGCTTCGATCCCTGGCATCCCATATGGTCCCTCGATAACCACCAGGAGTAATTCCTAAATGGAGAGCCCAGAGTAACCTCTGAGCATTGCTGGGTGTGACCCTCCAAAAAAGAAACAAAACAAAACAACCCCAAAACAAAACAACAAACTTTCTTATCACCGTGCCTCGGTCTTATTCTCTTTTCACATAATAAATTTACTTGTTTTACTTCAAGGTACATTTTTTTTTCAGGAACTTAAGCTCAATTTCTTTGAGAATGTGTCTCTGTCTCCTTGTTAGAGTACAAAAATATTCCCATTTCTAATCATGATAGGCTGTGATCTTGCACTTATTCTTGAGTAGGTGATTCTAGCTTTGGACCATGTTACTGACAAAGTGTAAATTTGAATATGGGCCAGTGTGCAAGACCTTTTGAGGTCTTCGAGAAAAGAATCTCTTAGAGTATGATGGTAAATGGCCACAGTAATGAGAAAAAATCTCCAGTGTCCTTTAAATTCTCTTAAAAATATTCTAGAAAGAGGGGCCGGAGTGATAACCCAGCGGGTAGGGCGTTTGCTTTGCACGCGGCCAGCCTATGCTGGCCCGGGTTCGATCCCTGGCATCCATATGGTCCCCCAAGCACCACCAGGAGTAATTCCTGAGTGCAGAGCCAGGAGTAACCCCTGAGCATTGCCGGGTGTGACCCAAAGAGCAAAAAAAAAAATTCTAGAAAGAAGGAATTCACAACTGTATGTATAAGGTATTGTCAAGCTTATAGCTAACTCTAAATGTGATGTCTCAAAAAGCTAATTAACTCATTTCTCAGATCTTTATTATTAATTGGATGATATCCAGTGTTTCAGAAATGCATTCACATTGTATTCTGGTCCACAATACTTTTTTGTTGCTTAAAGAGAGCATTAATTTGTATAGCTTGCAAATAACCAGCACTGTATACTCCAAATTATTGAGAAATGGAGACAATTACACATTCCTCAGTATCCTGGACTTTAGAATACGCTGCTTGTGTGCTTCTGCCTCCACCTGTATTGAAATTTGTATGTGTAATTTACAAAAAATAGCTTGATTTCAGATTTCTGACTATTAGACATAAAGACAAATATTTCAACATATTCTTCTCTCGTTGTTTAATTTCATTCTATTTAATTAGAAAGGAAATGTACAGTGTCAATATTCTATAATATCTTTTTATATTAATAAAAATCTAAGGCAGTATTTTGGAAGCAAATCAACTAAAGCCATCTGGTCTGTACAGCCTTTGTTCCCCCGAATTTGTTATTTGCTAACAGGCTGCCAGACTTATGTGGTATGGAGAAGAGGAGCAGAGGGATTTGGATAAAGGCCAATTAGTAATAAATTTCTCATATTCTTGTTAACTCACCTAGTTTAGCGATTTCAAAACACTTAAACTTGCCAAGGAAATGGTGTTTGGTCTAAATATTGAACAAATGACAGAAAATAATGAGTAAAATAATTTAAAATTGATATAAGTCTATAAAACAAGGACAGACCCTTGAAGTATCACAAAAGAGAGTTCAAACAGCTGAATCTCTTGTGTCCCATTGACATTTAAAATTTGTTGTATCAGATTTTGCTGACAACTTCCCCTTTTGGTCATAGTTAATGAATAATATGTAATTTTATATAAAACAATGATTTGATTTTTCTGTTACATGGAGGAACATTTAGTTTTCGATTGTTTTTAGTCAATTAAACAATAATTTGAAGTTTGTGAGTTCCCTAGAACAACCAAGTTTGGGATGTCATCATTTGGCAAGTCTGTCATTCAATCAATATATTGACTTTATATAATCAGATGTGAAAATGAAAATTTCAGTTCAAAGACTAGATTTTTCAGTTATTTATAAGAATTACTACTTAAAATTAATATTATGAAACATGATCCATAATCTCTTGTTTTCAATTCTTGACATTTTTTCACTAGGTGATACTTTATGTATATTCTTCATCACGATCATGATCACGATCACGATCTTCCCGTTAATCATCTATTTGCTAGAGCGGGCACCAGTAATATCTCAATATGTCCTGTCACATGCTGTAGAGCCAAGGGCATCGGCTTGGTACAGGAACATAAAGAGCCTCAAACCATTATATTAGGTCATGAGAATGATCTAATATAATTGTTACTGGCATTTGGCATATCAAATACAACACGAGCAGCTTGCTAGGCTTGCCGTACGGGAGGCATACTCTATAAACACCTCCAAATAAAGCCTTTATTGATGAACCGCAGCGGCCGCAGCGGCCGCCGAGCCGGGCTGTGATGGGCTGGTCGGCTGGGTGGAGTTCTGATGAGAGGGAAGTCCAATGTGGAAAATGGCGGCGCCCATGGAGTGGGTGGGGGGTCGCCTGGCTTGTTGTGAGGTTCTGCCGGGTGGTGGGCCAAGGCTGGAACCCACCATGCCTCCCGACTGCCTCATGAACGGCTGGGCACAGGGAGAGCAAGGAACCGCCCTGCCCCATGTCTGAGAGTCTCTGGACCAGCAGATGAAGAATAATATTCTTCATATTATTCTAAAAAGCAAGCATTATACAATTCTTGCTGCTTTAGGCATCTTCACCATTGTTACTATAGCTACTCCATTACAGTTTGTAGCTAGAACATTCCTATTGTGAAAATTTCCTAATTTAATAAAATGAAGAATGTTACTGGCACTCTTTACAATATAGAGATTCCAAAATATTTAGCAAAAATTATTTTGATTTGTATTTATTTCATTATTGTACAACTTTTTTAACTTTTCCAAAAAATTTCTTTATGTCTTTTAGATGCTTCAAACTTATTTTAGTTTTGAACACAGAGCCAAGTAACTTGACTTATGTTAGGAGAAAAACTTTTTTAAAATATTTTTTGATTTATGATTATAGTGCTCAGGAAGCATGATGTATACCTATTTTATTAATATTTACTCAACAAATGTTTACTAAGCCCTTCTTTATACCTTCCTTATATATAAATATATATAAATTTATATACACAAATATATACATCCTTTTATATAAATATATTTACATATATTTAAATATATCAAATATATATCTGAATATATGTATTTGAGGCCAGCTATTTTAAATCTCCAAATTCCATCTCAAGAGCCCTGGATAATTAATTCTTGCTAACTTGTATTTTCCTTAGTCTTCAAACTCCTTTACATGGAGAGGCTGGGTTTATATTTGCACAGCTGGAAAATCTATCCGTTTGTAGTTCACAGAGTGAACTGAGTCAGAGAAACTCCCTGGCTTGTCTCCTGTCCCGTTAGGTGAATTTTTCTCCCTCCCCTCTGAAAAGAGTCATTTCAACTCTTAGAAAACGGTTTCAGTGTCCCTTCACCTCATTGTGCATCTCAGCAGACGAGCACTCAGGACAGGCAAGCTGATCATCAGGAAGTCATCTTCCTCTCCGTCTTCTCCCCCTCTCTGCCTTTCCTGGACGAACCTCGGAAGCACGAGCGCCTCGTAGAGATTCCTCCATTCCTGCGTGTCACTGCTCCCTCCACATCTCTGTTTTCTTCTCCGAGTGCTTCCATCTGTATTAGAATACAGTTCGGGTTTCTCTTCCTCTACAAAAGAAAATGAACCCAAAATCACTGTCCCTAAGGTGGCATTATCTCTATCTGATGGCAGCCCGGCTTGGGGACAGGAGCTGGCATGTACATGGGTCCCTCACTTCATCTCTTCACTCCTGTCTCTTCTGTCTGTCTCGCCAGCAGAGTTTGCATTTCCTACGGGCCCTGAAGACACCAGCTCCAGAAAACCAGTGGGTGGTTCTGTTTCGCCTTGGACCAAGCTTTCTGGTGTCTTCTACGGAGGAGCACTCCGAGTCCCCTCCTGTTTGGGGCTCCTCTCCCTCGGTGGTGACCCGGTCTCTGTGCACCCCTTTGCCTCTCCCATACTCCTTCCATTCTCTGCTCTGGAAGAACTGGAAGCTGTCCAAGTTCAGTCTGATCCACCTCTCCTTACTCTTGCTAGGCTACTTCCTGCCTGGGGACCGGCATTCTCTCTCTCTGTCTCCTGCTGAGATCTGCCGGGTTTGTCCTTTTTGGCTCCTGTGTCATTTTCCCCATGGGTGTCTTAGAAGCATCTTCAGCTCAGAATCCTAAAACTGATCATTTGATCACTTGATCACTTGAATCCCGTTATTCATTGATTTGCTCAAGCGGGCACCAGTAACATTTCCATTGGATCCTATCACGTGCCAATGTAGCCCAATGGCATCTGGTTGATTCAGGAATATGAAGAGCCTCAGACCATTCTTTCAGGGCCTTGACAAGGAAGTCTGACCATCTTGTAGGTGGGTGGCCACGTGATCTTTTGACATCCCGTGGGATCCAGTCGGTAACGGCTCTAATCCAGCGGTCATCTCCAAATCGCATTACATGTCCAGCCCATCTGATTTTCGATGTCTTGGCAAATGAGACAGCGTCCCTGGACTCGGAACAGCGATGGAGGTTGGAACTCCTAAAACTGAATTCATGATAATCCCCCTACATACTTAAGATTCTCCTCAAAGACTACCCCACTATACTCATTTTCAGCTTGTCCTATTTATCCTCATTTAAAGATAGCCTTTATCCTCAGATTAATTCATGTTTAGTGATTATTACTTTCTCATAAAGGTAATAAGACATTTAGTCATTGGAGACAATGATCAAACTGGAATTGAATTTCTCCATTCTCCCCCTTCCCCTCCACTTCAACAAAACAAAATATAGAAATGGAACTTCCTGACTTCAAATCTGGTTATCCTTTTACTTCATTTTAGTGAAGTGCTAGGTAAGGAGAATTTAATTTCGCTCAGTCAAATGAGACTTATGAGATTCATAGAAGGACACTTTGTACCACTAATTATAGTCATAAAAGAATATGCTCTTATCTGTGAAATTCATTGATAAGCTAAACCTTATTTTCTGAATTGAGTTCTTCCATTAGTCACCTAATATATCAACGATTATTAGGTGACGATTATTAGTGAATTTTACCTTCACTTCTGAGGAGTATGCCAAAAAATGTCAAAAAAGTATAAAGACATAAAGAGAGCAGTTTAGGAGCTTTTATAGTAGACATCTTCGAAGATTGTTAAGGATCAAATGCCATTCCTTCGCCTCCAAGTAATTGGAAGTGGATAAAAGCAATCTCTTGATTTTTAAGCACTTAGAAATTTGGAGAGTTCATCAAGTGTATCTGAAATGTCTAAAGGTAAAAGAAAAGGGAAAGAAAAGGAAGAAACTTATTCTACAACTTATGTCCACACAAATGTGAACTGACTAAAATATAGTAAGATTAAAAATTTTATTGAGAGAATCAAAATACCTGAATTAGGGGCCGGAGTGATAGCAGAGCAGGTAGGGTGCTTGTCTTGCGAATGGGTGACTCTGGTTTGATCCCTGGCTACCCATATGGTCCCCAAGTCCACTAAGAGTGACCGCTAGTGACTCAGGGATTAGGCCTGCAGAGTCAGACCTAAACCCCGAGTACTACTGGTGTGGATCACAAACAAGCACAAAGTGCTGAATTTCAGCTTAAGTTCTGTTGAAAATAAGCTTCTGCTGAATTGTACAGCCAAGCTCAGTGTATCCAACTCAGAAGTGGCAATCGGATGCCAACCAAAAGCTCCTGACTGCAAAAAGCATTTTATAATTCTTTTATTATAAAAATGTTATTGTTTCTCTTAAACACCTTTGGGTTTCCCAATCAAAGCAGATTTAGCTTCACCTAGCTTAATGATCCTAAGGCTTCTTGAGATGACAAAACTTGCATTTAAATTTCCTGGGAGAGTTCTAAATGGTTACAAGTCTTCTTTATTTTTTTTATGTCACTATCTTCCCGTTAATCATCTATTTGCTAGAGCGGGCACCAGTAATATCTCCATATGTCCTGTCTCATGCCAGTAGAACCCAAAGGCATCCGCCTGCTCCAGGAACATAAAGAGCCTCAAACAATTATATTAGGTCACGGGAATGACCTAATATAAATGTTACTGGTATTTGGCATATCAAATACTACACGAGCAGCTTGCCAGGCTTGCCGTGCGGGTGGCATACTGTTGTAGTCACCTCTAAATAAACCATTTATTGATAAACTGTGCTGCCGCTAGTGGCGCGCCAGCTGGGCTGTGATAGTCTGGTCTGCTGGGTGGAGTTGTGATGAGAGGGAAGTCTGGATGTGGAAAATGGCGGGCCCCATCGAGTAGGGGAGGGTGGTCTGGCTTGTTGTGAGGCTCATCTGGGGTGGCAGGCCAGGGCTAGAACCCGTCATGCCTACCGGACACCTCACGAGCAGCTGGGCACAGGGAGAGCAAGTAGCAGCTCTGCCCCATGCCTAAGAGTCTCTGGTTCAGCATACCTGGGCCGGATTGAAAAAAAAAAACTGCTGCAGGGTGGCTGTCGATGATCCGGGCTGTGATAGTCTGATCTGCTGGGTGGAGTTGTGACAAGAGGGAAGACGGATGTGCAAAATGGCGGGCCCCATGGAGTGGGGAGGGTGGTCTGGCTTGTTGTGAGGCTCAGCTGGGGTGGCAAGCCAGGGCTAGAACCTGCCATGACTCTCGGGAGCCTCAAGAGCAGCTGGGCACAGGGAGAGCAAGTAGCAGCTCTGCCCATGTCTGAGAGTCTCTGGTTCAGCATACAGGGAGATTTAAATTGATAACAATTCATTGATTCTCTTCTCCTTGATCAAATGTTGTCTTCATTCTCTGTGATGTCTACTCTCCTCCAAGGACGCTGGGAGAACAGATGAAAACTCACGAGTCCAGTGCATATTTTTGAACACAGTGCTTTTGAACGTAAACTTAGGAAGACTGGCAACAGCAGGGACTCAGCATTCTTCAGCATTGATTTAGAAGCAGCAGCGGCCATTTCAGCAATCCTGGGTAAGCTGTCCAGTCACTGCCATCAAGTGTAGCTTCTTATCCAACACTTCGGGCCTTCAGGTCATAGAGAGCAGCAAGTTTCTGGGGAACCCTCAGAAGCAGACCAAGGATGCTCAGCAATGAGGAGGTGAGGGTGGAATTCAGTCTGCAACTAGAGTCAGCGTTCAGGAAGTTTGAGGAACACATCTTGCACAGAAAAAGACTGTGAAGGTGGAGATTTTCCTGCTTCTGGAGAGCCTGTGTCAGGTGATAACATTACACAGCAACTGAGCAATGTGTTCAGGGTCGGCCTGTAAGTTCCATCCTGAGCGGTGCCCCAACTCCCTTTTTTATGTCATTAACATCAAATCTAACTAAACAACTGATCCACCAAGAGAACCAACCAGCCAAAAACTGAGGCTAATCATTTCCCTAACCAAAAGCTCAAGGTCAGCATAATCTCCTGGGCAAAAGAGTTTAAGCATTAGAGAATGAAGTAGAGCAGCTAAAGTCTGCTCAGGAAAGGATAGAATAAACGCAGAGTCTTCCAGATGGAGAAAGCAGCAGAGGCAAAATAGAATAGGAAAGTCCCAAGGCTTCACTCCATACTCTAAGGCTGTGTGAAACCCCAGCCCCGCTCTTAGCCTACCACTGAATGTTAATGCATTTCTCATTGTCCTAAATGTTTCTGCCTACTGAAGCATCAAGAGGCTGGCTGGGAGGGAACTGGGGACACTGGTGAAAGGATTAGTGCTGCTGGTATATTCTATGCCTAAAATTAAATCAAATGATTTTGTAATTCCTGGTAGATGCAATAGAAACAGAGGAACAGAAGCCTCACATGTCTGGAACCATAGTGGGGGTGATACTGTTTTGGAGGAAGAGGCTGAGCTGTGAGCTCACTCCCAGGACAGGGACAGTCCTTGTGTGATTTTTGTCTCCTTGTTCATTTGTCTCATTCTCTGCAACTAACCACTAGTGGACAGAGGTTGAACTTGCCAGTATGACTGGCTTTATTGTGACAAATTGTCACAAGCAACCAACCAAAACTGAAGCAAACTCCTGCCTTTGTGCTTGTCATGAACGGCAACACACAAGAATTGTATCTGTAGTTGCTGTTCTTTACTCCCCTCTCCTCCCTTCCCTCCCCATCTCTACATTTCCCCTCCCTCCTCTTCTCTAGCGATGAGGCCGCGGTTCTGCTCTGCAGGGAGATGCCTTCTCTTTGAGCGTCTCTTCTCAGACCCCCGCCCCGCCTTGCTCCTGTTCTCTAGCTTGGTACTTTATGTTGGTGGCAGGTGGCAAAAAAATCTTGGGTATCACATTTTTTAATTAATATTTTATTATACCACCATGAGATACACATTTACAAAGATGTTCGTGTTTGGGTTTTGGTCTTACAGAGTTCCAGCACCCATCCCTCCACCAGTGCCCATTTCCCACCACCAATGTCCCTGATTCCCTCCTTTATCCTCTAGCCTGCCTCTATGGCATGTTCTTTATCTCTCTATCTCTCTCTTTCTCTCTTCCTTCTCTTACACATTGTGGACTACAATACATACTTTTAGAGGTTATCATGTGTATCTTTGTTGCCTATATTTAATGCTTAGTTCTAGGCTGGTATTATCATTTTCGATGATTATTAGCACACTATTCCCTTCTCTGTCTGAACTAACCTCTGACTCCCACACTTTTGTGGTAGATTCCATCCACCGACAAGACCTCCTGATCCATGTTTTGCCTGACCTTGGATATTGGTATCATACTTGTCACACTTCAAGCATATATGAGTTGCATCGCTTTACACCTTCTATCAATTGGTTAAAAACTGGTAACTACACTAGAAGAATATTCGGAGAATAATTATGCTTTTTGAAATGTCAAACAAATTACCCTGGGAAAGTTATGAGGCTGGACAGATTCAGTCTTTCAGCTGCTCATATTTTCTTTCTAAATAGTACTTGATTTTTTAATTAAATTATTTTTTACTGCTTGAGCATCTGTGGTTTCCAAGACCATTAGCAATGGTTTCTCATGCACTTCTTTACGGGTCCTGGTCTATTGATCAGCATTTAATTGACTTTATCTGCAGGTCAGTTTACTAGTTAGGGTACTTACTACTTTCGCATCTCCTCAGACTATTATTCGAAATAAATTATTTTAGGCTAACCAACATATATATGAAATGTTTTAGTTTTGCTGTATTGGGTTAAATACCTTATTTAAGCACCATGTTGTCTTCTAGTAAAGCTGCAGCCCAGTTTTCTTTTACTCTTCTGCAGTACATGAGCCCTCAGTGTGTCAAAGACATTAGACTGACTTTGCAGGGTAGAAACCAAAATATGTATTTCAGGATTCTTTCACAAACAAGAGGTGAGCAAGCGTATACCACGTTAATTCAAGATTAAGCTCTGAGAAATAAAAATGAAATGTAGGTAATACATCTTACCACACACAGTCAAGATTAATAAGAACACCATAATAGTGTCAGCAGGGATGTAGAAATACAGTGCCGTTCTCATATTCTTAATAGGCATATATGTTTCTGCAGAGTTTCTGAAAGAAAATGTCAATATTTATCAAGTTCCTTAACCAGATTGGCTCAGCAATTCAACATATAATTATTCCAAGAAAATGATTTATTCCAAGTAAATGAAGCTGCTGCAAATAAAGCATTGTAGTTTTCTATGTAGAGCTCCCAAAGGGAGCTATGTTCAGAAATAGATAGTTAAAAAAATCAGTACACTAGTATAATGTGCCCATTAGAATCTTGGGGTAGAAGTAAGTGGTCTGTCAGCACAATCCACTATCAAAGGAAAAGGTAAGTCATTAAAGGTTATGAACCGTCATTTTAATTTTTACAGAAGTGGTTTTCTTTGGAGGAGATGGTTGATGGTTGACCTTCTTCCTTTACTTTTACCTGAATCTCAATTTTTAGGCCATAGACACATGATAGTTTTAAATGATATATTAGTTCAATAAATGTTTTATGTATTTCCTTTTTACATATTGTTTTGCTTTTTTGAGTGGTGCCCAGAAATCAACCTATGGTAGCTGTTTTAAATAACTTTAAATTATCCATAAAGGAACATGCAGAGACTCAAACGCGGCTAGGGAACCTGGAACTCAGCTCTCCCTGGGCTCAGCTGACCATGGGGCTCCCAGGAGGACAGATGGGTTTTAGGAGTGGGGCCCGTCACCTCTGGGGGGTCCCAGAAGCAGCTGTATGAGACTCGCCCACCACAGTAGCCGCCACCTTCGCTTTCCGGATGCTGCAACATAATCAGCCCACCCAGGAGGGATGCTATCTCAAGATCAGATTAACCGAGCAAAACGAGTTCGAGCCCAGGTAGGCACCTTCCAGAAGCGAGAATCACCGGAATTTATCAGATGGAGTCGGGGCCGGCCCTTCCCCTCCATTTTGTCCGAGTCTGGTGGCCCCCGCCCAGGAGCTGCCCCTGGGGTGACCGGCTATAACATGCAGAGACTCAAACGGGGCTGGGGAAGCTGGAACTTGGCTCTCCCCAGGCTCAGCTGACCATGGGGCTCCCAGGAGGACAGATGGGCTTTGGAAGTGGGCCCATCACTTCTGGGGGTTCCGGAAGCAGCAGGGTGAGACTCGCCCACCACACTAGCCACCACCTTCGCTGTCCAGACGCTGACCATGAGGCCCCTAAGTCACGCGCCGCAAGCGGTCCATCAAACTAGTGGAAACAGTTATGTCCTTTAATGTACTGCATTCTACGATGTGTAGGAAAGTTAGGTGGGCGGGAGAGATAGAGAGGAGAGAAAAGACATACAGAACCCACCAAGTAGTTGAGGTGTGGGAGGGGGGAGGGAGGTGGGGACATTGGTGATGGGAGATGGGTTCGGGTGGAGGGGATGGGTGTTGGAACACTGTAGAACCATAACTCTACATGAGCATCTTGCAATTGTATGTCTAAAAGTGGTGTAATAAAATTTGAAAAAAAAGATAAATTATCCAAAAAAGGGAAACCATAAACATTCTCTTTCTTCATTTCCCATCACATGGCAGAGATACATAAGGGAAGAAATCATTGTCACTGTGATTTGTCTATTATTTATATTTTAAAATAATTCAGGATTTTATTTCTTACCACAAATATCCTGCCACTCGAGGTATTGCAGGTGTGGCTCTGGTGCCCGGCTGCATCAGCAGGTGAAGACAGGAGACAGGCTTGTCTACACCCAGAGCTCTGATCCGTGGGCCCTGGATGGTCTGACACAGAAAAAGACTGGGTCCCCTGGGATGAACCCAGAGCCACAGCAGAGCCTGGCAAGCTACGCATGGTATAATCGATAAGCCAAAAAGAGTAACAATAATGGACCTCATTCCCAGCGAATGGAGATCTTACTGGTACCTGCTCGAGCAAATCAATGAACAATGGGAAGACAAGTGACAAGTGACAAATGACAACTAACTGATGACCTTACTCTTACTGACATACAGACTTGAGAAGGGCAAAGGCGAGGTAAGAATAGACCATTGCCTCCAAATTAAGGAGAATCAGCAAATTGCCATGAAGTTTTTCTCTGTGATAACTGAGACAAGAATCAAAATACCTAACACTTTTCAAAGTAAGATTTGTGTTATGAAAATAGAGAACAGTCGCCCATTAATAAAAAAAAATTAATATTAACACCTAAGCAAGGTCATTGCAGACTGTTTTTTAACCCAAAAATTTAAAATGTTGAAATAAGCATTGTAGTAACAAAGACTTGACCTTTCACTTTATTTAAATTTTATTAAGTTATGTAAAGTCATTTATAGTCTTGGCATTAAACTTGCTGAATCATTTTTTGGCTTATTTTGGGCAGTGTGTGAGAGATTTTTCTTTAACCAACTTATATTGTTGTTAGGAACCCTTTAAAATAATTTACTTTGTGTATACTTTATTTAGGTTTTATTTTCCCAAATCAAAACAATAAGTGAATATAACATCATTTGACCCATTTTTTACTTTGGAAGGCAGAGGAACCATGTTTTCCTTTTCAGATATATGGGATAATTTCTGAATATTTTCTTAATTTTTATAATATCCTTTGAATTAAATTTAAAAACTGGGCCCCCTGGGATGAACCCAGAGCCACGGCAGAGCCTGGCAAGCTACCTGTGGTGTATTTGATTTGCCAATAACAGTAATAATAATGGACCTCATTCCCAACAAATGGAGTCATTACTGGTACCCACTGGAGCAAATTGATGAACAACGAGAAGACAAGTGATCTTAGAATTTTTAAGTGCTTGTCATATGACTTCAATAAATTTAAGATTTCAAATTGTAGAAAATATTTGTGTAAAGTCAGTTGTATATAGGAAGAGTAGCTATTGTCTATAGCAAACAAAACATACCTGTTGTGTCTTTTCTAGTACATATATTTGTCAAAGACGTATTTTAAAAAAGATGCATTCACTCTGTTAATGCCACACCGAATGCAGCTCTGAGTCCAAAGGAAACCACCAGTCATGTGCCCAGGAGGAAAGTAGCCACAGATCAAGTTTCTTTTGCCCCTACAGTTTGGTTTTACCCTTGTAGATTCAAAATTCTTGGCCTGAACAGCAATTCCTTGATCACTTGATAACTTGACATCCCATTATTTGTCGATTTGCTTGAGCGGGTGCCAGTAATATTTCTATTGGTCCCTGTCACGTGCCAGTGTAGCCCAATGGCATCTGCTTGCTCTAGGAATACGAAGAACCTCAAACCATTCATTCAGGGTCTTGACGAAGAAGTCTGACCATCTTGTAGGTGGGCAGCCACGTGATCTTTGATGTCCTGTGGGATTCAGTCAGTAATGGCTCTAGTCCAGTGGTCATCTCCAAGTTGCATTACATGTCCAGCCCATCTGATTTTTGATACCTTTGCAAACGAGACAGCATTCCTGACTCTCAATTGTCGATGGAGGTCGGAACTCTGGATTCCTTCTCTCACTTGAGTGAATTGAGGGACTTGAGGGAATGCAAGATTCCCTCTGAATGGAAAACCAGCAGGACAGTTCTACTGTTCAAGAAGGGAGACATACATGACATTGACAAATATTGCCTAATCTGCCTGTTGTCCATCATCTACAAGATGTTCACTCGAGTCATTCTGAACAGGATTGGCAGAACATTAGATGAAGGACAACCATGCGAGCAAACTGGCTTCTGAAAAGGGTTCAACACAATCAACCATATCCACACGGTAACCAAGCTCATTGAGGTTTGTAGGGAGTTCAAGATGCTGCTCTGTCTCACGTTCATTGATTTAAAGAAAGCCTTTGATTCTGTTGAGACTGAAGTGGTCATTGAAGGCCTAGCTAATCAGGGCATTCAAACCCAACATCAAGATCCTTTGTGAGCTGTATTCACCACCAGGATCTCACCATTCCACAAGGAAGTGATTACTTGATCACTTGAATCCCGTTATTCATCGATTTGCTCGAGCGGGCGCCAGTAACATTTCCATTGGACCCTATCATGTGCCAATGTAGCCCAATGGCATCTGGTTGATTCAGGAATATGAAGAGCCTCAAACCGTTCCTTCAGGGTCTTTACAAGGAAGTCTGACCATCTTGTAGGTGGGCGGCCACGTGATCTTTTGACATCCCGTGGGATCCAGTCAGTAATGGCTCTAGTCCAGCGGTTGTCTCCAAATCGCATTACATGTCCAGCCCATCTGATTTTCGATGCCTTGGCAAACAAGACAGCATCCCTGATTCTGGAATAGCGACGGAGGTCAGAACTCCGGATTCCTTCTCTCACTTGAGTGAGGCGTGATATTCCAAGCATAGCTCTTTCGATTCCTCTCTGGGAGACCCGAATCGCATTCTCATCCTGCTTTCGTAGGGCCCAGGTCTCTGAGGTGTATGTTAATGCAGGGAGAATGGTGGAGTCGAAGAGATGTGCCTGGAGCCGGAGGTTCTTTGTCCTTTTAGCTATTTCTTTGATGCCTTTGAAGGCATTCCATGCCGCCTCTCTCCTGGCAAGCTGTCCGATGCGTGTTCGATATGCCAAATCCAGTAACAGAAATGTTTATTTTCCTGACCCCGAAAGAGCCCTTAATACGGCAGCAGTAAGAAAGGCAAACAAGCAGTGCCAGACAAAATTTCATGGCCATCCTAGGCTGCCAAAACGAAGAAGGACTAAAATGACTGTCTGCACTTTCAATGCACGTACACTGGCATTGGGAGCATATATTGAGGATCTGATGCTGCAAGCAAAAGCGATCAAGTACGACATCATTGGTTTGACTGAGACGAGGAGGCGTCAGTTGCATCATGCTGTATTTGACACTGGAGAAGAATTGTTCCTTGGAACATGCGACAAAAAGAGGCATCGGTGGCATTGGTGTCCTTGTCAACATGAACATGGCCATAAACATTGAAGGAAGTGATCATTGACGTTAAAAGAGGAGTTCGACAGGGTGATACCATTTCACCAAAACTCTTCAGCACCACCCTCAAGAACATCATGTAGCAATTAGAATGGGATGGAATGGGAGTGATGATAGACGGTCGGCAACTACACCACCTCCGCTTCGCTGATGACATCGTTCTAATAACACCAAACATTAGCCAAGCGGCACAGATGCTGGCTGATTTGGACCATGAATGTGGAAAGGTAGGTCTATAGCTGAATCTCAACAAAACAATGTTCATTAAAAACGAACTAGTTCCAGATGCTCTATTTACTCCAATGGAACAAACATCTCTGAATGCAGCAGTTATGTGTACCTAGGTCGAGAACTCAACATGATGAATGACCTAAAACCTGAGCTGCACAGGAGGAAGAGAGTGGCATGGAACGCCTTCACGAGCATTGAATAAATAGATAAAAGGACAAAGAACCTCTGGCTCCTGGCACATCTCTTCAACTCCACCATTCTCCCTGCATTAACATATGCTTAAGAGACATGGGCCCTATGAAAGTAGGATGAGAATGCTATTCTGGTCTCCCAAAGAGGAATCAAAAGAGCTATGCTTGGAATATCATGCCTCATAAATCCCTATTGACCTTAATTAGAGAAAAGGGCCTTCCTCCAAATCTTTTTAGCAACACAGCCTCGTTAGACCCTGAAGTGCTGTTTGGGAGCAGGGAGAAACCCGCCACCTTCCCCCCCAGCATACCCCACCATTCCTCTTGGTTCTTTGTGGGGTGTATAATAAAGTATAATGTCAGAGAGATTAGCAAAGCAAAAAATCAAATGCCCTTAAGATGAAGGATTTCTACAACAGTAAAAGCTAGGGTGAGGGAGAGAAATTGCTTTGTGTTAGTGGACCTAAGGCTCCCAGAGAGAGGACAGAGACAGTGTTTACACAGAAGAAATGGATGTTCACACAGGAGAGAGAGGTGTTCACACAAGAGAAAGGGATGTTCACACAGGAGAGAGGGGTGTTCACACAGGAGAAAGGGGTGTTCACACAGGAGAGGTGTTGACAAAGGAGAAAGGAGTGTTCACACAGGAGAGAGGGGTCTTCATACTGGAGAAAGTGGTGTTCACTCAAGAGAGAAGTGTTCACACAGCAAAGTGAAGTATTAGCACGGGAGAGAGGAGTGTTCACATTTACTGGGAGAGAGAAAATATCACTTGATCACTTGATCACTTGAATCCCGTTATTCATTGATTTGCTCGAGCGGGCGCCAGTAACATTTCCATTGGACCCTGTCATGTGCCAATGTAGCCCAATGACATCTGGTTGATTGAGGAATATGAAGAGCCTCAAACCGTTCCTTCAGGATCTTAACAAGGAAGTCTGACCATCTTGTAGGTGGGCAGCCACGTGATCTTTTGACATCCTGTGGGATCCAGTCTGTAACGGCTCTAGTCCAGCGGTTGTCTCCAAATCGCATTACATGTCCAGCCCATCTGATTTTGAAGCCTTGGCAAACGAGAGAGAAAATATACATTTCTCAAATGATATGTTTATGGGTAAACCTGTGTCAGGATGGTAGCTTCAAAAAAGACATTTTCATAGATAATGCATCTAGAAAATCTAGAAATATCTAGAAAATCTAGGAAAGGGAAGAGGAATGATTATTTCTTTGACTAGAGAAAAGGTGAAGTACTGAAATTATCTTCTAGAGCCTTCACTGACCTGAACTTAAAGCCACCTGCATTCTTATTTTCTTCTTTTTTTGGGTCACACCTAGCAATGCTCAGGGGTAACTCCTGGCTTTGCACTCAGGAATTACTCCTGGTGGTGCTTGGGGACCATATGGGATGCCAGGGGTTGAACCCGGGCCGGCACAGGCTGGCCGCATGCAAGGCAAACGCCCTACCCACTGGGCTATCGCTCCTGCCCCACCACCTGCATTCTTAAATTAACTGAGTGGTGAAAGGAGACACAGGTGTATATATATATATATATATATATATATATATATGTATATATATATGTATGCATATGTACATACATATATACATACACACATATATATACATATATATGTATATATATATATACATATATATATATATATATATATATATATCTTCCAGTACCTGTATTGCAAACCGTAATGCCCAAAAGGAGAGAGAAAGGAAGGGGATGGAGAGAGAGAGAGTGGAGAGAGGAGAGAGAGAGAGAGAGAGAGAGAGAGAGAGAGAGAGAGAGAGAGAGAGAGAGAGAGAGATCTGCCATAGAGGCAGGCTAGTGGTGGCAGGCTGGGGGCTGGGTTAAGGGAAGGGAAGTTGGGACATTGGTGGTGAGGGATGTCCACTGGTGAAGGGATAAGTGTTGAAACATCTGACTGAAATTAATCATAAACAACTTTGTAACTGTGTATCTCATGGTGATTCAATTAAAAATTTAAAAATCTAAAAAAACAAAAGTGACACCTCTGGGAAAAGATTCTCCTCCAGGCACACTAAGAGCCGCCTGACTCGCTTGGGAGACACATCTCTGTGCTGTTTGTGTTTTTCAGCATCTCTCAGTGAAACGAGAAACCTAGACTAAAAAGTCAAGTAGAAGAATTTGTCAATATCTGGAGACTGATTATGAATCACTGAATGGATTATAATTTTTTTTACCAAGCACAGGTTTTCTTTTGTTTTTTGAATTTAAGTATTGTAATGTTAAGATCATTTTCTACTAATCAACAAAAATATTTCAAAGGAAATGACAGTTAGTGGTTCTTATTTAGTTAGCAAAAACCCTTTCTGTCAGAAAAAAGAGAATTAAGCAGAGGCTTCAGGATCTTGTGGATGGATCTGTTGTGAAGCCCAAACATTTGAGCATCTGCAAGAAATTGCGCAGCAATTATGACACCTGTTTAATCAAGCCTACTCATAATTTATTAATCTAGACAATTAACTCCCTTGATAGGACGTATCTCATCAACTTGAGTCTCTGGCACAAAGATGCATGAACCAGTACTTTGAGTTATAGTTAAGGTTTATCTATGCATGTGGTGTGGGATTCTTACCCTGATGCCCATATAAGTGGATTTCATACCTGTAAAGCAACAGATTTGCTATTGTTTCCTTCCTTTAGGCTATAGTTTCTGATGTATGGAAAAGGTTCCCACTGTTGTGAGAAATTACTAGAACATCTCTACGATGTCTATCAAAGTGTGACATGGAAAAGAATGTTGGAATCTTCTCCAAATAAAAAAGGGGGAGAGAAGGCAAGAAAATGCGATTTTTATCTAAAATAAGATAAAATATAAAATTTCTCACCATGTGTATGTTTGCAATATTTTACTAAGACTTCAATCCCAGGAGAGGGGGAAAGCAGAACCACTTCAGTGTGAACAGGAATGAAATAGCGCAGACCCCCCAAGGTTAATCTCTGCACCCACCCAGAGTCCTGGCCCAGGGCAGGGTCCCCCTGGCATCAAGGCCCAGAATGTGTTTCCCTTGATGGCTCAGACATGTACCCTGGGAATTTCAGGAGTCTAAGGAGAAAGTAGAACCCAATTTGCCAAAGGCAACCACTGCCTGTTTTTAAAAAGGGGTAGTGTGGTCTGAATAACACACTCAGTTCCAAAGAACAAGGCTCAGTAGCCACGTACTCCAGTGGTACTCATCCTCACTAACTCCCTTGTGCATGGTTCCCTGCTACTGGGTCCAAATTGTTGACCAATGAATGCTGAAAACATTGTGGGAAGATTGACACACATATGAAAGTATTGACTCTTGATGCAACAGCAGAGAATCTGCAGGACGAAGAGAAGTTGTTCTCTGACTTGTGTCTCTGGAAAGCAGCTTCTTGGGTGTCCTGGCACTTAGGACCCTGTCTCCCAGTGCCTTGCGTGGCTGCCTTGTGCATAATTAAGGATAAAGCCATCCTTGGGTAAGGGATCACATGGTCCAGTTGGGAGACTAAACAACAGGCTGAAGAAGTCGTGATACCAAACCCAAGAGAGGAAAGAATGAGAGAAACTTAGCAGATAAAAGTTTGTGGTCAGGTAGGAAAGAAGAAATCCAATACCAGGTCATCAAGCTAAAGCCATTGATGATGAGGTTCTGGAACTCACACACACACGCACACACACACACACAGAGTGGAGGGCACTATTGATTGGAGGTAAGTACGGCTCAGATGCAGTGACCAGTAGAATGTGGAAGATGATGTCCTTTAGTGGGGTTGCAATCCTAATGTGCAAAACATTGACAATGTCTTAATTTTAGCCACACTCAAGTCAAATTCCTTCATCCTCTTTGTGCTTTTCTGTGTTAAATCATGCTCTAGCTTCACCTATCCCTCTCTGAGCATGTTATAGGCTTTATTCTGGAGACTGGTATTCCTCCTAGCTGTGTGATGATATCCTGTAACCCGTGAAATTAAGAAGCAGGCTCCAGAGATTGTTCAAGGAATTGTTCAACCACCTCCACTTCCCCAGTCCTCCCTAAAGAAGTCTTTGTTGTGGCTACTGCATCCTGCCTCTTTTTATCCATCTGTATCTTTGCTAACAATTCTAAAATGTTCACTAGGTCTGTCCAGATCAGAGGCAGCCTTTATCTCTGGGATTATAATTCAGCTTTCCTTTATGAGCAGAACTTTTCATTTCTGAAATTTATTGCTGTTCTGCTTCTTCATGGGAAGTCATTGCACTAGGCATAACTCTACTAAAACATAAATTTTACCTGGATTTCTCCTGAGAATTCTGTGTAAATTAGAAGAATCCATGAGAAGTCTAAGAATACAGTATACATAAGCAAGAGTAGATGAGAAGAGCAGGAATTCAGTGGAAAGTTACAAGTAAGAATCTAGTCAGAAGCTCTAAGAATTCAGTAGAAATTGTGGCAATGCTGTTGGAACTTGGCCTGAGAGTTTGCTTCCCCATAGGAGGGAGCACATCAAAGAAGAGGTGGTTTTCCAAGAAGCAAATGAATATGGTTCATAAACAACAAAAATACATTCAGCTTCTGTGAAATCAAGTAAATACCACCCAGAAGCATGACCAAAGCCTATCTGTAGAATGACTGGGGGTATTACAGAGATTTATGAATCTTGATGTGGACCAGAAGTTAGTGAGGTCCTGGGGGAAGAGACACCCCAAACACGTGAATGCTTTTGTAAGTCAATGCTATACAGTAGGATTTCCATCATTGGTTTTGTTATTAATGAAGATCTCCTCTCTGATCTATTGTAAGTCTTACCCTTGTAAGGTAGTTTTAGGGAGCTAACGTTTGGTTTACTGGACCAGTTGCTAAGGGGACCTGACTTCCTACAAGTCTAAATTGTGTAATGTAGGTTGGCTTCCTGGACTGGTTACCATAGGATTATTTTTCTTGGGTGGGCTGCCACAGATGTTGAATCAGGGTCTATTTTTATATGTAGTTGGGCTATTGTTTGCATATTCTGCCTTTCCTAAGAATCCACTTTAGGAGGTAACTGAACAACAATTTCACCAAAAGATGTATTTATTCACACAGAAACGGTGGTTATTTTCATTATCAATCCTTTGTTATGCAACACTATGGAAAAGAAGAAAGTGAAGTTCTTGTCTCAGGGAGGTGTGTCGCCTGAAAGGGACGGTCTAAGGGAGAGAGACATCATGCCCTTACTAAAACACCAGGTGGATGCTCTGGTGAGTTCTCATTTTATGTCAAGCTGTGTATTCCCTCTTGAGAAATCACAGCACCCATAGTCCACTAGGAATACATCTGTAGTGAAACCAAGATAAATGTGTCAACTCTCTGCAACGTGGAAGGATAATATCACGGGCAACAGGGTAACTCAGTACAAAAGAGTTGGGTTTGCAAAGGCAGGAGGCCAGGCCCTAATATTAACTTTGAATTGCATGGTGCCAGGAAGTGAGGGTGCTTTGAAACTTGAATATCTGAACATCTTTCAGATATGTAAAAGGAAGAGCAGTGGAGTGGGACCTGAGGTGTCATTGGCAACAGCATGATGCTCTGTCTGTCTGGAACTAGAGCTATTTGGTCACTCGCACGGGGGCACTGTGTCCTTGTTTTATTTTGGTCTCAACAGGATCACGGACTGGGTGTGCGTATTTGACTGCATTGTTAGGTTTTGAGAGAATCTTGTAACCTAACTTCATGCCTTCCAACAGAGTACAGAGGCAGATAGATGCTCAGGAACCACGGGGCATTTTCAGGGGCACCTTGAAAGAGTTTTCAGTTTTGAGGGAAGTCCAGCAATGTGTGTAATAGGCATATAATATTATAAAATCTCTCTTGGTAACACAGGAGATATTTAAATACTTATTTTTGGCTTAGGAACACCAAAGGAAAAAAGAAAACAAAAAAAAATAAAAACCAAATAAACAACCTGACCCTACAGGCACCGTAGGCTGAGCAAATGTGAGCACCTCTGGCTTTGTTTTCCTTCGGCAGTTAACCTGATTGCCAGTTCCCTGATACACCACTGGGCGTATTTTTCTCAATTCTTTTCTCATCACTTACCCCTATGACCATAAAAATTGAAGTAGAGAAACCTGATCTATACCTGAACTTCCTGATGCACTAGCCACTTGCCTAAGGTCCCCATTTAATAAGGAAAATGTAGAGAGCTGAGCAGTCTGTCACACTAGCCATATCTCAGGCACTCAGTGGCCACCTGAGGAATGCTCTGAGCGCCTGACCAGGTATGGAGAGAAGGTTCCATCACAAGATGACGTTGCTGCCATGCAGCCCAGGCAGCTCAGAAGGGCCGGCTGTTCAAGGCCCTTCTGCTACCCCATGAATTCAAAGCCTGGCGAAGTTCATTTTCCACTGTGAGACTGCTGCCCAGGAACAAACTCTTTTCTCACAATCATGACTCAAGGGGAGCACCCTCCAGGTTTCCTCTGGAGCGGGCACTGTCAATGGATAGCACTGCTCCACAGGCTACAGACAACACCTCAGTATAAAGAGTTGCCTTGGGATAGTTGCAGCTGTCCTTTCCACATCTCTCCCAGAGCAGAACTGTTGGGGAATAGCTGGGTTCCCCAACATCAGGGAATGAATTCCCGTCTACCTCTAAGAGTGTAGGCTGGCAGATGGATGAAATTCATGAATCCAGCAAAGTTCCAAAAAGTTTTACTTAAACAAGTTGTGGTAATACAATCCAAGGTCAGGAAAACCCCGAAGTTCCAATTCCTAGCTGGGCCCAGACCATGTGCTCAGATCAGGATCATCTGCCAAGACGGAAGCTGGACCCAGACCATGTGCTCAGGTCAGAGCCCAGACCCAATCCTCTTTTGCCCACCAAGGGATCCAGCCCAGACTTTATGGACTGGACTAACCGGGGACAAAAACCAAGCTTCTAATGCTGAGCACAGGTGCGGCCACCCAGCCCAGGCCTTCCTAACAAATGCTAATTTTCTGGAGCTGGACCTTTCCTTCAGGTTTCCTTCAAAAACTCTTGTACAGATGGGGTCATTTTACCTTGGTCAAATGCAACTCAGGATTTAATTTATAGAGAATAGAATATTTCATATTATGAATATCCTACAGCCAGATATGTATTTCTTCAAATATCCAAGCAGTCCTATTCTTTACTTCAGGGTGGTACTGGATACACTGCCTTTAGAATTACTGAGACTTAAGCTCTCTTGCCAGGAGGCAAGCAGCATTTCCTCTTTGATCTAGCAAGGCTACTTTAAATAAGGAGGATCTAAACACAGCCAGGGAATTCCTGGTAAAATTGTCCAGTCCCACGAAGAGGACCCATGGGAGTTAATAGAGGAAACACTTTGACCAGCTAACATAGAATTCGTGGTAAGAATATTCTACCATTCAGAAAGTCACAGATCCAAATTGTCTTCCTGCCCCCAATCTACCAATGTGATCCTCAGGAGAGAGTCTCAGGCAAATGCAGAAGGTTGTTAAAATGCTGCCACTTTGGGTTAGCTGAGGCCGGGCTCATCAGGGCATGTCCTTCAACACAGAACCATGTCAGCAACATACACAGACTCATATTTCCACAGCTGGAGCCAATGTGGACAGCCACCAGCACCACCTGCCCCATATAAGAACAGGCAAATGCATGAATACTTTAAAATAAGAGAACAGGAAACCCCCTAAGGGCATTGCCTCAGTTTCCATAGGGCTAAAAAACTCTAGGGTTTGTCCTTTCAGAAGACAGACATCTTAATCACTGAACTCTTGGTTACTTCATTTCTAAAGACCCCTTAGAGCTTCATTTCTAATGGCTCTAAGTTGACCTTGAATGATTCTGAGTTTCTTTAACTCAGGGTAAAGCTGAGTTGGGGGAAATTCAGCTTCCCAGAGTGGCAATGTGCTATTGGCAATGTACAGTAGGGTGTGATTTTTGCTTTGGAACTGAACTACCCATGTTAGATTCCAGATCCTACTCTTGCAAAGCTGAATATGTGAAAGAAAAGCAAAAACAACAAAAAACTAACGTTCTGTGTCTCTGTTACTTCTCTATAAATTTGCATATTTATAGAGAGGTAGAAGGATAACAATTTTATATATTTGTTTTGAAGACTTAATACATATAAAATTATATCAGGCATATAATACTCAGCTAATAAAAGTTAATTGTTAATATTACCTTCTTTCAGACTGGGACAGGTTGTTTCACACAATACATCATCTATTTCTTATAAAAAAGAATGACAAATCACAAAGAAATGATATTTTTTGTATAAATAACACAAGTTCAGCTGGCCTCTAAGCAGATATTCTCTCTCCCTCTCTCTCTTTCTCTTTCACCTTTTAGGCAATGTGGTTAACAATAGAGTTACTGAAAGGTTATCGTGTAATATCTCACTTCCTTTCAGCACTCAGCTCTTGTCTAGAGTAATCATTTCCAACTATCATTGTTATAATGATCACTTCTCTGTCCTAACTCCCCCTACCTCCTCACAACTTGTGGCAAGTTTCCTACCATGTACCTTTCTCCTGGCACTACAGTAAGCTTAAAAAATTATATTTTCTAGGTACAAGTACATGCAGAAATACAGAGTCAATATATTGCTTAGGATCATGTTGACTCACCACAGTTTTTAGTTTTTTGGTCACACTTGACTCTGCTCAGGGTTTGTTTCTGGTTTGGCGCTCAGGGATCACTTCTGGGGATTGGGACCATAAAATGTGTGTGTGTGTGTGTGTGTGTGTGTGTGTGTGTGTGTGTGTGTGTGTAGGGTTAAGCCCTGGTCACTGGCATTCAAGGCAAGTGCCCTATCGTCTGTGCTATTGATCTGGTCTCATCCTTTTTGTCTGGATGGTGTTTCTTGTCCTGTATCTATTCTCAAAATGCTATGAAATTCCCATTAACTCATACAACAAGACTCTACTCTACATTATGATTTTCCTGGTTGCTCATCATCTTTTTTATTTCAGGCCTTTGTAGAGAAGTTCAGAGTTTGAAAGTGTGCAAGTGTGCTTCCAAACAGCACAATCTGGAAGATGATTAGGGAAGAAACACTTCCCTCGTTCCTTAAGGATGGGAATCTCTCCAGCCGTACTGGAGACTCCCAACCCACAGCATCATATCACAGGGACCACGAGATCCTATATGAACAGAACCTTTTTAAAATCTCGAACTGCTACATTTTATTTAGAATTGCTTTCTTTATGTTCAGAGATGATTAATTCTTGGGTTCCTTTGGGGATAAGAAAGGTGTTTATTGAAATTCTGGCTTCTTCAAGTAAGACCATAGGGAAGTTTTCTCATAAATGATGTGGAGACGATCCTATTTCCTCAAAAGGAATAAAGGCACTAACTCCTGTCTAGCACACGGAAACTGTGTGTAAGCACGGACTATCTTGCCTCCCTTTACCTAGAGCACAATGATTTGAGGGGTGATGGAATAGCCGTAGATGAGCTCTCACTTCACCTGTGAGAAAATAAAGGGCAATCTAGCTGAATAGCAGCTGGGACTTCAACATATTTTGCTATTGCCCTCTAAGTTTCCTTTGAAAAATAAAGCTACACATTTAATTTAATATAGCCCACTAACCTGGGACTTTAAAGTATTTTTCTATGGTATACACTTTTCTATGGCTGTTCTTTAAAGTTGATTGGCATCATGCTAAGAAAACCAACAGAGAACAGAATTCAGCAGAAACCAACTACTACTTTTAGTCTCTAAGAAATCCCCAAATTTCTTAGGTCTACCAACCCCTTTTCAGAAAAAAAAATCACTGAGCACTCTCAGGAAATTTGCATTCTTTAAGTGAACAAACAGAAAGTAGTCCCCAATTACACCCTGGTTATTGCTGCCCCCAGAAATGTCTAGTGCCTAAAGGTCTGTGTAGCTCACCTGGGAAAATGCTGATAGCCTGGATACTTCCTCTTCAGTTTTTCTTTTTCCGTTCTCCCCACTTGTAGGTGTTTTGTTTTAAAGCAAACTAGTTTAAATTTATTTTTGTACAAATTGATTTTTTCCTATATTTTACGAGTAAAATCCAAAATTGTGACTTTTAGTTAAAAATGATAATCTTCCTTCCCAGCCCCTCTTAATTTTGTTTCTCTAGTTTTCTAACAATTTTCTATTTTAAATGAAAAGGAGGTAAGGCAGAAAAACTTAAAAATTTTATTAGCTTATTAAATGATTGCTTACTCTTAGGAAGATACTATCTATGTGAACCCAACTCTAAGCACATTTAGCTGGGATTTAGCCTGGAAAAGGATGGCTTGTTTCAGCATTGATAAGCATCGCACTAAAAGAACCAACAGCAAACATAATTTAGCAGGAAAGCTCGAGAAAGTGGCAGCAGGGTAGTGCTCTGGGCTGAGGTAATAGAGGATGAAGGTAACAGATGTCTGCTCAGGGGTTCTCTGCAGGGACAAAGAATCAATGTGGGTCTCTGTCTGTAATGGGGAGGTGACTCAGTTACCCAGAGATTTCAAGTAACCTTGAGCCTAGCACTTTTGATAGAAGACTGAATTCCATTTTAATGGTGAAATCTCAAATCCTATAGGTGCATTGTTTTTCTAGGTTTTTAATCTGTGATTAACTGGCATTTTTACCTTCTTTTATTAGAAATTACAGATTCTTATTTAATAGCTTATATGACAGTTTGCTAAATCTATCACTTAAATGGAACAAGTGCGATTTGATTTAAGCACTTAAGGGGAACAATAGGAGTCAAGTGCTGATAACAGATTAAAGCAGTTCTCCAAAAGTAGCATCAGCAAAATCGCAATGTCTTGACCTAGTGGAAGAGTACCCAAGACATTTACTTTGAGCAGCTGTGCAAACGCCAAAATCCATGTGGCACAGAAACAAAGGCATGGGAAACCTTAACTTTCCTCATTTATCTTAAGCTCCTTTGATTTTGTGCATAAACCTTTCTGTCGGAGGGAAGACAAAAATGTTATTCCTTCATACTGAGTAGTTCTGAAATAATTCTACTTGCATAAATCTTGGTATCCTTGAGTCAATCGACTTATTTCTAATTGACTTTTTTAAAGTTTGAATTTCCAGATAAACTTCTGTCTCCGTCTATATGTCCTATGGACTGCCTGACTGTATTTCCCTTGCCCCCACACTCATACGCTGAAGCTCTAAATGGAAACTGGTTTGGCAATACTATTAGAAATGGGGCCTCTGGGGAACTAGGTGAGAGTAAATGCAGCTGTGAGGAGAGTCCTCGTTCTACTGGGCTAAAACTCTATAGAAAACAGTGCATGCTCAGACCCTCCTCCCTCCCTTGCTCTCACCACCTCTCTTGGTCCTAATGTTTGCCCATTGATTCTAAACTTCTCAGACTCCAATACCTGAGAGGAAATACTAAGTTTTAAAGTTTAATTCACTCACTTTACTATGTCAACTCCCAAGGGACAAAGTCACTATTTTCGTTTTTGTGGGTTGATGGTGGGGTCCTCCGAGCTCCGTGGGCTGCTCCACATGGAGCCGAGCAGCGGAGCTGTGGGTCTGGTGTGTCTTTCTTCTGGGGTTGCTGGCTCTGGTGGCTGGGAGCTTGCAGTCATGCCCACCGACATGGAGGTGGAAGTATAGGAGGAGGAGCTCCAAACCCTGCTCCAAGTCCAGCCAGTGTGGCCCCCCAAACGTGTGCGCGAACCCTTGGAGCTATGATGGACTCAGCCAGAGGCTGGCAGAGCCCGCCCTTTACCATCCTCCAAAGCTTCATGTCGGAGGGTATGGCTGCAAGCTCCCAGCCACCAGAGCCAGCAACCCCGGAAGAAAGACACTCCAGACCCACAGCTCCGCTGCTCAGCCCCACGTGGAGCACCCATGGTAAATGGCTCTGCTAGCCCCTGGCCAAGTCCGTCATAGCTCCAAGGGTTCACTCATATGTGCAGGGCGGGGGCACACTGGCCGGACTTGGCGTGGGGATTTGGGCTCCTCCTCCCATTCCTCCATCTCCATATCAGTGGTGGCACTGCGAGTTCTCAGCCACCAGAGCCAGCAACCCCGGAAGAGACATACTTCAGACCCACAGCTCCACAGGCGCGGCAGCTCTGCCAGTGCATGACAGTCTTAGATAATAATGGAACCAGGTCCTTCCCAGGATCTTTCACATTTATACACTGGCTAGTTGATTCTTTATAGGGCATAGTTGCTACCGGCTCTCCCTGTGCTCAGTCAGGAGGTACCCGGGAGGGAAAGCGAGTTATAGCCCTGTCCCTCCATCTCAATAGAGCCTCGCAAGAAGCCAGTGGAAGCCCCCACCATGAGGGTCGCCAAATTTTCAACCTCCGAACTCCACAGTTTGTCAGAGCTCCACCTAAGAGAGAAAAGCTGATCTCTTCCCATTGCAGTTTATCAGTACATGCATGAGATGAGAGCTTAGTACCAAGAGTATACCACCCCTCATGGCAGAGCCTGGCAGAGCCTGGCAAGCCACCCATGTCATATTTGATATGCCCAAACCCAGTAACAATTATTGACCTCATTCCTATGACCTGAAGGAATGGTCTGAGGATCTTCGTGTTTTTGAGCAAGCAGATGCCCTTGGGCTACACCAACATGTAACAGGATGTATGGAGATGTTACTGGTGCCTGCTTGAGCAAATCGATGAACAATGGGAAGACAAGTGACAAGTGACAAGATGGGGGGTGGGGGTGGGCAACACCTGGACAGCTGATGGCTTAGCCCTGGCTCTGCACTCAGGGATCATTCCTGACTGGGCTTGGGGACCAGAGATCAAATACAGGTTGGTTTTGTGCAAGGCAAGCACTCTACTCACCGTACAATTTCTCTAGTCCCAACGTCACTACTTTCTAACAATATTTTAACAATATAGGAAATTCCCATGACTTACAGGTTTAGAATACATACTAGTGAAAAAATAAGAATATGTTAAGGTTTCATGGGAATTTTGGAAAAACTTAAAACTGAGTTTCTCATTCTTCTTTAAAATGTGATTTAATAAAGTTCTCTAACTTGAGGCAAGTTTTATAACCTCTACTCTGCTAGAATAGTGTGAATTTGTTTAACAAAAGACTTTTTTTAAAAGATTAATTGAAAGCTTTGTTTTGGCTTATTTTCCTGTTTCTCATGTTTGTTCCTAGATTCATTCTCTCACTTTCTTTTGTCAGAATTAGTGAGTGCTTATCACACTAACTTTGAGGACAGTGTTTGATACAGACTGATGTTTTAAGATTTCTATCTCCTGGCATCATAATCTTCTATAAAAACTTCATCTTTTTTAAAGAACTGTTCATTTTTAGTTCTTTTTGTGATAGCAGTCCAGGAGTGAATGACTAAGACTTTTATTTTCAGTATTTCTTGTTTTCTAGTAAAAGTGCATCCCAGGTTAGGAACGTTCCCAGATGCTGTCTCCATGAGGGCACAGAACAGATTTTGCTGCCATGGCATTGAACCCTCAGGAAACTGCAATTTACTTTTATATTTTTTTTTTTTTTTTTTTGGGTCACACTCGGCAATGCTCAGGGGTTTCTCCTGGCTCTGCACTCAGGAATTACTCCTCGGGGGACCATGTGGGATGCCGGGGATCGAACCCGGGCCGGCATGAGCCGGCCACCTGCAAGGCAAACGCCCTACCCGCTGGGCTATCGCTCCGGCCCCTACTTTTATATTTTCAATCCCAGGAATAATCCTGAAGGAAGTCATGGACCATAAGCTATAAATGTGATAGATTTAGATCCAACACTTTACAATTTTGTAATTATCATGGCCTAATAAATGCTTAATCAACTTATACATTCCTGTGGGTATTTTCAGTGTAGTGTGTATGGCTTGTAGATATATTTGTTTAGATCAAGTTAAGAAGGTTGCCTACATCTTCCCTGTTTTTTCCTGATTTTTTTGAATATTTTATTATATCACTGTGAGATATGCAATCACAAGATGTTCATGTATGAGTTTCGGTCATAGAGTGTTCCAGCACCCATCCCTGCATCCGGGTCCATTTCTCACCACCAATGTCCCCACTTCCCTCCCCTTCCCCCAGCCTGCCTCCATGGCAGGCTCTTTATCTCCTCTCTTTCACTCTTTCTCCTCTCTCTCTCTCTCTCTCTCTCTCTCTCTTTTTCTCTCTCCTGCTTGCTTCCTTTCTTACGCATTGTGGATTGTAATACATACACTTAGAGGTTATCATGTGTATGTTTTTGCCTATATTCAATGCTCAGCTCTCAAATGGTATCATTTTCAATGATTATTAGCATACTGTTCCCTGCTCTGTCTTACCTAGCCTCTGACTCCCACACGTTTGTGGTATACCAGGTTTTGAGATATCGTGGGTGCTTTGCGCCCACACGCTATGGGGATCAGGCTGTGTTCAGCTGTGGAGTCCGGACCAGAGAAGACTGGGGTTGTGTTGCATGAGGTTTTCTGACTTTTCCCTGATTTTTGAGTAGGTATGTTGTATTTTTTGAGAATCACTTGTTAACATTTTGTACCATATCTGTGAATTCCATTATTTCTAATACTTGGCAGGCTGTTTCAATGCAAATTATTAGCAAATGGGCGTTTGAGGCTGCACAATGTGCCCACGGCCCATGAGACACGCTTCCATCTCCATGCAGGCAAGAATCTGATTTCCTGCTGATTCTGAGCTGCTTTCTGACTCGTCCCTCCAATGAGGATGGAGAAGGAACGACTCAGTTTCTAGTGACCATTTCAGCCTGATCTAGAAGTCTACTGTCACTGTCCCTGAGCGACCTCTTTATTTTTATTTTAATCTGGGAATAAATGAGCGTCTCCAGCTCCTGGAGGCTGCAGGGTCCTCTCAGTTCAACTTCTACAGCTTCACATCATCTTTCTCTGTGTTTAATTCCCTCCTTTTCCAATGAAATTTTCTTAATTGAAATACAAAAAACTGAATTCTATTTTCCTGTTGAGATCCTAACAAAATTCAAACACTTTAACCAAAGGGATTAGGAATCAGACAGAAGAATCTGATAGAATTCTGGGTTATGTTATTGGGTGGCCGTACCACCACTCAAAGAAGTGAATCTGTCAGGGAGAAAGAGGGAGAATGTCTGTGCTGCCTTCCACAGTTTGGTTTGGTCGCGGTGTGTGTATGAAAGTGTGAGATACAATTGACATTTCTATGATTATTTTCTTTTCTATTGGTTCTGTGTCAATATATAAATTAATATAATGCGCTATTTTATGTAACTAGCACTTTATTTTGTATATCCTTTCTATTGCTACACATCTCTTTCCCCCTTTTCTGCTTCTTCATTCCCCTTTCTTGCCTCTAACTTTACTGATGGTTTCCATAGATGGGTCAGCTTTTCCCCTCTACCTCTAAGTAAAAGTTTAATTAGATTCCCACTTATTTGAGTCAGAGATTGGCTAGTCGCTCAGACTGTGGGTATGAGATTTCTGTTCCTCACGGTGGCTTTAAATAACTCATTGCAGAAATACTTTCTCTTTGTGGGAATACATTTCCAGTACTTTTTTGCATTTTTGCTATTTCCATTCAATTTATCGATTCTGGATGGTTTTTTTCTTCGAGAAAGAAAATATAACTTAATAGGGTTAATTAAACATAGGCTTATTTGTTCTCAATGGTCAATTTCCCTGGCAGAGGTTAAATGACAAAGCAGTGCTGGTAGATTGGGCGCTGACCTACTTGTTAGGGCTTTGCTTCTGGAGGTAGAAAGACAGCGTGGAAATGTGTTATATGAAATAAAAAGGATTGTTTTTATGAGAAAAAAAAGACCTTGAGGTTATCAACTTCCTGATTAAAAAAGATCACTGTATCACTGTCACTGTCTTCCTGTTCATCATTGATTTGCTCGAGTGGGCACCAGTAACATCTCCATATGTCCTGTCTCATGCTAGTAGAGCCCAAGGGCACCTGCTTGCTACAGGAACACAAAGAGCCTCAAATCATAACAATCCAAATTAAATCCAAATGATTCAAAAAGATGCTGGAAAAATAGTTTAGGGAAATATATGGGCAGGCTCAGAGAACAGAATCCTAACCCTTACCTCTCTTTCTCTTCTTTCCGTCCTCAATGGATTTTAAGGCACATGACCTGGACAGATATGAGATAATGATGATGAACATGGCATATCGGTGTCCATGTAGTTCTTACAACACGGGCAACTGCAGCAGCACCAGCCAGGCGGTGCCAGTCCTCTCCACAGAGTCCGTCCCACTTAGCTCCCTCCTTAGAAACCTTTACCCCTAGACTTGGTGCACAGCTGCACAGACTCTCCCTTGAGACTATCCATACTCTTGTCTCCTATGAATACTATGGCCTATATAACATAATGTGAATATTTGACTTGGGGCCGCATGCAGTGGTGCTTAGAGTTTGCTCCTGGGTCTGTGCTCAGGGATCACTTCTGGCGGTGGTGGAAGGGACTGAAGCAGGGTCAGCCTCATGCAAGGCCAGCAACCTGGCCTCTGTCCTGTTTTTTCTGCATTCCTGCTTCAATAAATCTTAATGCTTTTATCATACTGTCTTGTCCTTGAATTCTTTCTCAGGATGAGGACAGGAGTCTGGGCCTTAGCAGAGATACTCTTTATTTTATTTTATTTTATCTTATTTTATTTTATCTGTACCCAAAGAAAGAACCCTTTTTGCCTGAACTGTGGTGGCAAAGCCATGAAGATCAAGAGGGAGTGTCAGATGGGGCTCTGACAAGTGTCCCAGTAGGGCTAGAAGGGGTTATCCACAACTGAAGAAGGTCACACAAAACCCACAAATATCCTTCTCCTCTGCTCTGAACTCTCCAGGAGTAACACTGGCAATCTCAACTGGTTTAGGCCATTTTTATATCTCTGTGGGTCCTGGAAATCTACCCCAGCTTGAATCCTGAGGCTCCTGTGAGATTCAGAGTGGTGGCTGGCAGTTAATGTAAAGACTGAGTGGATCAAACTGATCTTGGTGGGGGATGAAGGTCTCTTGGGGAGAACGCGAGGTGGTACCAGTCAGGAATAGCTCCCAGGAGTCTGCCCTCTTACCTTGGTCTTCCTCGGGTCCCTGGGAAATTCATGATTGCAAGATTGCTGCTCTGTCTCCACAATCACGTCCACATTCCACGTGGAAGACAGGATACATCATGTGGGAGGTTTTTCTTTATCAGCAGTTGTTTTATTTGTTTTTTTTCACGTTAAAAGACATTTTTGTATTTGCCGTCAGGGCCCCCCTAAGTGCTAAGTGACAAAGCACGTATCCCGGCTGCGGGAAGTCATGTAGTTTCACAGAAATAAATAAAGAAATCAAGGTATACTGAAAAGAAGAGGGAAGCATCGTAGGAGCTAATTATCCATGAGTGCCACACTTCATGGTCTCAGAAATGAAGTTAGAATCACTACAGGATTCCAGCGTTTCTCGCTGTTGGTTTGTTGTGTCTTGATCCTCCATCTGCGTTTCCAGAGGACGAGGAGCACGGAGAAACAGAGACTTTTCCTAAAAACTATCCCTGACTCATCTTTAATCTTTTCCCTACTCATTTAAGTTTTTGAGTTACTCTTGAATAATAATCTTAATAGGAAATTGGACAAAGCCACTTCTGACTCACAGGGCTGGTTGACACGGGACAAAGTCCTTCCACCTCTGTCACCTCTGTCCTCTCCTCGCTTTGCCTCATGGATAGATGCTTGCTCCCTGACACCACTAGGTGTTCTGCTGTGAACGCCCATGCGCTGGTTTGACACTCTTCTCTTCCGGCTGTCCTGGAAACTTGTTCTATTGCTTAGGAGCCAAATATTTTTCTTTTACCCTTCCTTCCTTCCTTCCTTCCTTCCTTCCTTCCTTCCTTCCTTCCTTCCTTCCTTCCTTCCTTCCTTCCTTCCTTCCTTCCTTCCTTCCTTCCTTCCTTCCTTCCTTCCTTCCTTCCTTCCTTCCTTCCTTCCTTCCTTCCTTCCTTCCTTCCTTCCTTCCTTCCTTCCTTCCTTCCTTCCTTCCTTCCTTCCTTCCTTCCTTCCTTCCTTCCTTCGTTCCTTCCTTCGTTCCTTCTTCGTTCCTTCCTTCGTTCCTTCGTTCCTTCCTTCCTTCCTTCGTTCCTTCCTTCCTTCCTTCCTTCCTTCCTTCGTTCCTTCCTTCCTTCCTTCCTTCCTTCCTTCCTTCCTTCCTTCCTTCCTTCCTTCCTTCCTTCCTTCCTTCGTTCCTTCCTTCCTTCCTTCCTTCCTTCCTTCGTTCCTTCCTTCCTTCCTTCCTTCCTTCGTTCCTTCCTTCCTTCCTTCCTTCCTTCCTTCCTTCCTTCGTTCCTTCCTTCCTTCCTTCGTTCCTTCCTTCCTTCGTTCCTTCCTTCGTTCCTTCCTTCCTACTTCCTTCCTTCTTCCCCCTCCCTCCTTCCTTCCTTCCTTCCTTCCTTCCTTCCTTCCTTCCTTCCTCCCTCCCTCCTTTCCTCCCTCCCTCCCTCCCTCCCTCCCTCCCTCCCTCCCTTCCTTCCTTCCTTCCTTCCTTCCTTCCTTCCTTCCTTCCCTCCCTCCCTCCCCCTCCCTCCCTCCCTCCCTCCCTCCCTCCCTCCTTCCTTCCTCCCTCCTTTCCTCTCGCTCTCCTCTCCCTCCCTCCATCCCTCCCTCTCTTCCTTCTTCTTATCTTCCTTTTCTCTTTCTTCATTTCTTTTTGTTTTTGGGTCACACCTGTTGGTGTTCTGGGCTTACTCTCCTGCTCTGTTTGCAGAGATCACTCTGGAAGTCACAGGGAACCATATGGGGTACCAGGGATCAAACCAGTGTCTGTTGCATGCAAGGCAATTGCCCTCCCTGCTGTCCTATGCTCCAGCCCCCAATTCAGGATTCATTTTTTATTTTATTATATCTTTTAAGCCTTCTTTGTTGATATTTTATAAACTGAGATTGGATGCCTTGCATGCAATCTACATTACATTACATCCCATCCTATCTGGTGTATTACTTCTGGTGTCATGGCTGCGTGTTCTAGGAAGTCCAAAATTTTTAATGAAACAAGGTGATACTGCTGGCATTGAAGTTTCAGGTGGGTGGCTGGAATGTGTGTGTGTGTGTGTGTGTGTGAGACATGGCTTACAGAAGTGCAGGGAGATGGGAGGGCAATTCAGGATTCTTCTGCATTGACTCCTTCAGATTCTCAGGGGTCTTGGTTGCTCATCAGCACTTGACACCTGCTGGTCTCATCAGGGACATTTTTTATCCCCAGGTGGCTCTAGGCAAGAAAATGACTTACTGATTTGTTCATCCCTAGAACATCGTGCTTCAAGTGTCAGAAACATGATAAGAATTCAAATAGTGAATTAAATCAATAATTAACTAAACAAATAAGTTGCTAGAAACAGTTTAATCAAAAGCAATTTTCCTAGAGGATAAAGAATGACTGCTTTTAGAAAATTCAGAATAAATATTTCAAACTAAGGAAGTAGCACCCTGGGAAATTTACTGTGTCATTATTTCCTGATTTTATTTTCTTTCTTGCATGTTCATTTGTTACTTCTAGGGTCTTACCTGCTGGTGCTAAGTCTGGCATGTAAAGCATGTTCTCAGACTGTTGAATTATCTGTTCAGTCTCAGTACATCCCATTTTAAGAGCTAATAACTGACAATAGCTTGGAGATCTACTGAAAGATCATTCAATCTCTCTACTTTTCTCTCTCTGTCTCTATTTTTACATATTTTTCTCTAACATGCACAGTTATGCAAAATTGCATTCTAAATTATTTTATACTTATGTATGTTTATTCTATTTCTATTTATACAGCAACTTAATGTTATTTATTGGTTTAAAAATAAGGCTGTTGGCTTTGGAGAGATAATACAGCAGGTAGCATGCTTGCCTTGCACGTGGCTGACCTGGATTCCAACTCCAGCACCCTTTTGATCTCCCAGGATCTACCAGGAGTGATCCATGAGTGCTTAGACAGGAGTAAGCCCTGAGCACTTCTAGTTGTGGCCTCTCAAAGCCAAAAACACCTCCAAAAGCATAATTTTATTTTCATGGAATCAAGGAGTGATAAATTCTTCACTGCATCTTTTTGTCAGATATGGTTTCTTAAATATGTTCTCAAAAGTAAAAAATGCAGAGAAGTGTGGGCAGTGAGCTGTCAGTGGGTGTAAACTCATACACCAGTGACTTTAAAATCTTATTAAAAATGCAAAGATAAGTTTGATTCCAAAATTCAGTATTTTGCTGCCATTTTTCTCTACCATTTTTTTTTGGTCTTGAATATATTTTCTATTAAAAATGACAGACTCCTGCTCTGGAGTTTTCAAGTTTGAGAAGAAATTATTACGTGAAATCCTCCCAATTCTCCCTTAGCAGTTTCCGCTTATGGTACAAAGGCGACCCCAGCAAACTCCATCAAATAATCAGACACTCAGAGAACCAGATTTATTT
This sequence comes from Cryptotis parvus, assembly GCA_021461705.1. Classification (NCBI taxonomy): domain Eukaryota; kingdom Metazoa; phylum Chordata; class Mammalia; order Eulipotyphla; family Soricidae; genus Cryptotis; species Cryptotis parvus. Next base: position 106,721 of record JAJIBD010022274.1, on the reverse strand, counting down.
GCCCCATTAAGTCTGCCAGAAATGGCTGATTTCCTGCTTTTATTTCCTTGAAGTGGAAGGAGAGTGTCAGTATGGCAGCACCAAGCGAAGCTCTTGTGCCTATACCTCGAAGGGAGCAGCATGGCCTCCTGGGCGGTGGCCACTGCGGGACCACAGGGACACACTGGAACCAAGGGAAGGCCCGTGAGAGGAGGAGATGGGAAAGGGAAGGGCCCAGGGGCAAAGGAGGAGGGCCCAGGGAAAGGCACTTGTAGAAATGCCAAAACTCTAGAATAGGTACTGACTCTAGTGAGCCAGAGCTTTCTTTTAAATGTCTTCATACTGCAGCATAAATTAGTTAGGTTACAGCCCTTTCTGTTAATTTTGGGTCATACCAAACTGTGTTCAGGGATTACTCCTGGAGGTGCTCAGGGCACGGATGTTCCATGTGGCGCCAAGGACTGAACTGCTATGGGCTGCATAAACGGTGAGTGCTCTCCCCGTCCTGTTTCCTGGCACCCATATTGGAGGCTTTAGAGGGTCCTACGTACTTTCAACTGTTTCTTCTTCCTCGAACCAGTATTCAGAGAAGCTGATCTCTCTGTAGGTTTCTCCCATGCTTAGGAGCAGATGAGAAGGCGCAAAGCTCTGAGTAGCCTCTAAATGGGTGACGTGGGCTACAGGTATAACATGCTGTCTGCTTTCAGTGTGGGTCACAGGTAGAAGGTACTGCCTGCGTTGAATTCAGTTATAGCTATAAATATCAAATGGGAAATAGATGTAGCCCAGTTCAGATGACTCACATTGTAAAAACAGGAAACAATTAAAGATGATAGTACAATAGTACAATTACAGATAAACAATTAAAAGATAGCACAGTGGGTAGGGCATTTGCCTAGCCTACCTGGGTTTGATTTCTGGTGTACCAAAATGTTTCTGAATCCCATTAGGGGTAATTCCTGAGGGTAAATCAAGGAGAATGCCCAGCGTACCACCAGAAATTGCCCAAAAGCTTATCAACAAGGAAACAGGTGTAATTCTCTCTTCAGAGTGGCACCCTTTCACAATCATACCTAGTCTCCTAATGGTGACATCATGGCAATATCTTCCTAGTGAAACAAGTCTATTCTCTACTTTCCAAGGAACAAAGAGAAACATATTGCACCTTATTTTAGTCCAATACACGTCTGCAGCCAACTCCCACCAGGTTTACCTGGTATTTGAGAAGGTCTTGGAATGAACAGGTCTAGTGAAAATGAAAGCTTCAGTTTATAGGACAATGCCTGGCCCTCACACTTCCCTACCATTTGTCTTTTACTAATATTAGCCTCCTTCCAGATCTGATGCAATGTGACTACCTCGTCTTTGATCTTGATTGGTTGGAGGGGAACATTCTGACCTGAAGTATTGATCTAATTGTTTGTTTTCCTATTTCCTGGCCTGACTCATTTTTCCTCTACTCTTTCTTCTTCCTGAAAAAATATTCCTGGTCACTCTGTGTGTTATGAGTTGGTGTTGGCCAGAGTTAGAGGAGCGCAAATTCCTGCAGTCCGGGCAGTCTTGCGTGGAGATGGCACATAATCCCACAAATGAGAGGGACTGAAAGAGATGGCGGGAAGGAAGGGGTTCATGCAATTGGTGTGAATCACAGTGGATGTCAGGAAATCAGTGTGTGCTAAGAGATAAGACAGGCATGTCTACAAGAGATGCTGGCTGAAGGTGAGATATTCCAAGACTCTGAGAGGGCAAACACTTACTTTGATACCTTGAAATCACAAAGACTGTTGTTGCCAAATAATAATGAAGAAAATGGGTGTTGATGGGGTAAATCTTAGGACACCAGCCTTAGAATATATACAGGATGTTCCAGCTTAGGGCAGGCTTGAGTTTTGACAGTCACTGAGAGGCCAGTGACAGTGTTCGATCCTGCCTATGATGAGCAGCTGATTTGATTAGTAGCATGTAAGTTAGGAACACTATGAAGAAGGCTCTGGCAGGAAGTTGTAGCATCTAGAGAACTGCAAGTGGACCAGGAAGGTTTGTGTCAGGTCAGTTATATATTTGGAATCTAATTGATGAGCCATGAGCCATATGGGAAGGATTGGAGATAGACAAGCAGGAGCTACTATAAGATTTGAGGTGTTGCCAGAGCTATTGATGGAATTAAAGTTTACAGAGTGGCACGTGATCGGGGAGCAATTAGATTTTGAGAAAATAAAAGATCCAGGGCATGTTTGTCATGAAATGTTCGAGAAATGTCTCCAAAGGGAGTTGTCATGTAGATCATGGAATGAAGAAGTCTGGAGTTCTCAAGGAGAAACAAGCTTGGGAATTATCAGCATTAGGGTAGAATTGGAAGCTACTGGAGTGGATGGAACATATGGAGTGAGATTAGATTAAAAGATATTTCAATAACAAACCCTAAAGATGTTTAACATTTCAGACATTGTACAGCAGAGTAAAATATTAAGAGAGAAGAGAGTAGTTTCAAAGAACCGTTTTAAGAGAGATGGAGCAATTAACCATGTTGAATATTATTGTTAAGTAACTGAAACTCACTCTTGGGGATAGAGAAGAATGTGTATCAATGATTACCTTCTTATTCATTGTTTGGAGGGTTGGACCACACCTAGCAAGACTCAGGGTTTACTCCTGGCTCTGTCCTTAGTAATTACACCCGGCATTACTCAGGGGTCCATAAGGGATTCCAGGGATTTAACATGGTTTAGCTACATGCATGGCAAATGCCCTACCTTCTGTAGGCTCCATCCTTATTCATTTATTGTTGGATATATGCCATAATGTCTCCAATATGGAGATAACTTCATGTCCACTCCTCAGAGTTACTTTCCTATAGCTTCACTTGTCCTATTGTTTCTAATCCCAATTTTCTTCTTCTACCTAATGTTTTCTTAGTAGAAACAATTAGAAACAAGTAGAATAAGCCCCCACCCCCTTACACTGTCCAGATGCCCAAGCTCTTGCATATCCACATGAGTCTTCCCTCTTAATCCCATTCTCTGGATCCCATCTTCTGATTCTTCCCTGGGACATCAATTCCACAGTTACTCCCTTTCCTTATGCTTCCGGTCCCTCTTTTTGATAACTGTGAGACTTTGTCGGGAATACCTCTGCTGGGTTGGGGTATAGCTGAGTTTCCCAGGAATATCAAGGAGCAGGATCGAATTCCCTTTGCCCCAAGGGACCAGTGGCTGGCTGATAGACAAAGTTCTAAAAGGCTTTACTTACACAAGTTCTGGTATTAAAATCCAGTATCAGGCAAATCCCAAACTTCCATTTCCTAGCTGGACCCAGGCCATGTGGTGGGTTTAGGACCCTCAACCAAGATGTCTGCTGCAGCCCAAACCATGTGCTTAGGTCAGAGAGCAGACCCAAACAGCAAGCAGGCAGAAAGGAATCCAAATGGGCAGAGAGAGAGAGAAAGGAAGAAAGCTTCTTGTTCTTATATATTTCTTATTCCTTGACCCAGCCCACAGAATGGTCTCATTCAGGGCCAATTCTATCAGGTGCCGAATTTGGCCTATGCCATTCAAATGCTAATTCACCAGAGAGAGCAGAAGAACATCTGAGATGAAATGTACCTCAGGATTAATACAAAAGGTTTTTATCAATGCCATGACTTCTACAGCCAGATATATATTTCTCCAAATTTCCACGAGATGCTTATCTTTACTTCAGGGTTGTTCTGCGTACTAGACTTTGGAATTACTCAGAGCTACACTCTCTTGCCAGGAGGCAAATAGCATTTCTCTCTGATTTAATTATGGCTATTTTATTCAAAGGAGGTCCAAGTAGCCAGGCAAACTCTGGTAGAGTTGTCCAGTACCACAAGAGGATCTGTGGGAGCATGAGAGGAAATACTTTATTTTTTATTTTTTATTATACTATAGTGAGATATACAGTTACTAAAGTGTTCATATTTGGGTTTCAGTCATACAGTGTTGCAGTACCCGTCCCTCCACCAGTGCCCATTTCCCTCCACCAATGTCCCATGATTTCCCCCTCCCCAGCCTGCGTCTATGACAGGCAATTTTCACTTCTCTCTTCCTCTCTCTCTTTCTCTCTCTCTCTCTGTCTTCCTTTTTTTATACACTGTGGCTTGCAATACATACAGTTAGAGGTTATCATATATATCCTTGTGCCTACTTTCAATGCTCAGTTCTACGCTGGTATTATCATTTACAATAATTCTTATTACACTGTTCCTTTCTCTGTATTGCCTAACCTCTGACTCCCACACATTTGCAGTAGTTTCTATCAACTGACAAGACCTCCTGATCCGTGTTTTGTTTGGCCTTGGATATTGGTATCATGCTATTTTTTATATCCTTCAAATAAAAGAGGAAATAATTTAAACAGCTAACAAAGCATACATGGTAAGATACTCTCTACATAGAGAGTGACAAACTCAAACTATCTTCCTTCCCCTATCTACAATGTGACCTGCAGGAGATAGCTCCAGGCTAGATGCAAAGGATCTTGGTGGTTGTGACCAGGGTGTGCACTCCAACAGGACTTTAGGCCTTTAGCTGTTATTGCACACTTGGCCTCAGTGCTCACAGGGTACAACGTCCTTCAGTTGTGTTGTTTGAGAACGTTCTGGTGGTAGAGTTCCCCCAGGGTTGCTGTGGTGACATCCTGGCCCAGGGGCTCAGGAATTTTTCTAATAAAATACTTTATTTAGCACCATGGTTTACAAAGTTGTTCTTAATACAGTCATCACAGACCTTCGATGTTCCAACACCAATCCCACCACCAGAGTGACCTTCCCCCTACCACGGTCTCCATTTTCCCAATCACCCCTCAAGCCTGCCACCTTAGCAGGCACACAATCATTTATTTTATATGCTTCTTACAACCAAATGGCTCATGAAGTTGTCAACAATACTTAAGTAAAAAATAGTGTGACGATAATTCCGCTCAGCGTGTGGTGGTTTAATCCTTGTCTGGGGGTTCATGGGGCTGTTCCTCACTATAAAGCTACAGAGGCCACTGGAGCCCCACACTCCAGTGTCAGGGCTGGATGCCCTGTTGCAGTGCACTGGGAAGGCACACTCTGATGCTGGCACTGAGTCCCAGAACTGTGAGCCCTGTGAGCCCCTGGCACTCAGGGCACGTGGGCAGCACCAGGGATGGACCTCGTGTCTGCATCTTGCATGGCTGCCACATGTTGCTACTTGATCACAGTTGGCACCTTCCAATTCACTCCTTGGCCAGAACTATGCTTTAGTTATACTATGTGTATCATCATCCACAGGTCACTCTGCTTTACTCTGCCTGCTTTCCTTGTATTTATCTCTATATCTCTACATGTTGGTCTTTATCTGTCTCTCTCTCCTACCATCTGTATCATCATATCTCTACCTCATTACACATATGTATATTTTTACATACATTCTTATATATTATATATGCATTTATATACATGTTTTTACATATGCCTGCTTATATTCTATAGCTATTTTAATTCTCCATTATAAGCTGTCCTTTTCTAATTGGTGCACTTGCTATGAAAAACAGTATGGAGAAAGTTCCTTAAAATACAGCTACCTTATGAGCCAATGATCTCATTTCTGTGTATAGATCTAAAGGAAACAAAAAACATTATATCAGATATTTTTATATACCCATGTTCATTGCAGCATTATTTACAATTGCTAAGCGTGGAGGCAATCTTTGTGCAAAAAAGGGGGCACAAAATGCAGATACAGCAAACATATGTTACAAGGGAATATTCTTCAGTCATGGAAAAGACAGGATTCTGTCATGTATAACAGCACAGATAGACCTTGAGGTCATTATTCTGAAATAAGCCAAAGAGAGAAAGACAAATACTGTGATTTCACCTATTTAGGGCACCTTCTTAATTCATAAACTAAACAGGACAGCTCTCAGGGCCAGAGAGATAGCACAGGAGTTAAAGCACTTGCCTTGCATATGGCCAACCCTGATTTAACTCTCAGCACCATGTACTGGTTCCTCGAGCTTCACCAGGAGTGATCCCTGAGAACAGAACTCAGAAGAGCTCAGAAGAAGCCCTGAGCACCACCAGGTGTGGCACAGCCCGCCTCCTAAACAACAATTTGACAACTATCTTCTCAAACTTTTATGGCATTCATATTCCTTGTGCTCATACTAATCTTTAACTCTTGGAAGGTGAATCACTGTATTATATTCATTTCTAAAACCCCTCACCAGTGAGTTCTTGACATGGAGACATTTCTCAATATCTTTTAAGTGAATGAGTAAATGATGTGTTTGGATATTGCTACAAACTCAAGTGGTCATTCCTAAAATAAAATATTGACTTTAATAATCTAAATAAGCTGCTACTGGCTCTCCCTGTGTGCAGCTGATCACGAGGTGCCCAGGAGGGAAGGTGCATCTAGCTCTGGCCCCCCATCCCAGCAGAGTCTTGCAAGAAGCCAGAGGAACCCCCCACACCAGGAGGGCTGCCAGTTTCAACATCCGGACTCCACAGCTCGTCAGAGCTCCACCCAGCAGAAAAGCCCATCTTTCACCGTCTCATGCACTACTTTGCGGCTGCACGGTTCATCAATAAGTGCACGAGATGAGAGCCTGCTAGTATCCCACCCACATGGCAGAGGCTGGCAAGCTACCTGTGTCATAGTTGATCTGACAAAACCCAGTATCAATTATAGACCTCATTCCCATGACTGGAAGGAATGGTTTGAGGCTCTTCATGTTCCTGGAGTGAATAGATGCCCTTGGGCTATACTAGCAAGTGATAGGATGTATGGAGATGTTACTAGTGCCCGCTCGAGCAAATCAATGAACAACGGGAAGATAAGTGATACACATGAATAATCTAATGAAGATCATACTTCATTAAAATATCATTTCTAATGGTGGCAATAAAGGAGTGTAGATTACCCAGGCTAATCCTACAGAGCCCCTTAGAGAAAACACCTACATAACCTTTCCTCCAAATTAAGACAATACATTCAAAACACCACAGGCCCTGCCCTGACCCCCGACACGGTAGCTGATATACCAGACATGGATTATTAAAATCCCAAGCTCCTTAAAGAATTTTTGTAAATTTGGTTTTTGGCCAAGAGAGAGGAGTCTGCATTTTTCCTCTACTGGGATATTTTCAAAATCAGTTGATACAAATGACTGTTTAAACCCTAAAGAATGTAATCTTTGGTCAACACACTCTTACTTGGCAAAATTCCTTATTCAGGAGTTCTCATCGCTTGATTTTTCAAAGCTCCTGTCACATCTGTCTTGCACATTGTTTCTGATAACATTTTCATCTTAATCCAATAGTTTAGGCATATTTAGCATTGTCACCTGTTTGCTAATGCTCAGATCAACAGAATTCTGTGGGAAGAAGAGCCATCTGGATGCACAGGTTTCAGACTGTGGATTATACACAAAGAAGACTTTCATGGAGAGAAAACCCCCAAAGTTTCTCTTTCTGGTACTCCCGCTTTGAGTGCTAGGAGTCAGATTTAGCAGAGTGTTATAGAAACAAGAGCAATCAGTCTCGTTGCTGCAGTTTTGCTGGTGAAGAAGCAATATTATTGGATATGCATGTTTGCTGATTGAGCTGGCGATTTGAGACTCTGTCGGGCAAACAGGTTGTTTCATATAATTTATGAAGAGAAAGGGATTTTTTCTTTTTTAAAATGAGATTTTTTTTCTTGTTATGAAATTTTCTTTCAAAGGGAATTATATAAGACTACATTAAAGGAAAAGCCAAAACTTAATTTCATGTTAGCTGATCATTAGAAGTGGTTACGCTGATTTCTTTCCATGGATATAGCTAAAAAACACATGATATGCATTTTACATATCATTTTACATAAATGGGAAATATTCTCAAGGAGGGACATTGGTTTATTCTTTTTTCTCCACAAAATCAAATTTTAAAAATTAGCACGAGTTGTTATTAACATTACAATACCACACAATATAATTTTCTTTGATATGAAATTTTGTCAAGCCAGCCATTCAGATCTGGAATTACCGAGTTTCTGGTGACATAGTTTTGCACTACTTAACAGAATGTGTGTCCCTGATATTTATCTCACTTTCTTGCTCCGTGAGATGGGAGGAAGATTATTCTGAATATTTGAGAATCTTTGTGTATTAGACCCTTTTTCTCTCCCAAATACTTTTTTGGCAAATTACAACTTTTTGAATCTCATTTCAATCAGTTCTAAAATAAGGACTTAACTAAAAATTACCATCCAAATCTGCTTCCTTTCGTTGACATTTCAGTAGGTCAAGATGAGTAAGCCTGGAGTTCTGTCGTATCAATACTGGGCACTAGCCAAAAAGAGAGAGATTGCACGCTAACTATTGTACACTAACTGTATACTAAGGAACACGCATGCTAACAGTTCCTCAGCACTCAAATGCACGTCAGAAAAGAGAGGTTGAGAGTGATGTGTACAATACCAGAAAGAGATGGGTCCTCCTTCAGGTCTTCTGGGGTGGATTTCTGTTCCTCTCTGGCTTTCCTTCAGAGACTCAGAAGGGGGATCTTCTCGCTGCAGTGATGTTGCTTAATACACTGGCGCATCTCATCATGGCTGCCTATTCTTCCAGGCACTCATCTGGCTTGTTTGGATCTTAACATCGAAATTTGGTTCATAACACAGAAATCATGGTTTTTTTTTTGCATGTGAAAAAACTTTTTTCTGCATATGAAAAAAAACTTTTTCTGCATGTGAAAAGTTACAGAAGTCATCTGCTGGAATGACTGAATAGCCCTGAAGCCGTGGCTTCTTTTACAGAAAAGTTGACAGGATTTCCCCAGAAATAACGAGAATCACATTCCCAAGCAAGGTTATTTTAGGAAAAGACTCCCCCACCAATAGGATTTAGGACTACTGACCACCGTATTTCCTATGAATGAAATAAAGTGTCTGCCTTTTGTGGACACAGAGGCCATTATGCAAGGGGTCAGAGGCCAGGGGCTGAGCATTCAGGAGTCCTGGATTCTCCTCTCAATGAGTAGGTGTTGTTTCCGGACTCAGGATAAATTCCTGTCTTCCTCCATCAGCAGTAAGACACTATCACACCCTTTGACCAACAGCGCTTTTGTTTCTTCTGTGTTTAAACACTTGAGGGTGAAAGGACAACACCCAGTAGAAACACCTCCATGGACAGAGTCACTCAGGAAGGAAGGAACACCTCCACGGACAGAGTCACTCTGGAAGGGAGGTGGAAGAATTTTCGTTGCTTCCAGATGTAGGTCTGTGAAGATTAAGATTTTCAAGGCATCTCACGGTGGATATATTGTGTAAGTCTGGGGCGGGGCCTGGGGCGGCCCTCAGGAGTCAGGTCTCAGGCAAGGAAAGTGATGGATGTCACGTAATTGCCAGCCAAGTGCCTGATGGGTTTGATAATACACAGAGCCAGATGCAGTAAAGCACATCCACTCTAAAGAAAACGGGCTTTAAAATTATGAATCTGCTTCGGCGTTCAACTGGATTACTGCCCAGTTAGCTCAGGCTCTGGAGGTGAACAGACGTGGGGATTGGTCGCTGGTAAGGTCTAGGTACTGCTCCTGGGGAGATTCTGACATTAGAATGAAGAGAGGTGAGTGCTGAGCACCTGCAGCAAATGTGACTCAGGAGAGGCTTGGGGGGATCAGGCTGATGTGTCTAGATGGGCTCTGTTGGGACCGACTGGCAGCAAGAAGGAAGCTCAGCAGGGAGATTTATGGGCCAAAGTGCCCCAGAACTCCAGTTTCCAGGAACTGCTTACAACATCTGCCGCTGCCCAGCAGGGAAGCGGCGGCAAGAAGCGAAAGCTTCCTATTTCAGCTCCTATTTCAGCTCCTATTTCAGCCTTCCTGTCAGAGGGGAGCTGCACCAGGACTTAGCAGCCCTGACAGGAATCCAGAGCCGTGGGGTTCTGCGTGTAAGCAAACAGCATAATCTAAGCGACTAAGCGACACTTACATGAACCCAACTCTCAGGCCAGAACAATTTCTTCTTTAAAGTAGCAGTCTCACAGGGCTTTCCATTTTTCTTCATTCATCAGAGGAAGGAACAGCTCACCATCCAGCCGTCATGGCACTGTGATGGAAGCGTACCTCAGGTGGAAAGTGGAGACCATTCCATACAAAGGTCCTCCCTCTGCTCCCTCGATGAGCCACTGGCTTCAATTCAATTGGTATTACGTGTGTGTGAGCACATGTGTGTGTGTGTGACTTTCTTCACTCTTTAGTTATTTATTTGTCCTCTGAGAAGAAGAACCCCTAATCCTTCTGTAATTAAATGTTTATTTTCTCTTAATTCCTACAGGACCCTTTTGAGGACAAAGATGTTGATCTTTTATTCTCACTGTTGTGAGTAGGGCGTTGCTAATAATCTGCACCATTTACTACAGAAGTATATTATTTATACTTTTTCCCTGCCTAGAATGCTACAAACTATAGCATCATGGGATATTGACCTATGAAAAGCAGTTTTTGTTTGGAACCAATGTTAATATTATTCATGAATTAGATGCTGCCGAAAGTCAAATGACTTTTAGCACAAATACAATACACCAAAAAAGTCAACTCTTTTTTTCAAACTGAGTTTTATTGTTATTTATTTCTTAAAATTTTATTTTCCTCTTCTCCTTTATATAAACACTGTAGTTTACAAACTTGTTCATAATGATTTGTTACAGACATTTAATATTCCAACACCAATCCCACCACAATTGCACCTTCCCTCCATCATTGTCTCCAAATTTCCCAGCCACCCATTAAACCTGCCGTCACTGCAGGCCCTCAATAATTTATCTTCTATAGCTTGTCATCAGTACTTTGCTAGCAGAATGATCAAAAACTCTTTCCTGAGAAGAAAATGAAGATGGTTGTATTTCACTGTGGAACTTATATAAGTGGAACTTATATACGATCCATATGTAAGGGATTACTAAGACATTATTATAGGTTAATCCTTCTGTTTATATTTTGTTAATCAAGGTTGGTTTCCTTCTACATTATATCCCATCTAATTTGGTGTGCTATTCCTGGTTCATCAGTGTTGTAGAGTTCAAGACGTGGCTCCAGGAAGTCCAGAATTTTTAAGAGGGTGGTATAGCTGGAGTTAAATATTTGATTGGGTGGCAGCTCTGAGGCATGTATGTATGCGCCATGACTTCAGGAAGTACAGGTACATGGGGAGGTATCCCATCCCCAACTGCATGAAAACGTGGAGATTTCAGTCACAAAACCCTCAGACCTGAATTTATTAGTGGATTAATTAATGGGCGGCGCAGTGGAGAGACCATGCTGGCCGGACTTGGAGTGGAGTTTTGGGCCCTGCCCTTTCCCTCGGCCTCCATGCCAGTTGCCTCGGAAGAGACCCACCCACGCCAGACTCAGCTAACTTGCAACCCCGGAAGAGATCCAGACCCAGGCACTTTAGACCCACAGCTGTGCTGCTCGGCCGGCCCCATGTGGAAGCAACCCATAGAGCTGACCTCCCAGTATGGGGCTCGGCCAGCCCCTGGCTGAGTCCAACATTGCTCCCAGGGTTTTGCTCTCATAAGCGGGGAGAGACCATGCTGGCCGGACTCGGAGTGGAGTTTTGGGTCCTGCCCTTTCCTCCACCTCCATGCCAGTTGCCCTGGAAGAGTGAGACCCACCACACCAGACCCACAGGTCCCTTGGCGCGTGATATTTTTAGAGGATGCTGATTTTAGCATAAGGTTCTTCCCAAGTTCCTTCACATTTATACAAAGTAAACAATTCTAGACAGGGTTTAACTGATACCAGTAAGCCTAGCAAGAAGCAGAGCAAACCACACATCATGCAGTTAGTCATTCTCAACATCCAGACTCTATAGTTCCTCAGAGCACCATCCAAGAGAAAACCTGATCTTCCCCCTTTAAGTTTCATCAGTAAATGCTCGAGTTGAGAGCCTTCTACTGAGTCTATACCACCTACACGGTAAAGCCTGGCAAGCTGCCCGTGTTTTAATTACCAGTTATGTCAAAAACTAGTAACAATTATGGACCTCAGTTCCATGACCTGAAGAATGGTTTCGGGCTCCTCTAGTCCCTGGACAAGTAATGCCCTTGGGTTACACTTGCTTGTGACAGGACTAATGAAAATGTTACTAGTGCCCACTCGGAGCAAATCGATGAACAATGGGAAGACAGTGATATTTATGCATATATATGCAGATGCCCTAGGGCTACTCCAGCACATAGGAGGAACAAATGGAAACATTACTGGTGCCCGCTTGAGCAAATCGATGATATATATATATCACTTGTATGCCTTCCAGTTGTTCATCGATTTGCTCAAGTGGGCACCAGTAACGTCTCCATATACATACATACATACATACATACATACATACATATATATATATATATATATATACACACACACACACAAATCCCCATGCAAATTGGTAAGAGAGTTCTAAATGATGAAAACTACAAGAATGTAGCATTCCAGAGTTATAAAAATTAGAAAACTGATTTCTATAATAGATTCTCTATTTATTTTAGGAACCATAATAGATTTCTAATGGAACAATAGCATCCTAAATTATTTAAAATATCACAAATAGTTTAGTCTAATTGCTGCATGTATAACCCTTCTGTAGATATATATATATATATATATATATATACATTCATACATACATACATACATACATATATATGTAATTCAGGATGCTTTATAAATCTCATCTTTTTATCTTCACAAAGTGTTGGTGGCTGTGTCTTTATTAATCTCAGTATAAAATAAGCAAACCAAGAGCCAGCGACTTGCCAACTCATGCAACATTTAATGGAATTGAAAGGAAGAAAGATAATTTGACCAGAAAGCTGAAGAACAAACATTAACTCTTTTGCATCATAACAGCCTGTTTTTTTAAAAAAGTCCTGTATTGTTTCAATAAGCTATGCAAATATGCCAAATTTAAATATTTTTCTAATTCAGCTGATCTCCATAATGCAGTTTTCAAAACTGTAAATAATTTTTCAGCTTCAATCCAAAGCTGTGTGGTTTCACTGAACAGCCCAAAGTTATTTCCCATTTTGGCAGTTGCAGGCAGGGGCACACAATGGATAAGAACCCTTGAGTATTATTGCCATGATGGTCAATGAGCTTCTGGAAAATGAGTATTGGCTTAAAACATACTCCTGGTATTTGTCTGCTTTCTAGTGCGCACAGATAAGAAGCAATCAATTTCAAAGCCCTTCCCAGTGGAAAGCAATGACGGCTCAACATGACCTTGGGTTATTTGAGATGGTTGCATGTGCAATGTCTCTTCTACCTTTTGAAATTGTTCTCTGGGATACCCACAGCATAGCCTTGACCAATCTTGGTGAAATTCTACTGAGTGATTGTCGTCTTGAGACGTCCCACAGTTGGCCCAGCAGAGTGTTTCTCTGGGGCCTCCTCAGTGGGAGGGAGTCTTGCTCAGTTTCCCTGGTTAGAATCCTGTGGTACTTCTTTCCTCATCATACAACAAACAGAATCCATTCTTACTGTTTGGACTTTCAACAGACAATGCTAGAAACACATCCAGAATACCTTGGATATGCTCAAATGTGGGGAAGAGAAAGAACCAATCAGGGTTTTGGAGAACAAAGCATTTCTTAGACTGGGGTCTTGTAAGACAAAAAGTATTGTAATACTTTGCACCAGGTTTCTCTACAAACAGTGTCAGAACCACATGGGACCCCAAAAATATTTGTCAAGTTCTCTGGTCATCCTCGGGGACTGATGACCAATGAACAAAACCATAAGTCCAGTATGGACAGTCCAAAGAGCCTTTTACTTCTATCAACTTGTCTCTAAAACAACAGTTAAGTACCCTCTGCCACCACCACACTGGCCGACGGGCTCCCACAGACCAAGAGCTGCCGACCAAATGCCCTGACTGTGTGCTTTGATCCAGAAACTCACCCACACATGTGAGTGCCTCTAGACCAAGTTCTTTTGTCTCTAAGTCTGCCAAGGCCAAAGCCAAAAGCCACTTGTGGGCATGCCTTAATAAATTCAAAACTAGCTCTCTTCAGAGATGCTAATGTAGAGCATTGTTCCCTTCCTTCCAGATCAGTATCTTATGCAAAGACTGTATAGGGGCTGGTATAAAAAACTACACCCGAGATAAAATATCTATAGAGTATAATTTCATGGGGAGAATCACATCCATTATTCTAACTATGCCCCCATGCTAGACTGATATCTCCATCCCCACAAGGTCCTTTGTTTACTCTGTTCCAGGGCAAGTTCTTAAGTGATCTTACTTTTACTTTTGATAAAGATCAAAAAGTTCTTCCCTATTGTCTTTAGGTAAGACAAACTAGTGTGGTCTTCCTTTAATCTTTCACTATCACTATCTTCCCGTTCATCATCTATTTGCTAGAGCGGGCACCAGTAATATCTCCATATGTCCTGTCTCATGCTAGTAGAACCCAAAGGCATCCGCTTGCTCCAGGAACATAAAGAGCCTCAAACAATTATATTAGGTCACGGGAATAACCTAATATAAATGTTACTGGTATTTGGCATATCAAATATGACAGGAGCAGCTTGCCAGGCTTGCCATACCGGTGGCATATGCTGTAGTCACCTCTAAATAAAGCATTTATAGAGCTAATTTCCCTGAGGGTCGTCCCATTTCGTAGCCAGGGTGGCTCTTTCTGGTATCATCCAGTCCCTCCCAAAGATCCATGGAGTAAAAGGGAATATATTGATCTAGATGAAACTGGGGCTAATAGAAAATATGACGGGATTCCAGGAGCTATTAATCGGGTCAAACTGACAAGTACTTGCTCCCATGCTCCTTTCATGTTTACAGAAGAAAGAGATCTCTTTGGCATCAAGCTCTTGCCTAAGTACATGCAAATGGCTTATATGAGGAGGAGAGGAATCCCAAATACAAAGATCCAGGGCGTTACCCAACAAAACAGGTCTTTAGTTTTGGCAAGGCACCCAATCTGGTAGTCACAGGCATAAGTTGCTGTTTCTAAACAAATCGTTTCATGTGTTCCTTTGACAGCCTTAGTAACACCCGTTTTCTCTTTAAAGTGGTGTGTATAGGACTTCAATAATCTTCAAAAATCCACTGAAACACAGTTTCACAATTTAGAGTTTCATGTCTTGGTAATATTGCTGGAAACATGGTTTTTATATTCTTTGGTTTTGTTTTGTTACTTTGTTTCTGTTTTTTGGGACACACCAGGAAGCACTTAGGGCTTATTCCTGGCTCTTCATTCAAGGGTCACTCCTGGTGGTGCTCAGGGAATTATATAAGATGCCAGTGATGGAACCCGGGTCAGCCAACTGCAAGGCAAGCACCCTCCCTGCTATACTCTCTCAGTGGCTTCTGAGGGCTAATTTTGATGCCTCATGCTATTCACTTGTCACTTGTATCACTTGTCTTCCCATTGATCATCACTTTGCTCGGGCGGGCGCCAGTAACATCTCCATTCGTTGGGAATGCGGTCCATTATTGTTACTGTTTTTGGCATATCGAATGCACCACAGGTAGCTTGCCAGGCAATTATCATATAGAAAAGGAAAAAAAAAGCCATCATCACACAATGCAAGAATGTTGAGGGAATGGAAGAACGTTGAGGGTGCATTTCTCTTGTGAGTACTCTTGTGAGCTCTTGTGTTAGCTTTAAGTTGATATTTTTGTTCAGTAATAATCCTTTTACTGATGATCCTATATTAGATAGGGCAGGGACTGGGTTGGCGTCTGGACTTCATGTAAGGATGGTCATTGTGATGCAGAAGAGCAGTGCTATAGGGGGTTGATGACTCTTTAGTAGCTCAATTTTGTCATGGTGAACATAATTCCTCCAGACTCATAGTTTTAAAGATATAGAAAAGTTAACTTGGGTCTAGAGAGATAGTACAGCACGGAGGGTGCTTGCCATGCACTCAGCTGACCTGGGGTCAAACCCCATCATCCCATATAGTCCCCCAAGCACTTCCAGGAGTAATTCCTGAGTGCAGAGCCAGTCATAACCCCTGAGCATTGCTGGGTGTGGGTGTGGCTCCAAAAACAAAAAAGAAAAGTCTTGAAGAGCAGAGGGAGAAAGAAAGTGCCTCCAGTAGGATCATGGAGTCGGACTTACTTGTGATCCAAGATCCTTGTGTAAGAATTTTTTCTTTACTCTTTTTGATCTCACCTGATGATGCTCAGGGGTTACTCCTGGTTCTGCACTCAGGAATTATTCCAGGCAGTGCTCAGGGGACCACACAGAATACTGAGGATCGAACCCAGTTGGCTGTGTACAAGGCAAATGCTCACCTGCTGTGCCATTGCCCTGGCACCCCTTGTGCAAGGATTTTTAAAGGAAAATTCAGTCCAAGCTGATAGATAGGGCTGTTACAAAGTTCTAGAAGATTCCCATTTATTTCCCCAGATGTTCTAGTAACTTAGCTCCCTGTTCACATTATTAAAATAAAACTAAGATCCTGTATTTCCAATGAGGCTGGTGGGACTAAATTCTTTTCATTTTTAAAAGAAAAAGCTTCTGGTTATTTCAGATCTTCATGTTACTTATTTCACCAAATGCCCCTTGCAGGAAGTTGCTGTTTTCTGGCCTCTTCTGAGCTGGCCCGAGGCCTGGAGCCTAATTTTCCCATTGTTTCAGGATTTGATCTTGGGAGACTATGGACTCCCACCATTAAAAGAAGAGGGCAAACCCAGCAAGCATCAGGAATGCTTACACTCCATTGCAGACATGTTTAGAAAATAGGATAGTGCCAACAAAAGCTGACCCTCTGCAGCTGGCGAGTGAAAGAGGAAGTGGAGCAGCTCCTTCGTCTTTATCATCCAAACAATGCCAGATCTTGGCAGGCCATGAGACGCTTCCTACTTCCTCCTGGAGCATTAGTTTTGCTGTCAATGCCCGAAAGCCATTTCTTTTGAGGCTATTTCCCAGAATCCTCTGTAACTAACATTCGCTTTATACATATCGACTGATTTGCAATTAGACCACACGTAGTAGATATTCTTCAAGAATTATACCTCAGCTTTCAACATTAAGGAAGCAGACTCATGGAGTAATGGCGGGAGGGCTCCTTGGTCCATGTTAGCCAATATTATTGTCTCCAACACCTGATGCCCAATGAAATAATACAGATAGGGGCTTAGCACTTTCACCCTCTTCTTTGTCTTTCCCTAAATTATATAAAAACTTCACTATTTGAAGACCATCATGCCTTGGAAATAAAGAAACTGGATTAATTTGATCCATTTCACTCTTGAAACTAGGAAAAGAGGTGGAGCATGAAAACAAGGGTTTGGAAAGACTGAAAGATATTTGACATTTGGATTCCCCTGCAAGGTGGGAAAGAAAATGTACAAGTTTTTTCTTTTCTACTTTCCATTCATAAGGAATTTAAAATCATTTCTTTTGGATAGCCTGGAGCAATGAAATGACATGCATTTAAATTAAAAATCAGCGGCCGACTCATCAAGCATCTTAAGTGAGGATGATGCTGCACGATTTTTCTTTGAAGGATTCTTGAATGTTGTAAGAACTTGCAGTAGGAAACTACTATTTTTAAACCAACAAAGCAGAAAGTTTCATTAGAACTGCAAAAATAATAAAAGGCCCTGTGCAAAATTTTTGTTTGATTGCTCCTTCCAATGCTATTATTTAGTTTTCTAACTGGTATTCTGATCCTAAGATAGAACACCTCCATAGGAATTTATTTTGTTGTAAGTTCCATTTAATTTTCAAAGGCAAGAAAAAGAGTAATGAGAGTATATTAATGATTAGGATAAAAGAAACATCTTTCTTACAACTTATACAGCATTTAGTATGTATATATTGATAACTCAGCAGGCAAATATATGCTTCCTTTGTAAATAATAATTTATCACATGTAAACCAATATTTTGGATAAAGTGTCTGTTGCAGTGATATAAACTGTACAATATATATACATGCCTTTCTGCACTCAAACGGGATGTTTAACTAGGTTAACACATTGATCAACTTGTGAAACATCTAAATTCCTATTATAAAATATATTTCCCATTTCCATTCATGGCAATTTTCATGCTAATTAGTATTTTTGCATTTTTCTCGATATGCATACATTAGCATAAATATCTGGCTATAAGTCTACACTATACAAGAAAATGCCTTTAGCTAAGAATAGCTTTAGAGCTTTGTGTGAGGTAAAGACTGTTGAATATTTTTTTAATATATCATTTCTGTATTAAGATTTTATTACATAATGAATGGTTGTTCAAAAACCAGTGGATTTTTTTTGTAGTTGTACATTATTAACGGTGTTATTAGCAATCCTAGGAAACTTGTTAAATCTACAACTGGAGAATCTATGAAACTTTTGTTGCTCTGTATGACTTACTATGCGTGTATCTATATCCTGACCCTTATGTCAGCATAAAAAAATGCGTACAAAATTATAGACCTTCAAGTTTTCTTGTTTCTGTTAAGACACTGAGACTTATCTAGATATTAAAGTGAATGAGAGATGTTCCAGAACTTTGGTTGACAGATAGAGTGTAAGTCAAGGAGTTATTCTGATATCTCAGCTATGACTTACATACTTTTGGGGGTTGGCTTAAAAGCTTGTCTTTGTAAGGGGAACCAACTTTTATTTGTGTCCTTTTGAGAACTATCTAAAAGCTACCTAAGATTGGGCAAGAGTGTTTGTTAGTTCAAAAATTAAAAGCACTGATAGATCCATCAGCTGGTGGACAGCTTGTGTTGTGCAGTGGTCTTCATGTTCTCTAATGTCCTGTATGACCCAAGGAAAGATTTAATTGACTTATCTGACTCCTACAGTGGTTTTGGTTCATTTTAGTACATAGGAGATGATCATCTACCCTATAGCACTTCCAGTTGCTGCTTCTGAATTGTTAACTGTAAATACTTTCCTTTTCTAACCTGTTTCTTATTCTTAATGCATGTCTCAATCTGGCAATATATATCATAATCATGTTATATGCCCCAATATTTTCTCTTATTTATATATTTTGTATTATCTGTTCATTTTCTGTATTTCACATATATTTCTTGTCTTTTTTCTCAGATATTGGAAGAGCATTCTTATAATGGGTCATATAGAGAGCCTCCAGTACTTCTCAGTAGAGCAGATTAATACAGGGAGCTAGTTTCTATTTTGTGTGTGATGTAGTGTTCAGCATATTCTATATATTGCACCCTTAATTATTACATTAACAATCTAAAGTAGGTACATTTATCTTTATTTTTAATAATATAATACAGGTTCAGATCAGGAAACTAGTTTCTATTTTGTGCGTGATGCAGTGTTCAGCATATTCTATATATTGCACCCTTAACTATGACATTAGCAATCTAAAGTAGGTACGTTTATCTTTATTTTTTTTTAAATGAGGAAACAGAGATCCAAAGTAGAAAATATAGTAGAAGCTCTCAAAGGCAGCAAGCACCAAGGCTGGGGTCAAACTAGATTTATTTTACATTTTAATTTTAAACCAGAGTGTTTTTATTATACAAAGTCTTCCTTTATATCTCTTCTGCTTAGGAAGCATTTAATTTCTTTTAAAGACAATTTTACTGCATCCTGATCATTTTCTAAGCTTGTTACTTAGAGCTGTAAATTTGCTGTGCATGAGTTCGAATTAAAGGAGTCTCTGCTCTTGCAGCTGGGCCCCTGCTGGATTCCACACGGATGGTTCTGTGACACGTGGGCATGTGAGTGTGATTATGCGTAGGTGGGTAATCAGTGCTTCGTTAGGGTTCTTTGATAATTCCAAGCATTTATCTAATGTTTGGAAGCATCTTATAGTCACATTCATGTAGACATTGCGCAACACAGTACATTAGTTGGATGTGCCTAACACTGCATCATACACCGAATGAATGTTGTTATTTCACCCAGCACAGATACACAGTTTTCATGATGAAGCATTCGTCCTCAAACTTCTTTTTGTTGGAAATAAAAAAATGAGTACTATATTCTATTCTCAGACACACCATGTACCTCTTTGCTTCTTGCAGCTTTCATTTATTTGTTCAGGTTCAGTTAAGTGACTTACCTCAGTTATGTGTTTCACTGGAGGCAGAATGATCACATTTTGACACTGACCGTTGAAAGCAGAATATTATGTTTCCTTTCCAGGCAGAAGTAAAGTGATTGATGTGTCAACTGGAGTCTGGCTTCTGTTTATACACGTGATAAATAAGAGGGGGTTCATTGAGAAGGAATATTATTTATTTATACTAAAACACAATGTGCGAACCTTTTCTGGGTTTATTTTTGCTCAGATAACATAAAGAGAGTGATGTCTGATTGTAGATACTGTGTCAGAGTGGACCGCAGACACTTTCCATCAGAATATGACTATACAGGCAACATGTCACGTGATACCTGGGCCGCAGCTGAGGAACTAGGGGAAAACATCTATTTAGAAATCGATTAGTATCTTTACATGATGCAGCCAATCAAAACCATGAATTAAAATATATAACGCTTTATGAAATTTTCTTTATTTTTATTTAAAATCATCCAGCTGTTCCAAGGAAAGATTTTACTTCTGTCCTTAGGACACTGATACAGTGCAGTGTGGGTTTTGTTAGTAATGCATAGGGAATATTTTAGTCAACAGAGAATATAAAATGGACTTGATTTCTAATAAACTGGGAGAGAATATAGAAAACAATATGTGGGGGGGAAAACACAGTGCAAAGAATAAGAAAAGTTGTAGGGTGATCAATTTTCAGTATATTGAACCCTTGGCCGTGGTTTCCTTTCCATTTACCTAAAATTATGTGCTTTAAAGTATAATAGCTGAGGAACAGACCTTGGTAACCTAGGCATAGTGGGTCAGTTAATCCTCTACACATACACACACACTTGCGTGCGCAAGCACACACACACACACACACACACACACACACACACACCAATGCAAACAGCACCAAATCATCAACTGAAAATCTGGGACTCTAAATGGCAAAAAGCAGTTAACAATTTGATGAATACTTATTTCTGAAAAAAGTTTAGAGTTTTGAGTAAGAATATTAGTAGCTGATAGTCTTCCTGCCAAAGAACTTTTCTCTATCATCTCCACCCCACGAGTCATTAAATGAGAATAAATTTGTCAGCAAGAAATTGACCAGATAAACAACTTTGCCTTGGCAGTTCCAGGCTCAGCAGAAAACAAAGAAAATCATTGAGGCTGGAGAGATATTATAAGAGGGTACTTGCTTTACGTGTGGCCTACCTGGGTTCAATCCCTGGGACTCCTATGGACCCAAGGTCCCCAAGTCTCATCCTTAAGTATTGAGCCAGTAATCAGTCTTGAGTACTGATGATGTGACCCAAATATAAAAAAAAAAACACAACAAAAAATCAAAAGACCAAAAAAAAAACACAATACCCTACAAATTTGCCAGCCTGAGGTTGCAATCTCTCTATTAGGATAAGTATCTTGCTAACCAATGGGGAGTGTGCTCTGGGAGTGAAATAACTGAACCCAAGAATTGAACCCAAGTTCTCCTGGTTCAACATAGGCGTTGATGTGTTAATGCTCCACCTGCCCATTAAGGGAGCTGTTAGAATCTGTGTGAAAGGAAATCAGGGAGAATGTGAGTGTGGACTGAAAACAAGCACACCACCCGACCCCCACTGGATTGGGAAACGGTGTAAACCACGAAGCTTAACGTGCTTGGACTCCCTCACTGTCTGAGCAAAGGGCTAGAGAAATGATCGCTAAAAAGCTAAGCTAAGATTATAATACGGAGGGACCAGAGAGTCAGAACAGCGATTAGGGAGTTTCAGGCTAACAATGGACAGTCGTAGCTCCAGTGAAACTGTTCAAATTTAAAGGCCAAATAAAGCATAGTCCAAGTAGAACCTCTAGAATATTAAAATGCTCTTTAAACTGGAGGAAAATTGTGATGCATTCCATCTACGGTCCAAAGGAAGGGATGCCATTGCCAGTAATGTGCGCATATGCAATATCACATGTGTGACAACACTGATGCTTCATCGAAGGCATATTGGCAAAGTCGCTCCGTCACTACAGTTGATTTGTAGCCATTGGCTCAGTCGTTGTCAGACAGGCATGGAGCTGAAGAACTTGAGGCACCCAAAGCACATGAGGTCAAGCATGAGACACTATGTCCCTGGTTTTAGTTTAACAGTGGAAGTGTGCCATTTTCTGCTCTATTTTCATTTTTGTTAGTTTTGTTGGCAATTTTGTTGCTTAAAATTTCCCTATCAAACAAAGTACTGGGGTGCTGTGGGGCCAGAGAGGTAGAATCAGGAAGAGAGCACTTTCCTGACGTCCCGTATGGTCCCCAAGATTACCAGGAGTGATTCCTGAGTGGATGTAGCCCACCCACTGAGTGCTGAGGGCTACATCTGAGCACTGCTGGGTGTGGCCAAACCATGTGCCTAATGCGAGGAGAACCAGCAGAACTTGGGCTTGATTCCTGGCAATACCACCATAACAACAAAAGAGAGACAAATCGATCAAGAAGCAACAGTATTTGTTTAGTATGATGTCTCTGTAGAGGTCATCCATCAAACATGGTTGTGCGTCGATTGGTTGGGTTGATAAGAAGGTGGCGGGAGGTTCACAGATACAAAGCCTTATAGTTCCCCTAAAAGCAGTGGTTTAGTATTGAAGAGTTAAGTATTCACCGTAATTTTCTCAAGCATAATTACCATAATTAAAATAATTTAAGATATTGATTTTTGTATAGATTTTCTTGTTAGCCTCTTGATTTCTTTAAATATCACTCCCTTTTCTCAGCTCCTGACTGTTTCTACACTATTCCAAGTAAACCTAGTTATGGGATCTCGGGAAGAATGCAGCTTCCCTTGGTGCAGAGCAGAGAGGGAGGACGGTGGGTTTCCTGGAGTCCAGGATAAAGAGTTTAAGAAGATGCTCCTAGTTATGACTTTTTCTGGACCTTTTTCTGGACCTTTTCTCTCTTGTACTGACCTCTAAAGGATGTAAATGTTAGGCCGTTGCTTGATACAGACTCCAGAAATAGAAATGTAGATAAAGGAAAGTTTATTAGCTCAGCGCTTAAGGAGCACCAAAGGATACCCTGAGCCAGAGAGAGACTCAAAGGGCCTTGACTTGCTTCAACCTCAGATTTTACACCTTCTCCCACACAACCTTCAGGATACCTTCTCACATTCTTTATCTTATCTTAAGCAAAGCAGATGTACAGAAGCAGACAAAGCTGTTAAGATTCCCCAAATCCTCATGATCGATAAGAACATCTGTCATGTCAGATGACCACCATCTGGGGGGCTATCAGCCTTGACCAGCTCTTTTCCCCACTTGGGCAGCCCAACTAGTCTATCTTAACATTCTGTTCCTGGCCCCAAGAATGTCCTGCTTCAGAGTCAGGCCTTATTCTTGAGAGAAAATGTTTCTGCTGGGTATTCTGTCTCACATTAAGCACCTTTTTCACTGCTTTTAGACCCAAAGAAGTTCATCCATAACCTCACTTGTGCTTATTTTATTTATTTGCTTTTTGCTCAGGCTATGTTCAGGGGTTACTCCTAGGTCTGAAGCCAGGAATTGCTCCTGGAGATGCTTGTGGACCCTATGGGATGCCTGGGATCGATCCCAGATTGGTAGGGTGCAAAGGGAAACGCCCTCCCTGCTGTACTGTTGCTCAGGCCCGACTGATGACATTTTTAACTGACTAGCTGTTGGAGGACATGTCCTTGTGAACTCTGGGTTTCTGCAGCGCAAATCAATTTGCATTTCCCTGAGGCCAGCCCCTCATGCTAAACAGGTGTCTCTTGTGCCAATCACATTAGGAGACTGGGGGCAGGATTGTAAAACCGTTTGATTGTAATAACTCTAGAAATAGCATCATAATTTCTATCATGACTTCTCTGCAGCTAATTGGCACACTTTTTCATAACTCACCGGTCCCCCTTGGAGGACATCTAGAATTTACTGGGAGGAAGCCTGGCCATGTCTGGTCCTCCATTAAGAAATAACTCTGATAAGATCAAAGAAAGAGCCAGGCTAAGTTAGCCTCCAGGCAAGAGAACTTCACTCTCAGTAAAACTAGGGCAGAACACTCAACATTACTCTGGAGCAGAAACGGACCTTGTGGGTGCCTGGAGATAAACATCTGGCTGCATGAAGTTCATGGTCTAAATTATGCTATTTCCCCATGTATTAAATTCTGAGTTGCTTTTGTGCTTTTGTTCTTCGGGGTGTTTCCCCCTCTCCACAAGTGCTTTGCATAAGAGTCATCTGGGAAGCAGGGACTTGGCCCTGGCGTTAGCGAATGTATGGAGACAACCAAAGGTGTGGCCTAGCAAGCATCAGCACCTAGAAGCTGTTTTTGAAAATCTTTGATGACGCAGAGGAAGTTTTTTTTTGTCTCCCTGGCCTTTGGCAGGTTTTGGGGCATAAAGGTGATGGGAAGAAGAATATAGGTGCTCGATTTGGTGGAAGATCTCAGCCTGAGCACATGGTCAGAGGTCTGGCCAGAAGGTAGAGGTTTGGGAAGCTCCCTCATTTGGATTGCAGTAGCAGAGTTTATTTTATTATTGGTGATAAGCAAAAGCCTTTTGTTGTTTTTTTATTTTTTTTCCTTTTTTGGGTCACACCCGGCAATGCTCAGGGGTTTCTCCTGGCTCTGCACTCAGGAATTACTCCTGGTGGTGCTCGGGGGACCATATGGGATGCCGGGATTGAACCCGGGCCAGCATGGGCGGCCGGCGTGCAAGGCAAACGCCCTACCCGCTGGGCTATCGCCCCAGCCCCGCAAAGGCAAAAAGCCTTTTGGAACTGTGCTGAATTCATGGTTTGTTCATCTGACACCAGCCTTTGAAGTAAAAGGGAACTCGTTCCCTGCTCTTGTTGAGGAAACCAAAAGACCTAGTAAATAGGGAATGGAGACAGAGATTTCAGCATCTCAATAGTGGTTATTTCTTGGGGGTCTAACAGCCAAATAGTAACTGGTGGAGAATTCAGGAACCTTGAAGCATACCACCAATACCCTAAAATGGACAGGACTCACGTTGCTATACTTAGTTTTGAAAAATCTTTTTTTTTTTTTTTTTTTTTTTTTGCTTTTTGGGTCACACCCAGCGATGCTCAGGAGCTACTCCTGGCTCTGCACTCAGGAATTACTCCTGGCGGTGCTGGGGGACCATATGGGATGCCGGGGATCGAACCCAGGCCGGCACAGGCCGGCCGCGTGCAAGGCAAACGCCCTACCCGCTGGGCTATCGCTCCGGCCCCAAGTTTTGAAAAATCTTATTCTAAGGACTTGCACGTTGCTTGTTAAAGGTAGGCTTCCTCTTTAAGCACCTTCCCCACTTTTATTTCTCCTCTAGCTTCTTCCCTTTTGTTTTCAGGAAAGGAGTTTGTGATTCTCAATATATTTAGACCCAACAGCTGATCGTTATAACTTGTAATTTTCCATGAAGATATGGTTTAGTGGACATGGGCAAGAGATTATCAGGTATTTCATAAGCGTCCTGGAAATGATTATATCTGTTTGATTAGTATTAATACTAATAATTTTATTGTTTCTTAATATAATGAACCAAAACACAATATTTAAAATATCTAATGACACTGACTCTAGAATATCTTCAGTGACAATGGCACTCAGTAAGCAGACAAGTGGGGTCCCATCAAATTCAGAAGTTTCTGCACTGCAAAAGGAACAATGGCTATTTGCTTATTACACATCTGACAAAGTGTTAGTAGCCAAGAAATATAAAGTACTAGCAAAACTTAACAACACAAATCCATACAACCTCACCAAACACAGGAAAAGAGAATAGATACTTCCTCAAAGAAGACATACTGATGGGCATTAGTACATGAAAAAGTGCTCTTTGTTGCTTTCATCAGGGAAATGTACATCAAAACAACAATGCAATACCATCTCCTGTCAATGAGATTAGCACCCATTAAAAAGAATAGAAATAACCAATGCTGGCCGGCAAGTGTGGGGCCAAGAAACCCTCATTCATTGTTGGTGGAAATGTAGACTGGGTCAGCCTCTATGGAACACAGCATGGAAGTTTCTCAACATTTAATAACTGAACAACTGACCTAATAATTTCACTATTGTCATTTATCCTACGGGGCCAAAAAATACAATTTTACCAAGACATTTGGGGCTGGAGAGGTTCTGGTATCCCATAGGGTGCCTTGAGCACCACCGGGAGTGATTTCTGAGTAATCAGCAGAGCCAGGAGTAATCCCTGAGCACCGCTGAGTGTGGCCACAAAACAAAACAAAACAAAACAAAACAAAACAAAACAAAACAAAACAAAACAAAACAAAACAAAACAAAACAAAAACAAAACAAAACAAAAGACATTTGTCCTCTTCTGCACATTTGTTTACCAACGTTGGCCTAGTGCCATAACAGTAACCATAGCTATAGCTAACCATAATGATGAGAATATAAACTATGGTGTCTATACATAATGGAATACCGTTCAGCAATTAAGAGAAGACTAAATCATTGACGGGTGTAATGCTGAGAGAAGTGGGTGAGGAGGGGCAAATACAGAGTGAACCCATTCATACATGCAATAGAAGGAAACATATGGAGATGATAACAAATGGCTACTGGAAAAGAACCCAAATCAATGGTGGGCTATTGAGAGGAGAATTGCCGGTGGGAGTGTTCCTTGACTGGAGCAAGTGCTGACGCTGGTGGTGTCAGAACATTGTGTGGCTGGAACTTTATCATGAACAGTATTGTAACTCACGTGCCAAATTGGAAAAGGGGGAAATAATAGCATTCACCAGTAATAAAATCTATTTACAAATAATTTCTCTTTGGAGTTCTAAGCTTGAAAATTATTCTGCTTAATAGTAATAATAATAATAAGAAAAAGGGTATTTGGAACTCTCAAATTTTTACATTTTGGATTTAATTTAATTCACTTTGGAAGCATTGTTCTGACTTATAAATTTCATTACATAGTCAGTTTTCACACATTACGTTAGCTTTTTTAGATCACTTTGATGCTAATTATTTTATTAGCACCATAGGAAATAATAATAATAAGTTATTTATTTTAAACGCACCTCTTATTCCACACTTGTTTAGAAAAGATTTATACACATAATTTGGATTATTTATTTGTGCTGTTTTGTAGCAGTGTTGAGGTGCTATCCTTTTTTCCCCCTTTTTTTTGGGTCACACCTGGCAATGCTCAGGGGTTACTCCTGGCTCTTTGCTCAGGAATTACTCCTGGTGGTGCTCGGGGGACCATATGGGATGCAGGGAATCAAATCCAGGTCGGCCACGTGCAAGGCAAACGCCCTCCCCACTGTGCTATCACTTCGGCCCTACCCTGGTTTGTTTTGGGGGGGTTTGCCCCTGAGTATTCCCGGGGGACCACGCCATGCCAAGATCAAATCCAGGTCTCCATAGTGAAAATCATGTGCTTCGCCCATTGAACTATCTCCCTATCTCTGAAAACATTTTTTTTTTACCAGATGTGATGTATCACCAATATTACAAATATCTGGTTTCTGATAGTGTGAAATAGTAAGATAAATTTCTCTCTGAAGTTTCAACTCAAACTTGTTAAAGTCATGAAGAAAGTCATTTTTCTTTTTATAGCCTCTCTAAATTTTAACATTTTGTTAATAGTTAGCTACTAAATTAGAAGTTTAGTATAATGAAGATGTAAATATATTTCACTTAAATAGATAAGAGACCTACTAGAAAGATTGTGATCCTGTAAGGAGGGCACTTATGAGGCATTCGAATGAAAAAAATTTCCATGAACCAGATGTCCAATTCCTTAGCTCACTAAATCATTAAGCTTTCACTAAAATAATTTCATAACTATGCATATTGAGAAAACATAACTTTCAATATTATTTAGATGGGTGCAGAGAAAAAACTTCCCTGATAGTTGCAACTCTCAAATTTTGAGAAGAGGACAGAAGTTGCTAAATTTGAGAAAGGCTTGTCTCCGATGCTTACTTCATTTAGCAATCACATCACTGTCCATTAAATAATGAAGCAAAGATGTCCTTCATTGCGGTCACCCCATTGCACAATGCCTCTATCAGCAGCTTCTTGCTCTCAAGGACGCCAAGTCTCCAAGACTTTCCGTTGAGTTTCATTCTTTAGAACACTGACACTGGAGTGAACATTTAAGCTTTTATTTGCGTTTGCAGCACTTTTTGATCTCTTACTTCATCACACTTATAGTATTAGTTTTAGTGATTCAATCAGGGTCGTAACATTTTTATGACAGAGCTGGACTCTTCACTCTTTTAATATTTTTGTGTTTTAATTAATGTAAGATGGAAGAATGGAGTACTTTTCACAGTTGGATTACAATACTCCAAAGAAGTCATTTCATATAACAGCCAGAAAATCCTTTTATTGATTCATCCATGGTAGTGCTACAAAAGATAAATTAGTGTCATAATTTATAAAGAATAGATAAATTTTATATATGTATCCTGTCATAGCATCACTAGAATATTTTTCCTTCATTCAACTGTTGGCTTGATTAAATTGAAATTTTGAAAAAAGACATCAGTTATTAAAGTTGAAAATATTACCTTTATTTTCTGTTCCCTCAAATGGGGATGTTGGATTTAACAAGTTAGCTAATCTCCCTATTGTCATATCAAAATATTTCCCTTTGTGCTAATGATATATAGGATTTAACAATTTACTAATCCATATGTTGCATTTGACTAAAGGGTATAGAATAGGGACAATTAATCCTCTATAAAGAAATTGGAAGTGAAATTTTCTCCAGCATAGTTTTCTCTCCTGATTTTTGTTTACCACCATAATCATAAGAGAGAACTGAAATGGAAGTGGGTCTTTTTAATGACAATGCACACCTCAATACCCTCATAAGAAGTACAAAAGCAAACGTATAAACACACAGTTACCTAGACAAGGCTTTGTGATATGAAATCATGCTGAATAGATAGAAACAGGAATTAATATAGTATCGAATATTTTGTTACAATGTCTACCTTTCATCATTTGACCTTACAGACATTGTAAAAAGTTTTCATATTTCATATGTAAATTAGTATATACTTGACACTCATACAACGGATTTTGCAATTTACAAACATAATAAATTACTTCCAAGTGTCAGTTCTTTCAGAACAATTCAAACAATTTACACCTACTTTTTTGAACTCATCTTTCTGCGACTTAAAATAAATGTTAGTTGTAATTATTGTGCCACATGAGATAGAGCTTTGAAGTTCCATTTGGAAAGTATCAAGGTGGAAGCAACACTTTTTCGAGGACACTTTTGACAGTGGGGCCACAACCTGACTCAGCCAATACGTGCTTGCGCAGTGAAAATGAATGCTGGAGTCCTACACCCTCATCTCCAAATCGTGATTCATTTAGAAATAGAATCATTGCGGATTTAACTAATTCAGATGAGGTCATATTGGGTCAGGAGGAGTCCCTGTTCCAAGATGACTGATGTCCTTGTGAGGAGAAGGACATAAGAAGACAAGGACACACAGAAAGCACCTGGGACAACGGAGGAAGAGGGGGCATGGCACGGTCCATGCCAAGAAGGTGGGGAATCCCAGGGTTTGGAAGAGGCTGGGGGCTCTCTGGGAAAGAACCTGGTTTTAGGTTTTGGACTTTAAACAGGAATCATGGCGAAGTAAATTTATTTGAAGTGATCTGGTGTGTTGTATATTGTAAGCCCAGGGAAATGAATCTCTGGGTCACAAAGATATGAGTCAAAGCCAGCAACTGCTGTCACCTGTCTCGTGTACTTCCACTGAACCTCCGTATATTAGAATTACTCTCGTAATCTTAAATTAATCTAAATTTACATTAATTTAATATTAATTTAAGTCTTAAATTTATCTAAATTAATCTTAAATTTGTTACCCAAATCATTCTTTTAAAAAATAAGACAAAACCATTTTTTTGATATTTTATTATACCACTGTGAGATATACAATTACAAAGATGTTAATAAGATGTTCATATTTGGGTTTTGGTTATACAGTGTTCCAGCACCCATCCCTCCACCAGTGCCCATTGCCCCCATCAATGACCTTGATTCCCTACCCCTTCCCCTAGCCTGCCTCTGTAGCATGTTCTTTAATTCTTTCTCTTTCTCTCTCTCTTTCTCTTTTCCTTCCTTTCCATATGTGGATCAATACATACATTAAGAGGTTGTCATGCGTATCTTTTACCTGTATTCAATGCTCAGTTCTAGGTTGGTATTAGCACTTTTAACAATTATTAGCACACTGTTCCATTCTCTATCCTACCTAGCCTCTGACTCCCACACGTTTGTGATAATTTCCACCTTTGACAAGACGTCCTGATCCATGAAGACAAAACCATTGTTGTGGATTAAAAATACTGTAAAGTTTCTCTTTAGACATTTGCTATTAAAAATGTATATAAATTTCACACATTAATGGAATGCCTTAGTACTTTCATCATGGAGTGACTTTAGCATTTAATACCTAGTAGAGAGCCAAAAACTATACTGAACATTCAACGACTAGCTTTCATGGGATAAGACACGATCACTTGATCACTTGAATCCCGTTATTCATCGATTTGCTCGGCGGGCGCCAGTAACATTTCCATTGGACCCTATCACGTGCCAATGTAGCCCAATGGCATCTGGTTGATTCAGGAATATGAAGAGCCTCAAGCCGTTCCTTCAGGGTCTTAACAAGGAAGTCTGTCCATGGAGGTACACAGGTACACCCGGCAGAGCAGAAACCAGCTTTCCCCGTTGAACCCCCTGCATTCCATGGACCACGAGAGCAACTTCCGACCCGAGTCCACCATCTCGATGGAGCCTCGGAGGAGCCCAGAGAAACCCCCCACACCTTGCTGGCAGTGATCTGTGTCACAATCCACACTCTGCAGCTGGTAAGATCTCCCCCCAGCATATTAATCCAGTCTCCAGCCCACAGATTAATCCAGTCTCCAGCCCAGCTTGTCAGAAACCCAGCCTACAAGGACCGCCCTGCAGAGACCGCCCTTCAGAGGAGAGTATTTCAAGCCCAGGAATGCTTGAGACTAAGACACAGGTACACCCGGCAGAGCAGAAACCAGCTTTCCCCATTGAACCCCCTGCATTCCATGGACCATTCCATGGACCAAGACACGAAAGGTTCCTAAATCTTAGAGGATATTAGGTAAAAGTTGATTCTTCCTTTCCTTTCCTTCATCTTGTTTTGTTTTATTTTGGGGCCACATTCTGGGGGTCTTCAGGGTTTGCTCCTGGTTCTGCACTCAGGGTTCACTCCTGGTGAAGCACTAGGGACAATAGGGTCTGGGAGATCAAACCCAGGTCAATCCTGTGCAGGGCAAGAGCTCTACCTGCCTTACCATCTCTCTGGCTGCCTACTATCCTTTCTTGACAAGAGCAGATACCCCAGGATTAATTGTATTAACATGCAACCTAGCCCCTGTTAATAAATTAGACCCCAAAAAATACAGTTGAACTCTGGATCCAGATTGTTTTCTCTTTATCAGTGACTTAGGTCAGAATCTAGGGAGCAGAACTATATGCCATCCTGATTCCTTTGGTGGTTTCAGGGAAGAAGACTCCTCCATGCTAAACCTTCCTTTCCTGACTTTGGTCGGATTCTCAATGAGTTATTTAAACCTCTTCCTCATATCACTTGTCTCACTTGTATCACTTGTCTTCCCGTTGTTCATTGATTTGCTCGAGCAGGTGCCAATAACATCCCCATTTGTCCCTGTCACGTGCTAGTATAGCCCAAGGGCCTCTGCTCCCTCCAGGAACATGAAGAGCCTCAAGCCATTCCTTCAGGTCATGGGAATGAGGTCTATTCACGGTACATCAGTAAATGCAAAAACTAAGAGTACCCACACAGTAGAGCCTGGCAAGCTACCAGTATATGAAATACCAGTATGTGATATGCCAAAAACAGTAACAAGAATAGACCTTCCTCATATATAAAATAAATTTATCAATATCTACTGACTAGAATTACTAGAAAGAACAAATGATCTTAATAATATTAAGATTAGATTAAATTAACGTAATAATATTAGATTCCTTAAAAATTGTAGCAATTATGAGATTATTTATTTATCAATACATTTTCATGTGACATATAGTTCTTCTCTTTGTCTTCTCAGGATTCACTGTACACAACATTTGCATTTCTGCTCACACTGAAATCTTGCTGTTCTTTCACTTTCCTTCCTTCTATGAAATCTTTCAAGTCAGGACTATAGCATTACAACGCCCAGCATGAATTAGGTGTGGAAGCATTTGTAGGAATTTAAGGCTAGGGGTATTCTGAAGATTGACAGACAACAGAAAGACTCGAAAACCTGTGTAAGTCACGGAAGAATAGCAGGTAGAAAGGCGGTGCTAAAAAGATGCCATGCGGAAAACAGTAAAGAAATCAAACCCAAACTTTGCTATGTTGATTTTACCTGAGGCCAAACCTCCTCACAAACATTTTCATTGTTGGCTGCAAGCTCTGTATCTGTTTCTTGGTTCTCTGTAGATTTTACATATTCTGAACACTTCAGCTTGCCATCTGTCTTTGAAACAGCAAAAGAAGAAATTGCAATCCAACATCCCTTTAATGAGCTGAGGAGAGTTTTTAAGTCATTCTGCTTAGTCTTTGCTTTCCTTTCATTCCTTCAGGCAATTAAACATGTTATGTGTCATGCTACACAAGTATTTTCTAGATCAAAACAGGGTTTTTGATGTTTCAGACTTGCATCTCTTTGGGGTGGATTTCATAATGGCTTATGTCTGGATGAAAGCATGGGCGAGTGACAGAGAGAATAAGAAGAGACTTCCATGACCAGGATACCTGTTGCTAATTTGGCAGAAGATATAATTTAGAACCTTCAGAATGTTAAAGATAAGCACAGAACTTCTTTATGACAAATCCAGTTCAATTCTCCAATAGCAGCTGTGAAATGATACATTTCAAATATTTAATTTTATATGTGTCATGATGGCTTGGGTAATACTTAAAAACTCACAAAGAATTTATAAATGCATATAAAATTTATTTCTTTTTCTCTTTTTTGCTTTTTTGGGTCACATTCGGCGACACACCCAGGGGTTAATCCTGGCTCTTTGCTCAGGAATTACTCCTGACTGTGCTCCGTGGACCATATGAGATGTCAGGGGTTGAACCTGGGTTGGCTGTATGCAAGGCAAACACCCTACCTGCTGTGCTATTGTTCTGGCTCCAAAATTTAAAATAATATTCTTTTCTATGTTCTAATTTTCTTGTGTTTCTTTGGAAATTTATGTTTGTGATGTAGGCAGATTGATAGGAGAGGACCCATGGCAATGGAATTTCTGGGATGTAATGAAACCAATAACTCCAAGGCTGACAAAGCCCACTTTTGCAGAAACAGGGAGTAAGGCTTGAGCAGTCTTAACCTGACATCATGAGATCCAGGGAAGGCAGGACCCCCTGTGAGAGAAGCTCCAACAGGAACAAAGGACAAAAAAGGAATTTCAAAGAAGACCGTCCACTACTCCCAACACTACCCCTTGACAACATCTTAGCAACGGACCCTTACCTAGGTAGAAGCCCCACATGAAGGCAGATTGAGAATAACCCTTTAAAAGCCACCTTGAAGAAAGGAAGGGCATGGATATACCGCCGGATCAATGTGCCTCGATTGCCCATGTGGCAGAGCACATGTGTTGCCTGCATCTCTCCTCTTGAGATGTGTTGCTCTCTTTCTTTCCTCCTTCTTCTTCCTAAAAAGCTTTCAAATAATACCTGTTTTTGCTTCAGGCTCCTCTCCTCCTGAAATTCTTCTTCTGTAAGGTCTGGGTAATGACTAGCTTTCCCATTTGGTCCTGAGGCAGAAGAGTTGGTTGGGAGAGAGCTGATCATTTCTGTCCTCCCCGCCTCGTATAAGCCACCTTGGGCCCATCAACATTTATACTTCTGACTTATGGGAAATAAGGAGTAGAGATCACTTGATCACTTGAATCCCGTTATTCATCGATTTGCTCGGCGGGTGCCAGTAACATTTCCATTGGACCCTATCACGTGCCAATGTAGCCCAATGGCATCTGGTTGATTCAGGAATATGAAGAGCCTCAAACCGTTCCTTCAGGGTCTTTAAGGAGTAGAGATAGATAGAATAAAAATAATAAAAAGTGTGTTTCTGTTATATTTTGTCCCCATCTGAAATTCAGAGCTGTAACTATCATCACAAAAATCTTTATGGAAAAAGATAAATAGCTTTATTTATCTTATTTATCTTGTCTTTATTGAAATTTAGTTGATATATAATATACTGATTTGGTAAACTTATATATCATGGTATTTCACCACATAGTGTTAGCTCACACATTACCATTTTCATGATTTTTGTTGTTTTAGTTTGTTTGTGTAGTGAGATCATTTAACATCTATTATCATAAAATTTTCAGTTGTGTATACAGTGTTAGTAGTTGTATTCACCAGGCTACACATTAGATTCTCAAAAATTGCTCCTAATGGAAAGTTTTATCTTTAAGCATTATCTCACCAATTTCTTCCATGACTCACAGCTTCAGAACAACATTCTACTCTGCATGTTTAGCTTTTTGCACTCACCACATATGGACTATTGCATACATTTGTATTTCTTCCTTCTGATATCCTACTTAATGTATTGTACATACAGGGATTCCTTCTTTCTGGCTACAAAATGATATTCTGGTCTGAGTGCATGCATGCATGCATGTGTGTGTGTGTGTGCGTGTGCGCTACGCTAACATGCATGCATACTAATGGGGTGTCTATGTATGTAATACAGATTGATAAATAAAAAAGACCAATCTAGACATATGATATACTCATGTTCCATGTCCAGGTCAGATCTTTCTTATCTACTCATCACTTGAAGACTTACAGGCTACTTCCATATCTTTTCTGTGATATCATGAACAATCTGCCATGAACATGGGAGTACAGTTAGATATTTATTATATTTCACTCTTTTTGCATGTAATCAGAAGTGAGGATTTTTTTTGTTTTAACAGACATCTTTAAGAAACATGATTATTGAGAGATTTATCATGCATTATCTTAGGAAAACATCACAGAGAGATTTATAGTCACTGGCTATAGAGATTTGGATGAAGAGCTTAGACTATATGTCCATCAGCATGTTGCCTTTCCGTTCTTCCAGATTCATTGCTCAGTCTTCCCACCTGCACAATGTCTTGGGATGGGTGTTTCTATTTTTATATTATCCACATCCTTTTCTGGCTTTCAGCTGAGTT
The DNA here is from genome assembly GCA_021461705.1 of Cryptotis parvus. Lineage (NCBI taxonomy): Eukaryota > Metazoa > Chordata > Mammalia > Eulipotyphla > Soricidae > Cryptotis > Cryptotis parvus. Next base: position 71,491 of record JAJIBD010022274.1, on the reverse strand, counting down.
TGGGCAATAGTGCGGCAGCAGAAGGATTTGAGGAGAAAGATGAGAAAGAGGTTAGAATCTTTATTCTTCCTTCCCTTGGGCCACAGGTCCTTTTTGGGCCACAGCAAAAATTCTCTTTAGATTCTGGAGAAGCAATATCCCCTCACAACACTGCCCAGGACTGCCACAGAAAAGCTTTCCAGTCCCCTTAACTGTTTTGCATATAAGTAATAATCTCTCACTTAGGCAACTATTCCCTTCTCAATTAACCATTTCTATTTGGGGGCAATAGTTGGTAGGAAGAAGGTAACAAAACATACATGACACAGTTCTGAGGGTTGTATTGCTCACATTTGAAGAGCTCATATATAAAATAACAAATTTACTCAGCCTTGTCTGAACACTCACATGGGAAGGCAGGAACAAAGATATTTCTGAAATCAATCCACTCTGATATTTAGCCACAAGGTAGTTTAGTAGGCATCAACTAATGCAGAACAAATAAACCCCCAAACTGAGTATGTTTTCACAACAAGCGTTATTTCATTATTTCTGTGGTCAGAAAGCATGCAAGACAGAATTTGTATTGATGAGACATTCAATGATTGTGTGTGCATGTAAGAAGGGTGCTTTCCTGGGAAGAGCAGGAAAAGTTGAGCTCTGTGAGGGGTTCTTTCCTCCAAAGGTTCCCACATCATACCTAAGCTTCCATTTTACCTCTTTAATCAATGCCATTCCCTTAAATTAAGAGATTTGACCATATTTAGCACTTTTTGTAAATCTGTACTACTTCAGTCCTAAAATTTCATTGAGTCCCATTGTCTCTCAAGTTATACACAATAAGATGTTCTGTTGGTTGACACCATGCCCTAGCTAAGGCTTTGCTGCTTAAGCCATTTACATGTCTTTAGGTCAGAGCTTTATGCTAAAAGCAAACACAGGGGGAGCATGGGGGCAGGCACAGATGATGCAGCTTGATTTTAATGACTCTTAGAATCATGTCATAATTTCTACTAGGAATCTTACTTCTACTAGGACTTCTATGTGGATTTCTACTAGGAGTCCACGTGGAGCAGCCCATGGAGTTCGGAGGGCAGTAAATGGCTCAGCCAGCCATGGCAGAGTCCAACATAGCTCCTAGAGTTCACTCACACATGTGGAGGGTGGGGGGGGCATGCTGGCTGGACTTGGAGCAGGGATTTGGGCTCTTCCTCCCATTCCTACACTTCCATGTTGGTGGGTGTGGTTGTGAGCTCCCAGCCACCACAGCCAGCAACAGCAGAAGAGAGACACTCCAGACCCACAGCTGCACCGGCGCATGGCGCACAGTGACCACGCAACAGTCTTAGACAATAATGGAAGTTAGGACCAGGTCCTTCCCAGGATTTTTCACATTTATACACTGTATACAGTCCTAAGCTGGTTCTAGCCCTGGCCTGTCAACCCAGTTATTCTAGCAAGAAGCCAAAGGAACCCCCACACCATGAAGGCAGTCATTCTCAACATCCGGACTCCACAGCTCCTCAGAGAAAAGCTGATCTCTCCCCTTTGTGGTTCATCAGTAAATGCATGAGATGAGAGCCTACTACTGAGAGTATACCATCTACATTAGCAGAGCCTGACAAGCTACCCGTGTCATATTTGATATGCCAAAAACCAGTAACAATTATAGACTTCATTCCCATGACCTGGAAGGAATGGCTTGCGGCTCTTCATGCTCCTGGAGCTAACAGATGCCCTTGGGCTACATTAGCTTGAATAGGAGTTATGGAGATGTTGCCGATGCCCGCTCCAGCAAATTGATGAACAACGGGAAGACAAATGATACAAGTGAAGTCCAGCATTGTCTAGTTTGGACATATTCCTCAAGGTCCTTGCATGTGACTAGATTAATACCAGGAAGAGACACCCAAAGCTGGTTTTGATCTTTGGTGATGGGGCCCTGCCCCGAACAAAGTCAGAGGAGCTTGCTTTGGCGGGCGAGGAGATTACGATGGTGACTTGGGAAGACACACACACACACTGGTGTGAGAGGCATCTTGGCCAGAGCACATGGTCAGAGCATCTGATCAGGAGCTCTAGGTAAGGCATAGGTAAGGGTAAACTCTTGCCCTGGATTGTGGTAGCAGAGTGTGTTTAACTGTTGGTGAAAAGTAAAATGGCTTTTAGAACTGTACCAGACTCATGGATTTTGTTTGGTGGTCATTGGCCCCTGAGCATGCCCAAGGAACTTTAACCCTTATATTATTGGAGTCCCGTGAAGCTCCCCAACAGTGTTCTACTAAAATCCTATTCCATGAGAGCCTGGAGTCTCTTCTCCCTGATCATCCACCCTGATGCTTACTCGATCAGCCTTTGAAAACAATGGGAGTACATGTGACTCATTTTTTATATCCAAATCTTTTCATTGTTCTATTATTGCTAACTTCCTGTCCTACCTCACAACTAATTTTATTACAAAACAATACCTCTTTGCACTTAAAGTCTGTTGAAAGGTTATTTTCCCCTAGGTTACCTTAGTTGACATTTAAAACAAGTTGTTGAATGAATAAATAAGTGACTAAATGAAATAAGTCAGTAAATAATGAATAAATATATTGGTAAAAGATGGAAATGTTAAAAGAGTTGAATAAATGAATATAGAAATGTCAAGCAAAATGATTGGATTAGACACAATCCATCAAAATGATTGGATTAGATTGAACTTTACTTTCATTAGCATTTGGGTGATGAGGAGGTTTGTTGGAGCTACCAAAAGAGACTAGAAGAGCTGAAGATGTACTCGACCTGATGAAATGCCCTCATCTAGCAGTGGGGTAAAACAAACTAACAAAAGGAGACAATTTGTGAGGGAAGTAGGAGGGAACCAACCAGAAGATGTTCGCAGGAAGAGTGGGGTCCTCCATTAATTCTTCAGGAAAGTTGCTGAATTTAGCAAGAAACTATTAATTCTACCTATTGGTTCTCAAATCCAGGACACTTATGTTCAGCCTCTCTGGCATTTAGCCACTGAGCCCCCTAAGATAAACTCTCAGAGCTGCTTCTCTCACTTCCTTCTTTGACCTCTGACTTTTATTTCTGCAAGTGTTGGTAAGAAAGTGGATTCTACTGAAGTGGTGGGTTCTTCAGAATTGTATGAAAGATATAATACACAACTCTGAAGGTTAAGAAGTTAGAGCTTATTGTATTGATTAAGAAGATGGGTCTGGGTCTTCCCCAATGTCTAGGTGGAGTGGACAGCATTACATTTTAATAAATGCAATGCAGTCATAAATAGGGTAGCATCAGGCAAATGTTAGTCATCTTTGAGTAAGGAGTGAGGGGATGATCCTTGCCTTTTGAGCGAGAGAATGTGTGTAGGATCTTGGAGACTACGTATTTCTGTCTGGTTCTACAGTGAAACAGACACACCCCTGTTGAAAGCAGGATGAAGAAAAGAGTATCTCAAACTGAAAGAATGGCCCCTCACGCACAGAACACAAAGACAGGAACCAGAGGTAACTGATAAAATGCCAGAGGTAACTAATAAAATAATGGCTAAACCGAAAGTAACTGATAAAATGATAGTTCAGCAAGAGCACAGCAGGAAGGGCCTTAAGCAAATAATTCCAGGGAGGGCTATAAGGCAAACATTCCCGAGAGGTTGCATCTGATGTCCCCCTCTGTATTTGGTATGGTAGGTGACTGGGCCCATGCCGTGCCAAATATGGAAAGAAGTATTAGGCACACTCAGATTGGTGGGTGATGGTTACCTGGTGCAGAGTAAATGGCTGCCTGCGCCGCAGACCTTGATGTAATATTTTAAACCTATTGGACAGTTATGCGCTGGGCTTTTCTGTAGCACGGGAATTATTCCTTAAAAGATCATCCCTGGAAGGGCTCGGGGCTCTTAGCCACTGACCGTTTGAGGTCACGCTATGAGCCCGAGTATACTCGCTTATTAATAAAACCCTTGCTTTTGCATAGGACTTGGTCTCTCAGAGTTTTCCTTGGTAGGTGCGGTGTTCCGAGGCTCCCATCAGTCACCCCATCGGGTGGCCAACCCTTACAAAACTACTATTCAGGAGAAAAGGAGTAGCCTGAATGAGGGCATAGGAAAGAATAACGGGTAACTGCCATGTGGAGTAGGTAGGGAAGAGATTTTGTTTTGAGTGAGTGAGATTGGAGTACGATTAGATAGAAAAGAAGTGATAGTTGGGAGAGAATGCTGAAAACTAAGAAGAAGTTAGAGATTCTTTAACTTTCCTGCAAGAAACCAGGATTAATTCATCTTTTTATTTGTTTCTGCATATTCAACAGCAGATAAAGGAATGTTTTCCTCAATGAGGTTTTGTTAAAAGTCAACAAAGCTGAGTAATTTATCTGTGTGAAATGGTGGTTATTTCTGGTACCTACTTACTCAGAGGTGCCTACACTCATTTGATTCTCTTTTCTTCCCTAAAACTATTAACTATTGAAAACAACTCTGTTGTGTATATTCTGGTTCTGTGATAAAATTACCTATTTCTATCCTATTAATTTCTTTTGGCACTAGGTAAGGAATAGACAAGAGATGCTTTTTATGCACAGCTTTTGAAATTGTATCCTATATTCCATAGGTTAAAGATGGTTATTTCTAACATAAATAATTTAACCACCACAGGGCTTTATCATACTCTGAGGTGGAGAGAATAGAACACCCTTTGAACTGTTAGCCTCCATATTTTAGCGCATTTAGGTTCTTGCTATTTTATGTGAATTCTATTTTTCGTAGAGTATTAATCTAACTCAAACTAGTTTTTTTTACATTCATTGACTTCTCCAAGTTTGCAAAAAAATACCTACAAGAAATGGAAAGCAGGATAGAAACCCTGCGGAATCTCTGACACCATCTCATTGCTCCCGGACAGTTCAAGCATGGTTATATTGTGATTGCAAGATGACCTCTAGAACATTGTTTTACAGACTTGTCCTGAAGGTTTTTATTTATCAAATAAACATGGAAATAATTCAACATGAAAGGAGAGGAGTTAGCAGAAAGGAGAATGTTGAATAAATTTACTAAAGACGTTAAAACATTTAAAAGAGGCTCATTCCTGAAGATTACAATAGATGCTCTCAGGTAGGTGTACACCATGAAGTAATTCAGAAAATAGTAAAATTACAGACTAGAAGCAATTTTTGAAGCAGAAAAATAGATATTCCTATGAATGAAAAAGGGGAATTAGAGAATGTGGGAGAAAGAAGGAAAATAAAAGAAAACAATATTTGATGAGAAAATAACATGGCCTGAAGCCAGTTCCATGCTAATACAACTTTCTGAGGGAATAAAAATTAATTATGAAAACAGCTATGTCAGGGGAACACCACCGGGTCCCCCAACAGTGTCAGGACAGAAGTTCTCTTCTACCTCTGAGGACATCAGGAAAACAGATGAAAACTCACGAGTCCGGTGCAGTTCCAAAAAGGCTTTTAATAGTACAACAGCTCTTCCACAGCACTCCAATATAATGAACAAACTCTAGCTCGAACTTAGACCATACAAAGACGTTAAAAGAGCCTAAGCTCCGAACTTAGACCATACAAAAGAGCCTAAGTGTCCCACCAAAGAGAGAGAGGATCTCACCCGAGCTGAGTCCTACCCAGAAGATGGAGCAAAAGGCCAAAGAGCAAAAAGCCAAAAGCTGAGGAGCCAAAAGTCAAAGCTAAAAGGCCCAAAAGGCAAAAAGTGAAGAGTGAAGGGGCCTCAAGTCAGCCCCTTATATACACCAAAGTAATCCAATCGGGAGGGTCATGTCAACAAAGAACTCTAAACAGAGTGTAGTAGAGCAGTGCCACACCCTGTTGCAGGTATAAACAAAGGTTATGCCAAGGTCTAATCCTTTCTACCAAGATTATCTCTTATGTAAAACACTGGAGAGAGGGGGCTGGTATAAAGTAATACATCTTAACTTCATGAGCTTCATGTAATCTAGATGGTACCCACAAGGTCCTTCTTATTATTATCTGCACCACGGTGATTCTGAGTATCTTGTTCTCGTGTACTGAAAGGGTCACACTCGCCTGCTTAGAGCAAACTAGTATGATCCTTCCTATAGTCTTTCTATAGTCTCAGCGGAGCCAGGGTGGTAGTCTCCTGGTAAATTCTCACTGTCCCAGGCTGGGTGCAGTGGGTATAAAGAGGAGCTGTGCCCAATCTAGAAAACATAGAAGTCTTAGTAGATGTATAAGTCAGAAGTTATTCAATCAAGGTGACTTCTGTAACTGCCACACCCTTTAACAGTGTTTACATAGAAGAGAGGTCTCATTAGAATGAACCTTGACTTAAATAGATTAAGCTGGGAGTGGGCAAAACAACATAACTCCAAGAATAGCTAAACCTGTCCTCCAACACAGCTATTTGCTTTGGACTTTATTAAACAGTAGATACATGTGTTTACTTGAGTTATTTCCTGTCTGATTACATTTAACCTTCTAGCTTCTCTGCTCCTTTAGGAGTTGATGAGGGAAAGCTAATGTGATGTTTTGACTTTGAAGAAATTAAAGTTAGTAGAAGAAGCACACACACACACACACACACACTTTTCAGGATAAAAGTACCAACATGTAGCCTGCATGGGACATGAAGTTTTACTTACTAGTATTTAAAGATATTCTATATTCTTTGCAGGTGAAGCTTGACAAAGGCTTCAAAGGCAATGTGTCTGGGAATGCCGCCGGGGTCCCCGACAGTGTCAGGACAGAGGTTCTCTTCTACCTCTGAGGACGCCTGGAGAACAGATGAAAACTCACGAGTCCGGTGCAATTCCAAAAAGGCTTTTAATAGTACAAAAACTCTTCCACAGCACTCCAATATAATGAACAAACTTTAGCTCTGGTCCGAACTTAGACCATACAAAAGAGGCTAAATCTCCCACCAAAGAGAGAGGATCTTACCCGAGCTGAGTCCTGTCCAGAAGGAGCAAAAGGCCAAAGAGCAAAAGGCCAAAAGCCAAAAGCAAAAGGCTGAGGAGCCAAAAGCCACAGGAGCCAAAAAGCAGAAAGCTAAAAGGCCCAAAAGGTGAAAAGTGAAAAGGGGAAGGGGCCTCAAGTCCCCTTATATACACCAAAGTAATCCAATCGGGAGGGTCATGCCAACAAAGAACTCTAAACAGAGTGTAGTAGAGCAGTGCCACACCCTGTTGCAGGTATAAATAAAGGTTATGCCAAGGTCTAATCCTTTCTACCAAGATTATCTCTTATGTAAAACACTGGAGAGAGAGAGGGGGCTGATATAAAGTAATAAATCTTAACTTCATGAGCTTCATGTAATCTAGATGGTACCCACAAGGTCCTTCTTATTATTATCTGCACCAGGGTGATTCTGAGTATCTTGTTCTCGTGTACTGAAAGGGTCACACTCGCCTGCTTAGAGCAAACTAGTATGATCCTTCCTATCGTCTTCCTATAGTCTCAGCGTGGATTCTGATTAATCCAGTCTCCAGCCTGGCTTGTCAGAAACCCAGCCTACAAGGACCCACCACGCAGAGACCAGCCCTTCAGAGGAACGTATTTCAAGCCCAGGAATGCTTGAGCCTAAGACACAGATACACCCGGCAGAGCAGAAAACAGCTTTCCCTGTTGCGTGTGGCCGCTATGCTTGGCCGCACGATTTACCTCCAAATTACCATAAATATTCTACCCAACCCTCTGAGAGAGCCCCACGAAGTAATGAAATATAGCACCCGCATGGCAGAGCCTGGCAAGCTGTCTGATGCGTGTTCGATATGCCAAATCCAGTAACAGAAATGTTTATTTTCCTGACCCGGGAGATGTTACTGGCGCCCGCTCGAACAAATCGATGAATAACGGATTCAAGTGATCAAGTGGTAGTCTCAGCGTAGCCAGGGTGGTAGTCTCCTGGTAAATTCTAACTGTCCCATGCTGGGTGCAGTGGGTATAAAGAGGAGCTGTGCCCAATCTAGAAAACATAGAAGTCTTAGTAGATGTATATGTCAGAAGTTATTCAATCAAGGTGACTTCTGTAACTGCCACACCCTCTAGCAGTGTTTACATAGAAGTCTCATTAGAATGAACCTTGACTTAAGTAGATTAAGCTGTGTGTGGGCAAAACAACAAAACTCCCAGAATAGCTAAAGCTGTCCTCCAACAGCAATGCATAGATATTTTGGGACATAATATTATGGGACTCCTTAGGAGATACAGAGCTTGGATACTCTCAGAGCTGCGTGACCAAGTCCTGCATGAATGATGAAGGGAGAAGCAGACCTTGCTACCCTAGAAGCACCCAATTCCGGCCAGAGGATGAGAAGGCTGTGCACGGTGAGTCACGAGGACTTAGTGAAGAATTTGGTCCTGTGTCTCAGAGGAGCACATGTCCATGAGATGCCTCATTTCAGAGAAATATTTGGCCATTTATACTTATTTTTTTTAAAACTGATTGATGTAGAGATCTACAAGAGTCCACCAAATTTGCAGTTAAGGAAACAATGAAAATATTTTAGGTAAGAGATGCAATAGATACAAACTAGAACAGAGTCAAACAATTTCTAGGAATCCAAATATTGCAGCAGAGCTAAGACATCAGGTGAAGACTAAGGAAATGGGAATAAAATGTTAGTGCTGGTAATTATCTGGCACTCAGGTGAGGTGAAGGAAGAGTGAGACGGCAGTGCTCTGACCCAAGATCACGACTCAGGAGGAGTGGGCATTTGGGAAAGGCAATGAGAGCAGATTGGAAGACTGACATTCATGCACCTTGAATATCTAATTGAGTTAAATCCTGTGCCAGTGAATGGAAATTTTAGTCAGCAGCTCAGAGGAGAGAAGACAAATTGTACAAATGAGAATGGAAAGTGGATTAAATCAACCCCTGGAGAACAATACAGTGTATTAGAGTCTTAATATTTTTATTTTTTATATGATTTCTTCTAGCCTCTTTGGGATTCTTTGGGATTTTATTTACTTCAATTGGAAACTTAGATTTTATTTTCAGTTAATTTGCCTCTTCTCACATAAACATCTTCGGGATACATTTCCCTCTAACTACCTTCTCCCCTTTCCCACTCCCTGAAATCGACTAGTTCTGAAAAAATCTGACTTTGAACATCACCTTGATTCTTATTTTAGGCAAATTTTTATTATTCCTCTGATTCTCATTTTAGGCGAATTGGTTATTTAGCAGTTAAAAGGGATATTTTGTTAACAAAACTTTGTTTTACAGAGCAATTTCAGTTTAAATAGAAATTTGAGAAGTTTGTACACAGAGTTGTCAATTAATAATCTCTTCTAAAAATATCTCGAATCTGTGTTACAGTAGCACAAAATAATCAATCATGAACCAACCATTAGCATTGCCTGAAGTGCTCATTTTATTCAGATTTCCTTATTCTTTACCTAAGTCTTAGCTCTGACTCAATAGTGCACCACAATAGTACATACCGTTTAGAACCCAGGCCTCTAGAATTTGGAGGGATTGGGTCAGTTTCTCTATTTTCCTGGGTTTTGATAACCTTGGCGGTATTAAGTACAGGTCAAGTGTCAAGTCAGAAGCGTCTCGATTAGAATTTATGGATGCTAGAGATGTCCAAGTGGCCCTTCAGTCCATCGTATCAGGTGCATGAGTCACTGTGAAGTGACTGTTAATGAGGACAGCACTCATTGGCAGGGGATGGCAGCCAGCTCTCTGCCGCTCTCTGGGTGGATCTCTAGCTGTTCTTCTCCTCACTCAGGGAGGAAGAACACGGCAGCCGCCTCCTTAGGGGGTGATGAGTTTGTTCTTCCTTCTGTATCTATTTTAATTATTTAAAATGCTTCGGCGCAGTAGATTTGTCTTCACCTCCATTATTTTTCAGTCCTCAATTCATCAAAGTGTAACTTCTTTAAATATCTTGTATTTTAGGTTTTAATCTGATATTACTCAGATTAAACCCATTCCAAAAAAGAAATATTTGAAGTTCTCCTTTTTAAAATCTGCTTATTTTTGATAACTAACCAGATGTACAGCATAAACAATGTCAATTCTTTCAAATTTGTGGATGCCTCTTTTAATAATATATGCTCACTTTCCACAGATAGCCCATGCATGCTTAAAATTAATGTGTTTTCTTCAGGTGTGACGCACCATGTGTGTTAATTACAGCCAGCTCATCTATTTTAATTTTCAGAGCTTCTCCATACTTGCTCATCTCGTCTCCCCACCCCTTCACCTTCTAAATATTGAGAGAAGTATTTTTTTTTTAAATCTACCATAATGAAGAACTTCTCTATTTGGAGAACAGGTATGGTAACTTGACAACTTCTTTCTCCGTTTTCTTAGAAACTTACTGCATGGGTCTGTGGGGGCTCTGTTTGCTCGTGTTTTGTTGATAATTTTTATGTTTGTATGTATGAAGATGACTCTGCTCATTCTTAAATTCTTATATTTTTTGCCTCATTTGTATCACGGCAGAGCCTGACAAGCTACCCGTGTCGTATTTGATATGCCAAATACCAGTAACAATTATAGACCTCATTCCGGAATGGATTGAGGCTCTTTATGTTCCTGGAGCAAGCAGATGCCCTTGGGCTCTACTAGCATGAGACAGGACATATGGAGATGTTACTGGGGCCCGCTCGAGCAAATCGATGATGAACGGGATGACAGTGATACAGCGACAGTTGTATCAGGGCAGTATAAACCTTATAGATTGAGTTAGTTTAATTTTGAGGTGACCATTGACATTTCTGCTCTGCTTTTTTTTTAAAATAAATCTTATCAAGTCTGGGAATAGTTTTTGTCTTTTTGGAAGTCTTTTCTCAATTAGTTTTCTAGGATGCCCTGCGTCACTGCTCCCCTTGCCTCACACAGCAGAAACGTGTTCCGTGGGTTTGGAAGACTGACTGGCTGTGGCCGGGACTCTGCCCCTTTGATGGATTTTCAGAGCGTCTTTACCTGCTGTTACACGCTTCGGGCAGTTGCTGTAAATCTGGGGTTGTCTTGATTTACGGCCACGTCACTTGTATCCTTCTCCCTGTGTTTTGTGTCTAAATTTACTCATTATAAAGATGCCAGTAACTGGGTGAAAGCTCCTCGGCTTTAATGTGCCATGTCTCATCTTGTGTGTATCTTTAAAGCCATGTTCTCACATAAGGCAAGATTTTCCTGTGTTTGTGGGTTCTTGAGAATAATATAAAAGATTGGCATACAACTTTCTGAAGAAAGAAAGTTAAGTTTTCTGTACCGCTCTCCCCAGATATCTAGGCCTCTCTAATATCCGTGAACTATCCCCCGTCTGGTGTATGACTTCCCTGGCCTGTCCCACGCAGACTACTCGCCTCCCGTGAACTATGTCATATGCTCTGTCCCTGAGCTGCTCTATCTCATACGTTTTCTGGTCATGGCCACAGTCACCTGAATGCATCAGATCCCTATGATCGGCATTTTATCCCTTCCTGGGCATTCAAGCCCAGTCTATACCTGAGTTACCTGGGGTCCGAGCCCAGCCTGTATTCTGCCAGTCTGGCCCTGAGGTGCCCAACTGTACTAACCCTGAGCAGGCTCATGTATCCCTTCCTGACCTGGAGGTCCCATCGGGAGAGGCGGTGGGTCGCAGGGAGTCCTGGTTCCGAGAGAAACAGAGGAGAGGTAGCTTCTCCCAGGCAGGTGAAAGATGGACCAGAGCCAGCCTCCCACATCTCTCGCCTCTGTCTCTTTCTGTCTCTGTGTCCTTGCGCTAGGGACCTTGTATCTATTGTACCTATTCAAAGGCCACTCCTAGCCCGCCCCTTCTACATCCTGATTGACTATTTGTTTCGGGGGCAGAGATTTAAGCCACCTGGTGCTATACACCTCTGTTGGGGCGCTCCGCGCGGTCCCCGACAGTGCCGGGAAGCGAGTTCCCTTCTACCTCCGAAGCCAGCGAGGAACGGATGAAAACTCAGGAATCCGATGCAGTTTTAAAAGGCTTTACTTATCACAGGTTCAGGCATACAAATCAGCAAAAGGAAAAGCCCGGTGCTTAGGATTCCAGGCTAGAACCCCAGCCACGTGTAGGCCAAGATGGCGACCACCACGTGTAAAGGAGAAAAAGCTTCCAAGGGGAATGAGCGCTCACAAGGAGAGAACCCACAAAGAAGAAGGAAGGGAGAGCAGGAACCGGCTAGTTTATATCCCTGTAACTCAGACCTTCCTCCCACTGTTATGGAAAGCAGGGAGGGTCCAATGCCCTTAGGTAATCCCTCCCTGCACCTCACCTAGGGCCTTTACTATGCTAATGTTTTCAGCCAAAATCTGCCTGGGAATGCCTTTGTAGTGTAGAGAAGGGGGTTTCTGAGATGGCATGTCTCTGTACCAAAGACTAATACTAATGCCAGTTAAATATTTCTCCAAGCCTTCACAAGTCTCTTCTACTTCATTGTAGTTTTATATTTTAGTTGCCTTTGAGTATATCAGGGAGCCATGCTTGTTTGCTTGGAAGCAAACAGCATTTCTCTCTGGTCTAATTACTTAGGGGTCCAGCGTGGCCAGGCTAATATGCTGGTAAGATCTAGCTAGTCCCACGATGATGGTGGTAGCATGGGAGAATATTTATACCAGCTAGTACAGCATACATGGTCGGATAAACTGCCACATTTAGACTACCCCCTTATCTACGGAGTGATTTGCGGGAGGCACTCCAGAGCAGATGCAGCGGCCCTTAGGAGTCCTGCAACAACTCCCCCTGATTAGTTTACTAATAACAATTGAAAAGGTAAGAAATATTTAGTAATGTACAGAAAATTAAGATAAGAAAAAAACAATTCCAATTACAAAATGATAATACATGTTACTTTAGGATCCTAACTTGTTTTTGGACCCAAAGCAAAGTTCATGACAAAGTGTTTTTAGCTGTCTGATTATAATGGACTATAGTTTGCACTGTCCATAATTTGTGAGAGTCAATTTGCTATATTTTATGTAAAGTTGGGTGTCTGGAACAAAGTCTGTGGGGCTACTTCTGGGACAGCAATAGTGGTGATCATATGAGTATGAGTCTCTGGAGAGCAGCGATCAGGAGTTCGTTGAATTGTCAGGAACACTGGATCGGGTCTCTGGAACACGGGAACAAATATCTTGAACTCTGGAACAGGAGTCTTGAGTGCTGGAACAGGTGTCTGGAACATTGGTGTAATATCTCGAACTCTGGAACAGGAGTCTTGAGCGCTGGAACAGGTGTCCGGAACATTGGGGTGGGTGTCTTGGAGGGCTTCTTCAGCAAGGGTACACTGGCACCGGTAACTGTACCTGTAGCTTGATTTTAGGTGAGACAAAAAACACTTTTTTGAGGTTAATTACAAGTAGAGATTTTAAGGCTTTGCAGGGATCCAAGTCTGGGATGGAGAGAAGAACATAAAGAAGCTCCAACATGGGTGGAGCAGGGAAATAAGTATGAGAATTGATGATTTTAAAATTGATAAATCTAGTGGATCAGCAGTGGAGCTGATGAATGTAATAGAGGTTTGTAGTGGTCAGAAATTGAGAAGGTAGTAGTTGAGACATAACATAGACACAACATTAATCACAAACATAATGGTGGCCACCACATGCACACACGCACACATACATTTGATCGATCAATATCTTACAGCTGTATATGTGACCCATCTAGGGTGATAAATGGTAATGAGTCAAGCGCTTCATGAATATAAAGCCGGCAAATGATGGTGAGAAAGTGTCTTTTCCTGTGAATAGAGCATTGGGAAAAATTATTTTTGCAAATTATTGAATTTTTTAGTGAGCACTGTTTTAGGAGTCTCGGAGTATTGAGCAGTGTAGCGCAAGTTTACTGGATTCCAATATCTCATCCTGTGAACAGAATCATTAGAAAAACAATTTTTCATTGATATAGCAAACATTTTTGTAATGAGCACTGTGATCAGAGTCCAAAGCCTCGAGCAACATAGAAGGAATCTGTAGCAGCCAAGTTCTTTTTCTGCAAATACCTGTGAGCAAAACATTAAAAAAAGGAAACTTTAACATTAGTCCTTGAAACATATTGACATTGAGCACTATATTCAGAGTCCACCCATTTTTCCACCTTTTTTTTTGTAAGAAAGAAAACATTTAGGCTGTAAGGCAAGATATTAGACATGAACCATGATCACAGACTGCAAAACAAGATCATTATTAAAATGAACCAATCCAGGAAGTTTAAACAGCAACTTGCAATTTAAAATTTAAGACTTTATATTGAAAGAATTAGTTGTTTCCTGATTCTTGGAGAATTCTAGTCTTAACAAGTCGCAGAGGAACCCAGAGTTTCTTGGCAGGGTTATCATCTGTAGAAATGAAAGCATAACCTCTTCCCCGAATAAGGAGGTGACCTGCAATCCATTTATCATCAATTTTCACCCAGATAGGTGAATTGACTGTTTTTTGAGTTTGCATATCTTCTTGAAAGTGACGTTCAGCCGCGGTATAGGGATCTCCTTGAGGTATATTTAAGAAGTTTAAGGTGAATAATGTTAAAGATAAAGAATCCATTGGAGGCATACTTGTTTTTCGTTGCTTTAATAGCTGAGTTTTAAGCGTTCTGTGGGCACGTTCAACAATTCCTTGTCCTTGTGGATTATATGGAATTCCTGTAATAAGTTTGATCTGCCATTCCTCGCAAAAAGGATTTGAAGGTTTTGCTGGTGTAAGCAGGACCATTATCTGTTTTTATGGTATTGGGAATACCCATGATGGAGAAGCACTGGAGTAAAAATGAACAAACAGATTTAGCTCTTTCAGATGTCATAGGAACAGCCCATATGAACAGGGAATATGTATCGATGACCACATGAAGGAAAGGTTTGTTGGGAAATAAGTTAGTATGAGTTATATCCATCTGCCACAATTGGTTTGTCTGTAAGCCTCGAGGATTTGCTCCTGCTACATGAGATGTACAATGTAAAGGAGCACAGACAGGACAGTTGGGGACAATTTGTCTAGCTTGTCTCCATGGGATGCCATGGTGTACATGAAGGCGGCGGGCATTTGTATGTAGAGTCTGGTGCTCTTCCTCAGCTGATTTAAATACTGGTGCTGCCAAGAGATCTGCTGCTTCGTTTCCTCGAACCATCGGCCCGGGAGTCGGCTGTGAGAACAGATGTGGGAGATGTATATAGGGAATGTTCTATTTCGGAGGAGATCTTGTAGTTTATGGAGTAGCTCCTGAATTATAGGATTATGGGCATTTAAAGAAGCAGTGACAATTCCAGGAAATAAACCAACTACATATGCAGAATCACTCACCACATTACATGGGCCAGATACATGGGATAGTAAATGTATCAAGGTGGCGAGTTCCACTTGTTGGGCAGATTTATAATTTGTATGCACAGTAGTGGTCAATGAAGGACCTGTAATTCCACCCCCTCCTGATGAGGAGCCATCAATATAATACACTGGAGGATCAGGAATGGGAGAGGAGCGGACAATGGTGGAAATTACAAAAGGTGTCCTTTTCAGAAATTCCCAGGTTTTTCCAGCTGGGTAATGATAAGATATTTCTCCTGAAAAATCTGCTAAAGCTCTTTGGAGGATTTCACTGAGTGGTAAAACAGCTTCAATTTCTTTTTTAGGGTCGGGTAGTACAATTACATGGGGATCATGTCCAAGTAATACTTGGGTTCTAGATCTTCCCTTAATTATAAGGTTAGCTATCATCTCAAGGTAAGGTGTAGCAGTATGATTCTGCTTGTTATGTAAGTAAACCCATTCTAACGGTTTTGTTTCCATGTACTTGGTATTGGTCTCCGTTTTGTTGTACAATTAACTTCTATTTTCAGTGCATCATGGTCTGAAAAAATAGTTGGCACAATTTCTATCTTCTTGATTTTATGGAGGTATGATTTATGGCTCAGCATGTGATCTATTTTGGAGTATGTTCCATGTGCACTGGAGAAGAAAGTGTATTCAGCTTTTGGGGGATGAAATGTCCTGTATATGTCTACCAGCCCTCTTTCTTCCATCTCTTCTTTTAGGGCCAGTATTTCCTTGGTAAGTTTCAATCTTGTTGCTCTATCCAGGGTTGATAGAGCAGTGTTGAAGTCTCCAACTACAATTGTGTTGCTGTCAATGTCTTCTTTGAAGTCTATTAGTAGTTGTTTTAGGTATTTTGCTGGCCCCTCGTTGGGTGCATATATGTTTAATATCGTGATTTCTTCCTGATATATGCATCCCTTGACTATTAAGAAGTGACCTTCACTGTCCCTTCTGATCTTCTTCAGCCTGAAGTCTATGTTGTCAGATACCAGTATGGCTACCCCAGCCTTTTTGGATGGGTTGTTTGAGTGAAGGATTGTTTTCCAGCCTTTTATTTTGAGCCTGTCTTTGCTCCGATTGTTCAGGTGTGTTTCTTGAAGGCAGCAGAATGTCGGATTCAATTTTGTGATCCATTTTGCCACTCTGTGTCTCTTAACTGGTGCATTTAGACCGTTGACATTGAGAGATATTATTGTCATGGGATTTTGTGCCATCTTTCTGTATAGGTTGGTTGTTCTTTTGGGTTATGTCTCGTCTTATAGTAGATCATTCAGTCCTTCTTTTAAGGTTGGTTTTGATTTTACAAAGTTCCTAAGCTGTTGTTTATCCAAGAAGTTGTATATCTGTCCTTCAAATCTGAGTGAGAGTTTAGCTGGATAAAGAATTCTTGCTGAGGCGTTCATTTCATTAAGTTTTTTACTATATCCCACCACTGTCTTCGGGCTTGGAGGGTGTCTTCTGAGAAGTCTGCTGAAATTCGAATGGATGCTCCTTTGTATACAATTTCCTTCTTTGATCTTGCTGCCTGAAGAATTCTGTCTCTGTCTATGGCATCCATTACTTTGACTAGGATGTGTCTTGGGGTCTTTCTATTGGGGTCTCTTCTTGCTGGTACGCTGTCGGGCTTCTTGGATCTGGATGCCTTCATCCTTTAACTTGGGGATCTTTTCAACCAGGATGTTTTTAACTGTTTTAATTTCCTTGGGGTTACTTTCCTGTCCCTCTGGGACTCCATTGATTCTTATGTTGTTCTGCCTGGCTTCATCCCATTGTTCTCTGTTCCGTTGCTGATCCATTTTCCGATCTTTTCCATCTTATGTAGTTCTCTGAGTGCTTTCTGCAGCTCATCTTCAGTCTCACTGATTCTCTCTTCCGATGCTGTCATCCTACTGTTGAGAGCCCGATTGTGTTTTTTCATTTCATCTACTGAGTTTTTAAGCAATAATATTTCTCTTTGCATGGTTATCATTTCTGCTCTCATTTCCTCCCGTAGTTTATTGACTGCCCTTTCAACTGCTTCGTTTATGTTCTCCTGTATTTTATTGGACATCTGCTCAATTTTTTCGTTGGAGCTCCTTAAACATCCTACCAATTTCCTCTCTAATTTCATTGTCAGAGTGATCATGCACATCTGTATTCTTTTTTGATTCTTCACGGTCAATTCCTTCATCTGTTCTTCGAGCTGGGGATCTGGCGTTGTTTTCCCATGGTGTTGCGGTGTTCAGGGATAGATTCCTCTAGTGTACTGTTTCTTTTTTCTTGAGGGTATTACCTTCCCTTGGTGTTGAATTTCCTAGTTTTAGTATTAATAAGCGGCCGCGTAAGCTGCCGCCCGCCCGCCAGCCGCGGCACCCCAGGGACTCTACCTGAGTTGCACACAGGCCGGGTGAGAGTTCAAAATGACGGTTTACTTCCGGTTCCGCTCGGACTTCTGGGGGTTGTAGTTCCACCTTCTGCCGAGACCTGGGGCTCTACCACAGCCCCAGGCGCCCGCCCGGCCAGCCGCGCACCCCAGGGACTCTACCTGAGATGCACACAGGCCGGGTGAGAGTTCAAAATGACGGTTTACTTCCGGTTCCGCTCGGACTTCTGGGGGGTTGTAGTTCCACCTTCTGCTGAGACCTGGGGCTCTACCACAGCCCCAGGCGCCCGCCCGGCCAGCCGCGCACCCCAGGGACTCTACCTGAGATGCACCCAGGCCGGGTGAGAGTTCAAAATGACGGTTTACTTCCGGTTCCGCTCCGACTTCTGGGGGTTGTAGTTCCACCTTCTGCCGAGACCTGGGGCTCTACCACAGCCCCAGGCGCCCACCCAGCCAGCCGCACACCCCAGGGACTCTCTCAATTTTTAAGTCTTCATGAATCGGTTTTACTCTATCTTTAGATGGGTCATGAGAAAGATTGCTGCGCTTTGCTCTTTGATTATTATTAGAATGACAACCACAGGAACTGCAAGGCTCTTGGGGCCTGCACGAGCTAACCTGTTCCTCCCATTCTTTCTCATCAGAGCTTGTAGTATCTGGCAGAGGAACATCTACCCCATTGAGGGTATTAACTCTGGGGAGATTTTCAGCTTGGGAATTTGCCTCCTCTGGGTTTTCCCTGTTCCTCCTCTAAGTTATCAGCCACATTAGAATTCTTTTTAGATTTTTTTGCTGGGAATGTATACACCTTTTTCAAGTCTACAGCCATGGGGCGTGTTTGTGAACGGCTTTTAGTTGGTTCACGCCTCAGTATTGGGTATGCGCTAGGTCCTGATTGATAAGTTATGAAATCAGAAATCTCCCTGCGTAACACATCCATTTCTTGGTTTAAGTTTTCAAGTTTCCTATATATTTCTTCCTTTTGTTCTTTCAATCTTATGTGTAACTTCCAAACCTCCTCTTTCTGTCCATCTATTCTATCTCTCTGTCAATTTCTCCCTCTAAGATAGTGCTAATTTTACTGATATCCTTCTTCTGCTCTTCAAACTTTACTTCAAATTTAAATCCTGTTTAATAATTTTATTTTCCTGTTCTTCTAATTTCTTTTCAAATTTTAAACTCTGTTTAATAATTCTGTCCTCAAGCTTTAAGACCAGTCTACCTGTAGTTTCATGATCCTCACTTATTTCTTTAATCGCTGAGTAAACCTCGTCCCTTAAGATTGCATTCAATTTATTACTTTCTTCCCTCTCTCTATTAAACATTGTCCTTACACAAAGGTACAGTTTAAAAATCGCAAGGACCCAGATGATTTGTGAAAAGATAGAGTAGTTCTCAGAAAGGAACTTTATAGACTGGGCTATGTATGGTTCTGAGCCAATAAAAGATACAATGTATCTATACCATGAGATATCCATCATTTTACTCATGGTTCGGAGGCAGATGATCTCTGTCCGATGATAATTAGACCATACGATGTTCGTGGTGCCCACGCCAGGGACGCCAAATGTCGGGGCGCTCTGCCGGGGTCCCCCGACAGTGCCGGGAAGCGAAGTTCCCTTCTACCTCCGAAGCCGGCGAGGAACGGATGAAAACTCAGGAATCCGATGCAGTTTTAAAAAGGCTTTACTTATCACAGGTTCAGGCATACAAATCAGCAAAAGGAAAAGCCCGATGCTTAGGATTCCAGGCTAGAACCCCAGCCACGTGTAGGCCAAGATGGCGTACCACCACGTGTAAAGGAGAAAAAGCTTCCAAGGGGAATGAGCGCCACAAGGAGAGATCCCACAAAGAAGAAGGCCCGGAGAGCGGAACCGGCTAGTTTATATCCCTGTAACTCAGACCTTCCTCCCACTGTTATGGAAAGCAGGGAGGGTCCAATGCCCTTAGGTAATCCCTCCCTGCACCTCACCTAGGGCCTTTACTATGCTAATGTTTTGAGCCAAAATCTGCCTGGGAATGCCTTTGTAGTGTAGAGAAGGGGGTTTGCCTTCACAAGTCTCTTCTACTTCATTGTAGTTTTATATTTTAGTTGCCTTTGAGTATATCAGGAGCCATGCTTATTTGCTTGGAAGCAAACAGCATTTCTCTCTGGTCTAATTACTTAGGGGTCCAGCGTGGCCAGGCTAATATGCTGGTAAGATCTAGCTAGTCCCACGATGATTGTGGTAGCATGGGAGAATATTTATACCAGCTAGTACAGCATACATGGTCGGATAAACTGCCACATTTAGACTACCCCCCTTATCTATGGAGTGATTTGCGGGAGGCATTCCAGAGTAGATGCAGCGGCCCTTAGGAGTCCTGCAACACACCTCAACATACTGTAACAAGGCCTCAGGCATTGGTACTGGCCCTAAGAGTATGTACAAATACTGGGAACAGCACAGTTCAAACAGAAAGATCGCTGCCCTCCATATAGCTTCACCTTTAAATTTAATGTATTAAAGAATTGTGGCTGTGTATCATTTAATCATTGGTTAAGAGCACATTCCCTTCTTGTTATATTTTGATTTCTATAATTCATAAAATGAATAGTTTTAAAATTATCTTTTTTGGGGAACTATTACTTGGTTTTACCATTTCTAAAAAGTTCTTTAAAATCTACTAATTTTCACATTCATTGATTCATTGTCACTTAAAAAATTTCTTAACCTAGTCATTGTAACTGTTCTTTATACTTCAAATTAAATGTCTGAAGTGTCTTGATCACTTCACTTGACCACTTGAATCCAGTTATTCATCGATTTGCTCGAGTGGGCGCCAGTAACATTTCCATGAAGTGTCTATGGTTTTGATTTTGCTATATTTCAATTATGGTGACTTGTTTTCCGGTGTTAGTTGATTTTCAAACTCAGTTTTTTACTCCTTAGAACACGGCCTATGGGAATCCTCTTTAGTCAGACATTTGCGCTGTATTCAAGCAGATTCAAATAATTAAGTCATTTGTGATAGACCTCCTAGGCAGCATCATTGACTTTAAACTCATTTCTATTTCTTTCCAGTTTCTAAATTGAGGTCACATTGGTTCACAAGAGTCCAAATGTTTATTTGTGTTAGGGCCGCAGTGCACACAGTTTCCCACCTGCCACCAAGGTGTCAATATTT
This sequence comes from Cryptotis parvus, assembly GCA_021461705.1. NCBI lineage: Eukaryota > Metazoa > Chordata > Mammalia > Eulipotyphla > Soricidae > Cryptotis > Cryptotis parvus. The sequence continues at coordinate 50,735 of JAJIBD010022274.1, read as the reverse complement.
TTCCACCACTGCACACTTGTCTCTTCCTGTCGAATTCACAACCTTGCTCACCTCAAGTCTGTGGTGGGTTTGTTTTTACTGGACATTTCCTACTCCCTTTATCTTTGTATCCCACCTATGGCATCTGCTCTCTCCAGGAACACAAAGAGCCTCAGACCATTCCTTCAGGTCATGGGAATGAGGTCTATAATCTTTACTGGTTTGGGGCATATCAAACATGACATGGGTAGTTTGCCAGGCTCTCTCTCACGGTAGGATGCTCTCGGTAGTAGGCTCTCATCTTGTGTATTTACTGACGACAGGGAGAGATCTGCTTTTCTCTTGGGTGGAGCTCTGATGAGCCGTGGAGTTCGGATGTTGAGAATGACTGATCTCATAGTGTAGGAGTTCCTCTAGCTTCTTGTGAGGCTCTATTGGGATGGTGGGCCAGGGCAGATGCCCTTGGGCTACACTAGCATGTGACAGAACATGTGGAGATGTTACTGATGCCCGCTTGAGCAAATCAATGAACAACAGGAAGACAAGTGACAAGTGACAAGATCCCACCTATGAATGGGAGCCTCTGGTATTTCCTTTCTACTTCTGACTTCCCTTATCATGACCTCCCAGGTCCATTCAGGTTGGAGCAAAATTCAGGATTTCCCTTTTTTCTTCTCCTGACTACTTTTCCATCGAGCATATAGACTGCATATTCTGGCTCTGCACTCAAGAGTCATTCCTGACAGGGTTTGGGGGAATCATGTGATCATACCGGTACCAGGAACTGAACCTGAGTTGGCCCTATGCAAGGCAAATTCTTACCTGCTGTGCTTTTTCTCCGACCCTACCTTAGGATTATTTTCTAACCATGCTGAATGCAATGAATCAGATGACAAAGGAACACAGACCCCTTTTTATAGTTAGCCTGGATTTCTTTCCTTTGACAACAATTAGATTTATTTATACAATTTTTGCTCAGTGTAGCATTCTCAGCTTCTAGTAATTCCTTGGTGCTGGAAGGCATCGTAGTTAATCAGAAGGTGTGAAAACCAAAACTTCATTTTCTTCCTACCATCAAAAAAACTTTGCTCAGGCTGTAGATATTTTTAAGAAAACACAAATGGTTTGAAGATATTAATTGCTTCTTTCCCATCCATATGTCTTTTTAACCAGTGCTATGGCTAGGCTTTATAAAGAGCCTTTAAATAATTGCTTGTATCTATCTTGTTTAATGAATAAAAATATTTGCTGATCATGCTTCAAAGAATAAAATTATTCTCCTTTCTGTTAAGTCGGACTTTGAATAGATGCTAATAATTTTTTTTTTTTCTCTAAAATTTTGGCTATTTCTGATAAGCCTTGATTTTCACACTCATGGTTCTAGACAACTACTAGTTAGGTGGATAACCCAGGGTTTGGGGAGTCCAGAGGCTGTCCACCTTTCTTTCTCCTCCACCTCCTATTCCCTACTCTTTAGGCCTGTGGAAATACTCCACCCCCAAGCACACTATATTGTTCAATCTCTTGAGTAATTCCAAGATGTAAATATTTGTGTCACACTTTCTCAGGCAGCAATGCATGCTGCAGGAGTCACTTTCATTTTCCAGCTCTGCAGAAAACCTGAAAATTATAAGGAAGCAAGGACAATAAAAAACAAGTATTGAGAGGTAGATTTCAAGTATTGCTTTTTAATTCTGCATGGGCAGGCCTAACCTGCAATGCCTATTGAATTCTGTCTCTGAAATTACAGCTCTTTTTAATACTAAATGTGTGCATTTGAATATCATTGCTGAGAAAGGAGATGGTTTAATGAGTAAATAATTGAGTTCCAAGAAATCATTATATAGAATATAACCCAAGCATATTTGATTAACCTTTAAGTCCTTGAATATATGGAGTCACAGCTCAGTACAAATTAGTCATTGAAAATGCACCATATTAGAGTTTATGTGCTTTATTTTAAATTTAAAACAACTTCTGGAATATTTTGCAATGATTTAAATGATTTATTTTCTGTTAGATAATAACTAGTACTAAAATGAATTTGTCTTAATTCATCCAATTTGTCTTTGGTTTACGACTTTACTCACTTTTGTTTGGGCAGAGTTGAGCTTCAGAGTTTAGGTTTATGCTGGTGCTCTCCTGCTTTTTCAAAACTATCTTTATGGACTCAAACTTTCAAAGCATAATTTCTTTAAAACAGAGTGGGATTGAATTTTAAGTGTGGAAAGATTTAGAAAATGAGGTATCTGTCATGTAAAATTCTGAAGGCATGTATTTCTGAAAACTGCACCTGGAAAATATATTTTTGAAATGACTGTGCTCAGAGATCATTAATTACTATGTGCCTAAGCCGAAGTGAATTTTAGATTTCATTTGCAGTTTATCCGCCTGCTTTATAGTCACAGAATAAATAACAGTTTGAGTTTAAATGAGCTGCCCTCTTGGGTGAAGTCTCCTACAAGTTGATCCTGAATCCTACTTCCGTTGAGAAACTAAATGAGCCTACTTTCCTTTTTTTCTGCATTTCTAAAAGTCAGAACTGGATAGCGAAGCAAAGCAGGAGGTGAAGGGAAGGCCAGCTGAGCTTGGCTGTGACTCCGGCACTTCCCCAAGAAGACCAGGCCTTGCTCCATGGACAGAGTGATGCCAATGGCTCTGAGGACGAGCCATGCAGGAGAGAGAACAATGGTTTTCCACCACACAGCACAAGTTTGCACCCCACTTGGTGGCTGAAGAGAGAGAGATGAAAGAGGGTCTGGTCGAGGTGGCTGTAGCTGAGAGGCAGCCAGGACACGCCGTGAGAACAGGTCCGGCAAGCACCAAGGTGACTTGAGGTGAAAGCAGAGTGGATCACTTAAAGAAGAGGTCAGGAGAAAATCAAACAGGGGACACAATGGGAGGCCACCTGGGGTTAACGGACTGCAGAGCAATTTAATGGAGTTGAAGGTCACCTGAGGGCACCTTCTAGAGGCGGAAGATGGCCAGAGGCGGGTGACCAGTGGCTTCAGAGTCTGGAAAAGGCCAGGGATGAATGGCGGAAGTTTATAAAGCCGGTGTCCACCGCCCCTGCTGCTGCTTCAGTTCTGCTCTCTCCTTTTCTGTTAGCTTCCCACTGACCTTCCTTCCCTCCCACCTTTCCAGTCCAGGATTCCTCAAGTGGACAAGTATGCTAACCTCACTCCAAACCTCGGAACCTCCTCCCCACTCCTCCACCGTGTCTGTCAGTTTTCAGCTGTGCTGACTGACAGTATTTAAAGTTCCTTCTAGCTGTCTCCTCACTCCTCCTTAGCCCAAGAGCCCCTCTTTCTCTCCCAGCAGTTTCTAAGCAGGCAGGCCCACCGGGATTCTCCCAGCAGGCTGTACAGCAGGCCCCAACTCTCTCTTCTCTCCTTCTTTCTAGTACACTCTGTCCCTTAAAGTCTATATCCAAAAACTCCTCCAAGACTTTCTCCAAACTCTCTCCAAACACAGTCCTTAGCAAGACCAGGCTCATATTACTCGCTTCTTAAAGGCCTTTTAAAGGGTCACTACTGCAGTTGGGAAACTGTTATATAGTTGAGGCCAGGCTTCTGAACCTGGCCAGAGACTATAGATGTGGCCCCAGGAGAGCATTCAGGGGTTTCTGGATGGAGAGAGCAGTGGCCTTTGGTGCCTGGGCCTTAAGACCTATGCTTGGGCAATGGGACCCCTGGTGCCTGAGCTGGATAGCCAGCACCAGGGAAGAGAAACTTCTCCTCCTGCCTAGGCCCGAGGGCCAGCACCAGAGCCACAAGTTCTGATGCCTGAGCCTGAGGGCTAGCACCAAGGCTACAAGGCAACAGGGCCACAGGACCAAATGGTGGAACTCAGAACTCAGAGAAATGGTATCAGTTAGGAACTTAGAGAAACAGTGAAATAGAGGCAACAGGATGAAGTAATGTAACAGGGGAACAATGATAGGGACAGAGCTGAGAAGTCAAGACCAAAGAGGCCTGAACAAAAAGAACCGGAGAGGAGAGGTCCTGGGAAATGAAAATAAAGGAACAGTCCTGAGCAGAGACATTTAGAAGTGACAGACCCTGATGGAAGGAGTCCACACAGACGCCTGCAGGAGAGAGCAGCCTGCAGGGAAACCCGCTGGGAGAGAGCCAGAGGTCCCTGGAGAGAGGTTCCTGCAGTGAGCAGCAAGGTGAAGCAAAAAATAACGATTACACAGTAACCTTCAGGAACCTCTGACCTTGCTCTTTCTTCAGTGAATGGGCCAAGGTGAGCGGAGTCAGCCCCGATACAGGCCGGGGCCCTAATGGACTGTGAGGCAGTGCTGGTGACCAGATAGGCCCTGGCCTCTGCTGCCATGGTCGCACCCTGACCCCCTTCCACGTGTTAGGACCGTGGAATCCACAGGAGGTCCCTTGGGCCTTGGGCCTCGGGACCTCCTTGAGGGGAGAACCACAATCCCTCTTCCACTTCATTTATAAAAAGTCTTAACACCCATCACACTGCACACATGTTCTTTGAAACTTTGTCCCTTGCTTCAGATTTCTAGTTTTAGCCACATAGTCTGTTACCCTCTCAAAACACCCATTCTCTGTGGCTTGGCCATTGACCAGGTTGTACACTACAATTACCAGGTGAATAAAGCACCATACACCAGCCACCCCCCCAGAACAAACCACACAGCATTGACTTCCCTCTCATCAGAATTCCACCCAGCAGAAGAGCCTATCACAGCTCGGCTCGGGTGGCCGCTTGCAGCCACGCAGTTCATCAATAAATACTGGATTTAGAGGTGACTACAAGAGTATGCCACCCGGACGGCAGAGCCTGGCAAGCTACTCATGTCATATTTGATATGCCAAATACCAGTAACAATTATAGACCTCATTCCCATGACCTGAAGGAATGGCTTGAGGCTCTTTATGTTCCTGGAGCAAGCAGATGCCCTTGGGCTCTACTAGCACGAGACAGGACATATGGAGATGTTACTGGTGTCAGCTTGAGCTAATCGGTGATGAACAGGAGGACAATGATGCAGTGTGTGTGTGTATATATATATATATATATATATATATATATATATATATATATCTATATATAGTCAGGTGTTCCTTCCCCCAGCAAACAAAACATATTATATATATATAATATAAATAAATATATATTGTTTATATATAAATATATAAAATATATATATTTAAATATATTTATTTATATATGAATATATATAAATATGTATTTGTTTATATATATGTATATATATAAACAAATGTAATATGTTTTGTTTGCTGGGGGGAAGGAACACCTGACTGTGCCTGAGCTTACTCCTGGCTCTGCACTCAGAAAACAATTCTTGCAGTGCTCCGAGGACCATACAGGCATATCTCCCCGTTTAAGCGCATAAAGTACACATCACTTCATTGATCATCTGGAAGATGTGCCTAGGGATAGAACTGAATTATTCCTGAAGTGAAAGGTGCTGCAGGATAAGGGTTTTTTATTGAGAGCAGAGCGCATGCCCTGCTTTCATTCATCTTGTGAAAACCTTCAAGGCTGCGTTTCTAAGAACTGTGCTTGGATAATAGTTTTGTTCTTTGAAAACAGCTCTTAGAAGCAAGTACAGAGTATTCTTCAAGTACTTGAGGTGGGCCAGGAGCATCCCAGGCTGGTGTTTTCCCAACACCTGCAGTTTAAAGCACAATTCAAGTGAATCTACATTCCCAGCCATGCATTCACACATGACACCAAGTATTCCTCACACGTACAGTAAATCAAGCAACTAGGCAGTGAGTGTCAAAGATCCTGAGACAAATATCCTACCACTGAATCTGAATACACACAATTTTATATTCTGACTTCAAGTAATTATAATTGACATAAATGGTTTTCATGCAGAAACAGGAAATCTGCTATGTATCAGATATTGAAAGTTTTGTAATGACAAAAATAAATGAATTCCTTGTCCTTGCAACAGGATTATATGAAGATGTATGTTGCCTCTTGTTTGCCAAGCATTGTGGATGGCCTCGGTCTGATTAAAAAAAATAGACTAAATATCCCTCTGCACACCCCTAGGAGCTCACTACAGGACTTATCTATTTAATGGCTTCATGCTGAGCTCAGAAAGAGTCCAAGAATTTCTGCTGATTGTTGTCTGTTTGCATCCATAAGCAGACCCCTTCGCCTCTTCTTTCTCCCTGATTTTGAACCTTGGGAGCCTGTGCCTAATATCTCAATAACGTCTGTGTCCCCTTTGTTGAATATGGTCAAGGAGAGCCCCCAGTAGGGCTTTAGAGGGGGATGCATTCAGGGGCTTCCCACTTCCGCCCTGATATATGGCAGTTCTGGGTGATTGATTCCTCCAAGGCCTTGGTCAGTTGACTTGTTCATTCCCTTGGGTCCAACTTCTCACCACTCTGCAGATTCACCTTCTTCCCTGTCTTCTGTTTTGGGAGGGGAGCTGCTTCCTTGTTGCTAGTAGATGCAAGTTGCTGTGATGCTTTGGATTTTTCTTCACTCAGATCTTCATTTCTGCCAAGAACCATCGACACACAGCTAAGGGACCTTAAGAAAATGGATTCTAACTCCTATAGTAGTTTCCTGGATATATTATAACAAATAACTCTAAATTTCATGCCTCGGTATATCAGAACTGTGTTTGCTCAGAGTCCTGGAGGCTGTCAGTCCAAACAAAGGCGGCAGCAGGCCCACCTTACTCTGCATTTCCAGGGGGTTTCCTCCTAGTTTGCACTGATGCTAACATTGCTTGGCTGTGACTTTATCTATTCTACATTCACAGTATTCTGTGTGTATGTGTGAGTGTGAGTATGAGTGTGCATGTGTGTGGTGTGTGTGTGTGTGTGTGTGTGTGTGATGAATCTTTTTTTCTCTTATAAAGACACCAGTCAGAGGGCTTATCTCCTTTTATCTAGGATGATTTCACCTTGATATCCTTAACTAATCAGATTTGTAAAGACTGTACTTTCAAATAATGTCACATCCCGAGGTTCTGAGTGGATAGCAATTAGGAAGGAATACTACTTAAGGTACTGTATCTCCACTTGAGAAAATCAGCTTCAGAGTAACCTTAAAGCACAGAAACATTTGCCCTTGGGAAAACCAGAGCCACTGTAAGTGAGCAAGCATTTGAGATGTTTCTGTTCCTCACACATGTGTTCCTGTAATCTCTGTCTCTTTTGGTTCTAGCCCTGCCTTAAATGACTCATATATGGTATGTTGTTGTTGAACTTGATGGAAAGAGGAGAGCAAGCAACAGGCCCACTGAAAATATTCCCAAAGTTTATCAAATTTCTTCTTTCCACTCACCAACTTCCTATCATTTTCCTATAATTGCTAACTTACTTTATGGATAAGTCTGCTGTCTTCTCAGGTTGCTGGAACCCAAACAAACCTCCTTTCCTGATGTAACTCCTGTGTCTTGAAAATTGTCTTCCAAAGGGCGAACACCCAAACTTGGGTTCAATATCATTACCTCAATAAAAGTAGGCTAGAACATAAAAAGAACACCAGTCATATTTTTTTCTAGGCAAAAGTAGCCTATTTTTAACAATAGTGACTTATTTAAAACTGGAGAAAAGTCTATCAACGTATTCCCTGATCTGTATTTAGTGGCTGAGGTTATAAAAAAGGATAGAGGTTTTTATAAGGAGAACTGAGCTGGTACATGCATGTTCAGGATATAACTTTTGAATGTAATGAGGATTCTAAATAACTATTTGTTATGAATATAGGTGATTATGCTTCAGGGCTGCGTGGTGGTTCAGTCTTTGAAGTTGTCAAAAAATCAAGACTGTAGATTCTCTGGATTTTTTGGGCTCCGTTCCTGGGTTCCTGGTGTTGTACTTACCTGCATGACTCATGATAGCTCATCAACCCTCCTTCTGATTCTCATGGAGAAAGAAGGGGACCACAAAGTCATGCTTAAAAATTTCTACATGTCACCTTTCTGATCACACACACTCAATCAAAAGATTATTGCGTGGCCTCTCCAAATGAATAAGAAGCAGAGACATAGATAACGTGTTTTGAAGTATCATTTATTCAGCTGAAAGTCAAAATTCACTCCCTAGACAGGGGAGAAATAAGGAACAGATTTTGTGGAATACTTGGCATTCTATGTCATCTTCTGGAAACTTCAGCTACCAAGTATTTAAATGATCTGCTTTATATCCTTAGCAGTATCTAAGAATTCTCTTTACAACTTTTGATAAATTCCTTTTTGAGTTATTTTTGACAGCTACTTCCTAAACTTTCATGACCTCATCTAGAAAGAACAACTATTTATTGGGGCTATTGAGTATCAAGTTCTCCTTTAGCAATGCCCATTACCCATCTGCTATGTATCATGTATTGAAAATTTAGTAGTAACAAAGACAGATGAACTCTTTGTTCTTCTTGGGTAAAGGCATCTGGGGGGCTGAAAGAATAATCAGTTAAAGAGCTAAATAAATGAATTAGAGTTAGATAGTGATGAATGCTGTTAAAAAGAGCATTGTAGCAAGTGACTTGTGAAGGGAGAACTTATTTTAGAAAAAGATAAATAAGTCTCCCTAAATCTATTCATCACTGTGAAAGAAATATGCTATTTTCTCAATTTACAACTTCAAGGTAACAATGGTGCTTATTATTCTCTCATTTTATACATCAGTAAATTGCTCAAGGTCAAAACCTGAGCATTCAGTTTGAATTTAGAGACCGAATATTCCCAGAACACTATCTCTTCATTAGGATGCATTTTCTGAAATAGAACTTCTTTAGGATTATTTCCATTGCACTTAACAAAATATAGAGTTCAGTAAATATCTCTGAATCATTAGCTTCAATGTGAAGCTAATGATTTTATTGAATTCTATAATTTTTTATTTTGCATCTGACTCTACTTCAAAGTCTCTTTAGAATGTGAAGACCTTAGAAATGAACAAATTCAAGGAATGAACTTTATTAGTCTGGGTGTAAAGCTGCTAAGGATAGACTAAGGATCATGGTCATCATCATGGGGCAGCTTGAGAAGAAAAGTCCCAGTGGAGTGTGAAAATGGTCTTCAAATATGAAAGCCATGTATGAAGGTTAAATGTGAGACCACATTTAAGAAATTAGACTTATTCTTTATGACACGTCCATATGGAACCAGTCAGGGATAGAGGCCAAAAGTGACATATTTAAAACATGACAGTAATTACTATATGGTGCAAAATCTATGAGAATTAAGTAGGCATTATCATGAGAATGCTCAACTAGATACTATTGTGATCCCAGAGTCATCAGTGATCACCTATACACAGATAGGAGTCCAAGCTCTTTTAGTTATTTAACGGAAATGATATAGGAAGAGCTCTTGGCCTGGACTCTGACATGGAATTTGCCTGAAGAAACACATGCTGCATTCCTTCCCTGTTTATTTAAATTGCAAATCATTAATGCTATTATTTATACCATCTTTAGAGTGGCTAAAAGTTATTTGTTGTATTGGTTTTTCTCTCTTTGAAGTATATCTGGATAATAACTACATGATGTTACTTCCATTCATTGGGATAAAAGAGTGTATGTGTTGGTTTGTGGGAGAGAAGGCAAGTGGGGAACTGGGTTCTCTGGTCACCGTCTCTGCCCATTACACAGGCTCTGATCACCATCTCTGCCCATTACACAGACTCTGATCACCATCTCTGCCCATTACACAGGCTCTGATCACCATCTCTGCCCATTACACAGGCTCTGATCACTATCTCTGCCCATTACACAGGCTCTGATCACCATCTCTGCCCATTACACAGGCGCGTAGAGCATTTCCTTGGTTCATTCACATGACCTGCGGCTCTACAGATTTAGTGTCTCCTGGCCATATTTGATGGTTTCTAGATGTCGAGACTCAAACGGAGTCAATCAGAGACACTTCCCTGGGCATTAAAAACTGGGCACTCTCTCTTCATATCTTGGGCTTGTCATGGGTTCATTGAGGATAAGTAGGAAACTGTCTGTTCTATCACAAGAGGGAGAGAAACAAGAAAATCAAAGCCCAAACTGATGAAAGGTCAGAGTGGAGCTTGGCGAGTGATGAGCTTCTGGCTTCTCCCTGCAGCAGAGACATCGTCCTGCAGCTCAAAGTCTGTCTCTACTCCTCAAACCCCTCTTCCTTCTTTGGTTTGACCAGCTGCAGTGGTTTGCTGTTGGGAGCTGCTAAACCATCCTTACAGGAAGAGGTTAATCTACGAATTTCATAAGACCTTAGTGTTTGTAGATAATGGAAATGTTTACTGTTAATAAGCTAAATTCTAGTCTTATCTAGAACCGTATCAAGGAAGAAAACTGTCCAGAATATTACAACATTCATTCTTATTTCCATCCAACATTTTGCTTAATACAGATATTTTTTAAACCCATACTTTATGGAGAATGAGGTTTTGTATCTCTAGTGGGTTTGAGCATGGGTGACGTGCCTCTATGGTCTGCCAGAGGTGTGGAAGTTTTGCAAACGTGCTTATTCGGCTGCCCAGAGAGTAGCACCTCCTTTTCCTCGGTGTGGACAGTCCTGGTCATCTGCTGCGTGCAGGGCCAACAGCTTTTATTCATAGATCATAAATTCAGGGGACATTTTTAGAGGTTCAGCTACTCAGAACATTTTGTAGATAACTTTTCCATTCCCTTATATTTTGCATGTTTTTGGATCTCTGCCCGTACTGGAAACAATATATTTATAACTTCATCACCCTCACGTTCAGCCATGGAAACAATGTGATCGTAACTTCATTACCCGCATTTAGCCTTTTACAGCAAGAAGTGACTCTGCACCTACTCCCTTTTAAAATCCATCTTGTCATTTATTTGATAGGATTCCAGAAGTGTTTGCTTATCCGTCACTAGATGCCACCAACACCTTAATGTCCTGGGCTCCCCCGCCCTGTCCTCACGTGTCCACCCCCTCCCCACTGTTGATGAGAAGCCGCCACCCAAAGCTCCAGGTTTTATTGTTTTATAATATCTGTTCCCTTATATCATCTCCCTGTATTCCACAGATGAGTGAGGCCATCCTGTACCTGTCCCCCTCCCTCTGACTGATTTGGTTTCATATGACACCTTTTTTTTTTGTTTGTTTGTTTTTTGGGTCACACTCAGCGATGCTCAGGGGTTACTCCTGGCTCTGCACTCAGGAATTACTCCTGGCGGTGCTCAGGGGACCATATGGGATGCCGGGATTGAACCCCTGCCGGCATGGGCCTGCCGCATGCAAGGCAAACGCCCGACCCGCTGGGCTATCGCTCCAGCCCCTCATATGACACCTTTTGCTTCTTTTTATATTGTAGCTAACTGCACGATCCAGACTAGTTAAAAGCTCATGTTCTCCTTACTCCTGCTACAAAAGTCACAATGAATTACTGCTGTGTCCCCTTTGCTCACTGCCTCACCTTCACGTCATTGCCCCTGTCCCCTGTTCTGGCACCACTCAGGCCTCTCTGAGGCATAAATGGTTCCTAATGATTTCCGTATAATTAAGGCAGGGTCAGATACATACTTGACACATTAATTTTTTCTCCCATTTTTATCAAGGAACAAGATTTATAATGCTGTTGATAGTTTCACTCATACAATGTTCCACCACATTTATTTTTTAGTTCACCTATCATATATAACAGAGATTTGATCATCACTTGTCCTTAGTCCCCAAACTTTAAGGAAATCTGACTTAGAAATTAATAAAATAAACTGCTCTCATGGAAAGTTAACTGCTGACAGGAATCTTTAAAAGTAAAGACAGATTCTATTAGTAGTAAGTATAGGGATATAATACAAGTATACATTTATTTATAAAGATAAAAAAGAATTTCAAATGAAGACAGATATGAAAGCTGTGTTCTCCACAGTAAATATGGTATAGTTCTAAGGAGCATTGGAATGAGTCAATTAAATCCATTCAGCAAGATAGAAGCATTTTTTCAAAACCTTGGAAATAATAGCGAGTCCTTCAAAAACAGCGTCTAGATTCAGAAGACAAATACATTTTAATCTTCCACTGTTAGGTTTTTTCAGTTACTAATGGGGAGAGACAAGAACTAACTGAACCCTTCCTTTGTAATATTGTGATTAAGTGCTCCGTCGCTGGCGTCATATTTCTCGGAATGTGGGTGCCGCATCACAGAAGCTGCTGGTTAAATATGAAAATTTATGGGTCCTCTCGGCCTGGACTCCTGCTGAAATCAGGGGCTGCTGCTGTCTCTGAGCCTGGAGAGACAGTGAGGGCTTTGCGGTGTGACCACTCTGGTTTGAGCCCTGGCACCACACGGCCCCTCACTGCAGTGAACAATCCCTGAACACAGAACTTAGAGCAGCCCGAATCTCTCTGGGCTGCCCCAACTCCAAACCTTCCCTGAAAGATTTCCCTAAGAAGAACCTCTGGAAATCTTTACGTGTTTGAGGGAAGAATTTGGACATACCCAGAACTCTTGGCTCTGTGCTGCAGTCACTCCCTGTGTCTTGGGAGTGCTTGTGGTTCGGGATTGAACCTTCATCAGTCATTGGCAAGGCAAGTTCCTAAAGATAATCGAAGAATTAAAGATAATTAAAGAATTATCTTCCTGTCGTTACCAGCATTTATTCTTTTGTTTTGTTTGGGGCCGAGGCTGTTATACTCAGGTCAGGGCTTACTCCTGGTTCTGCGCTGGGGCTCACTCTTGGCGGTATTGGGAGACCATCTGGGGTGTTGGGTTTAGAACTAGCGTTGTCCACGGGCCAACAGTGGCCCGTGGCCTCTACCCACGGTACTATCTTTACAGCCCCTCCGCCAGCAGTTTTTAAAAAACGTATTTAATTCAGCGCTTCACAGTGCTCTTCAGGTTGTTCACGCGTACAGTGGTCCAGCACCGCACTATCACCCCCGTCAGTTCTGTTTCCCCACCATCCCCTTCGGGTCCCCAAACCTTGGTAAGCTCCCAACCGAAGACCAAGTCTCAGCTTCTGTTGCTTTGGGCATTTGTTCGCCTTGAACCTGTGCTTCTTTCCATCCCACTAATGAGAGACCCCTGCACCGTTCCTCTCTAACTAACTGCTCAGGGCTCCTTTTCACATCCATCCACGCAGAAGCAAATGGCAGCATTTTGCCTTATAACTGCTCGCAGCTTTTATGCGCATTAAACGTAGGGGATGTTGATTCTATTAAAAATGGTTTGAATAGAAATCAGCCACGTGAGCTTTTCCTGTGGCCAGAAGTCTTAGTAACTTTGTATAAGTTCCTCCATCATCTTAGATCTTACCAGCCTCTACCCAGGTAAGTGGTGAGCCATCAAGGAGGACCCAGCGTCTCCTCTACAGCGCTGGACTCTCAGATGGGCACAGACACAGGGTCTATTTACAGAAATACTGAAAGGAGGTCTTCGGTATTAGGGGTCACCAGTTACCCCTGTGGAAAAAACTCCGCCATGTAGACTTGTTAAAAGAAATTAATGGTCTGTGTCTGAGTACTGTTTCAATGGAGCTTAAAATTTAATTAAAATAAATCACTGGAATAAATGCCTAAGAATCTCAATATCTCTGTTCTATTAATTTATCAGTTTGCTTCTCAAAGAAAAACAAGTAGTTTAATTATTCAGCACTACACTGTTTCAGAAACTTTAAGATATAATTCATTCTCTCTATTTAGAGTTCACAAATAATTGAAGTTTTCCTCATACGTTAGGAAAACAAATGGGCAGAGAGACGGAAAGATGGATTACCATTTGAAATTTAATATCATGGTACAGATAACATCATAAACATCATCAGAATCTGCGGATTGAGTTATTACCTTGTAATCAACGTTAACAAATGGTGGCAGGGGGCGTCAATCAGCAGTTTTAGCAAAGACACCGCTAAGTGTGGGCTGGGAAGTGCTGTGCTGAGAACTATGTTCACTACGTTCTGGTGAAAGCTGGTAAGATGTCAGCTATGTTGGGAAGTTCACACCATGAAACTAACACCTGCTGGTAAAATAAATGAATTTAGGACTTTTCATATTATAACCTGGACTAAATACATCCATTTTAACTTACTAAGTTAAAGTCAGAACTTCAAAACTGGAACTCTGAGAATTTCTGCTTTAATGAACTAACATCTAAACATGAAACTTAAAATGGACACAGGAATTTGCTCAAAAAGAGTTTTGAAGTCTGGGGATTTTTGTGGTCACATGGGAAACAAATATTTTTCATCATTCTCGCTTAGAATGATTCTAAATCACATTAGAAATAAACAGTTCTTTGCTATATAGAGTGATTCAAAATAAAGTATTTTTGAATCATGGTTTCTATGTTATTAAATGCTCATGCTCTTTAGTGCTTTAGCGCATGATAGTGCTGTAAGGAAGACATGGCAAATATTTGAATGGGAAAATAATAGCACAGTATATGTTATAATATAGGAATGAAATAATACAGGCTTGTATAATTATAGGGAGCTGAACACATGACCTAACCTCCCGGTCTAGAAATCAGGTTCTAAAAATCACTTTTCATCATCCCATAGCCCATAATCACTACAGTTATTATTTGAAGACTTGCTCTGTATTTAATTTCAATAAATATGATTTTTTCCTAGGAATAGTCACTTGTCTTGTGAATGTATTTCTTAGCATTGTATTAGTATATTTCTTAGCATTGTATAAGGCACTATAACACATTGAATTTTTTAACAATTTTTGAAAGACACTAAAAAATTTTGGTAAGCTGAAATGAAATCAGAGTTCCTAAAAATAATGACTCAACTTTAAAAGAAATTAAGGCTAAACAAAGTTTAGTGTTGAATGGTGTTAATTCTTATTTATAATTTAGCAGAATTCCCACTGAAGCTATCTGATCCTGAACAACAATTTTAGGAAAATTTTAATAATGGATCATGAATTTTATTGCTGCCTTTTTTAGTTGTTATAAAAATAAATATATGACATTTATAACTATAAAATAAATATAGAAAATATAAATATATAATAAATGCAAAATAAATTTATATATTTATAAATATAAAATAATCTATTTTATTGTTATAGGAGTGTTCAATTGATTCAGGTCGATGGGTATCACAGTATGATTTGTAAGAAATTTGTGGATTTTTTAAGTGTTCTCTTTAATATTATCTTATTATGCTTTTATATGCTAATAATTTATTCACTATTCTATTTTATTTATAAGATTTCTTGTATTTTTCTTATCCATTTTTATTTTTTTGCCATCTTACTAGAGGTGTATTAATTTTAGTAGTTTTTCTTTTAAAGACCAGAATGAGAACGTGCTTTTAAGTTAAGTTTTTGAAAATTAAAAAGCTAATTAGAAATTTTAAGCATAATTTCATTTAAAAATTATTTTGCCAACTGATTTGCTTTATGATGTTCTTATTTTAGTTTCAGTTGTTAGTATTTTTTGTTGTCTTCTTCCTGCTTTGGGCTTACATTTTTTCTCAGTTTCCTCAAAGTGATGAAAGTTTTCATTTTGAATGTCTCTTTGTTTCTAAGATGAGTTTTGTTTCTAAGATGAGTTTTTTGTACTATAAATGTTCTTTTTAGTGCTGCTTTAGATACATGTATATATTCCAATTAAAATATTTATATTTTGATTAGTATTATATAAGCATTTTCATGTGTATTCTTTTATTTATAGACTTTGATCCATGGGATATCTACACATTTTAATTTTTAAATGCATAAAGATTTTCCTCTTTTATTTTTGTCTTTAATTTTTCTTTGGACTCTATTATAGTCAGGAATTATTGTGTACATGGTTCTAGTTCTTCTCCAGTGAAGCTAGTTTTATGGCCTATGCGAATTTTACAGAGATGGGGCATCGTCATGCCGCATTTTTATTGTTCACACTAATTTCCTTTGCACTGAACACTATAAGATTACTCCACATGTTTCTCTGATTGTTGTTTGAATAATATAGTGTTTTATATTATAATGGAGGTCCTATATATAACAGATAAATTGCATATGTTATAACTTATATAGCTATTGTTTAAAACATAATATGAAGTTAACGCTCTTTTAACTTTAATGTGCATGTCTTTTATTTGAAGTGAATATCCTTTATTTGAAGTGATTCTGTGTGTGTGTGTGTGTGTGTGTGTGAGAGAGAGAGAGAGAGAGAGAGAGAGAGAGAGTGTGTGTGTCTTTGATGTTGGATATCTGGCATCAGTAATTAGGAATCATGTGGTCCCTGAAATCAACCATTCTGGCTAACGTATCTTTCCTCTCTCTGAAGTGTTCTCTTTATTGCCTTTATTTTTATGCTTGTCTTTTATTGCAGTTTTGGTGAAAAAATTGACTGAAGCTCTCCTTCAGTACTGCAGGCTTGAGTCTGCTGCAGAGATTTTCACTGAACAGGAAACTTGGGGTTTACAATGCTTTGTTTTCCTCTGCCTGTCCTTCTGCCTCCTGACCTCTGTCCTGTAGTTTCCGTCTCCCTGACTCTGGTCAGACCATTGTGTTGTCTGCCCCCTGCAGCCTCGCTCCTCTGTAAAGGTGACAGCCTTTATGATTTCTAAAACACAAATCATTGAGATAGCTTCAGCTCTTAGGTTTCTCTTATCCGATTGAGGCTAATCTACGCGTCAGCACACACCTGGGCTGCCTTTGGGTTTGTGAGTTGATGATTTTCATATTTGAAATCTCTCAGCAGCCATTATCTTTATCTTATACGTTCTCTCTCCTTGCTCCTATTGGGACTAAAATTGGCCTTGTTAGGTCTCCTGGGACTCTCCCCACTCCAGGTGTCTCTTGTCGTAGTTGTACTTTTGTCCCCCCTTCTGTAGGGTCTTTGTGTCATTTTTTCTTGACCTAATTGGCAGTGTGGTGACTGACCACTCAGATGGGCAACACCTACGGCCAGTCAGTCTAGGGCATTCTAGGTGTGGTGACTGACCACTCAGATGGGCACACCTACGGCCAGTCAGTCAAAGGGCATTCTAAGTGTGGTGACTGGCCACTCAGATGGGCACACCTACGGCCAGTCAGTCTAGGGCATTCTAAGCGCCGGCAATGTCTGCCTCTAGGGAAACTCCTCGGTTTGGGTCAGCACGTCTCTGTTCATCCCAGTGTGTCGTTTAGCTCACGGCCATGCTCATTTTCACCTGATCATTTCAAACTCTGAATCTTTTAGGCATCTGCTGATAACGTTTCTCCTGTCTTCGGGAATACCTCAGCATTTCTGACTGAGGTTTGAACAGAAGGTCAGCAGCTGAGGTGACCAGTCTCATGCTGGGCACCGTCCTGCTCCACCCGCTGAGCAGTGAGAGGGTTTTTATCTGCCAAGTCTGTTTTGGGATCTTGGTCCTCTGGCTGGACTTTCCAATTTTCTTGGAAGGTGGAGAGATTCCTACGCTGTGCCTGACATCTTTTCCCAGAGTTCCTATTCTGCCTGCAGCTTGGACCAACATCTGCTCTGCGGGCAGCCCTTCTCTCGCCCTCCTCGCTCCTGCTCCGTCCATTCAGCGGGACCAAGCCCACCTTTGCAGACATTGCTGCTCTTTCCAAGGCTGTCTCTTGGCACTCTGCAGGGCTTGCTTGGTTCCCTTGTTCCTTCCCCTGAAGATGCTGGCCTCCATCTGGACCCCGAGACTGACCGTCATTGCCAGAACCCATCCTGCAGGAGCCTGAGTTTATGCAAGCCTGGGTGGGACCTCACTAGGGCTGGAGTGTGGACTCTTGTTCAGACAGTGTCCCTGCGAGCTCTGCACAGGAGGTGCAGCGCTCTCTTTCTAGAGAAGCGGTGAGGGTGCCAGTGTTGCTCTGTTCTGCGTGGAGAGCTGGAGTGGACATCTCAGGATCAAGGCTTGGCAAAGGCAAGGCCCACGGTCACTCTTGCCTTCCCTGAGTCCCAGCATGGAGACCAGATCAGGCCGCCTCTGCCACCCACCATTGCCTGCTCCTAAGCTGTGATCTTAGAGAAGGGACCCCCTGCCTAAGGAGGCTCTGTGGGTCTCAGGCTGTCTCCTCATCCCACCCAGTTAGGTGAGTTCTTCCATATCACACCTTCAGCGCCTCTCTCTCTTTTCTGCCCCCTACAGCTTCCAGTCAGGGAGTTCAGGGTCCTGGTAGAGCTCAAATAGCTTTCTCGTTGGATGAAGGAGAACTATGATAACTTCTCATTAGGGTAAGAGGGATGCTCTCTGTCTGTGTGTCCTTGGCAGAAATAGGTTTCAGGCTGCATGTTTTTAAGAACTAGGCATTAGAGAAATATTGTTGAACTCTTCATTTTCTGAGCATTTCCTAATCCATAAATCTTAAGGATTCAGTTGACAAACTTTTGCAAGAGAATGTTGTTCTTCTAGATGAGGATTAATGGAAAGAAAAATATTAAGGTGAATGTAAGTGACATTGAAGAAGTCCATCTTCTTAAAATAGAGACATGGGAAAGTTAGGTTTGTCTATGTGACCCCAATTTATAACTAAATTTGTTGGCAAACAAGCAGTTTTTCATTTCATTTTTCTTACCTCTCATCTGCTCAAGAGCTCAAAGTGAATATTATATCAGCGGTCCCCAAATCAAAGTTTGAATATTTACTCACAACCCTTGTGGTTCACAGTGGAAATGAAGTTTGACCTACCGTAGAAAGTTAGATAAGTTACTATGTTAAAATTGATCTTTTTATATTAACCTTTTAAATATCAATATCTCTTGAGATCATTATACAATGATATAGTGTCATTGTACAGTGATCTCAAAGATAAAAATGAAATTATTTTCATGAGTCACTAAGCCACGATTAGGATGTGTGAAGTTCGAGATTAAGGTGACATTATTGTGTGTAAAAATGGTTGCATTATAACTCACGGCATAGTTACCAGTGATTAACACTTAACCTAGATAGGTATGTAAGTAAACACAACCACTCCAATTTGGATGGAAGAGCCGTCCATTACTAATATTCTTTAGAGTGAAAATGCATTTTCTCCAGGTTTGAACTGAATTTCATTGGGAAAAAATGATGAAAATTTGTGTATGTGGTGAATAAGTATCCTGAGTATAACTGGGGGAGACCAGACCAAGTCCGTGAATGCTGAGGTTTATGGGCATAGTGAAGGCAAGTCCAGAGCCTGCCTGACACTTACTCCGACCACTGCACCTGGTGGACATTCATTTTTCTCCTTCTTACTCTATAAATTGTCTAGTGGGGCTATTGCAGGGAAAACATTTGCTCCAACACTTGGAGTTTTCTTTTCTTTGGTGCAGGTACATTCTCCAGTCTTTAGACTATGGTGCCCAATTAGCAAGGTCTAAAAATAGAAATAAAAATAAGTCAAGGTCAAGCACAGTTTTTCTACAGATTTTCACTCTGATTCAAACCAGATTGTGGGAGAGGATAGAGCAGGGGCCGTTGTCCTCAGGCCATTCCAGTTTCAGGTATCTCAAGAGAACAGAAACTCCCCTCATAGCAAAGTCAAAGGCTTTCCCCAGTGGCCATGGAGAAAGGAGAGGCCGTGTCTTGTGGGAATTTAGCGCAGTTCATTTTCTGAATGCATTCTTATATGCTATTCTGAATGTTCTGCGCATAACTTAGATATACTGATATCTTGCTTCATTAAATGATCTATTCATCACTCATAGATTCCTCCTGTATTTTGTGGCAGACGTTGCATTGGGAGCTGAAAACCCTAATAAATTCTGTGAGTTTGATGTGTCTGCGGATCCAATTGTGTTTCTGAATTGCAGCATCAATCTGGATCTCTGAACGAGCAACTCCAGCAATTCCAGAGAAGGGGTGAGTTACCCCTTCTCTGACATTATCTCTTAAGATCCCTGCCACACCACATCCCCAAGAGAGGGAGGCTGGACTAAGGGAAATATTAGTGTGGTGGATTTGTTGCATGTGAAATTTATGGATCTTAGGGAAGAGAAATGGAGGTTATAAACAACAATAGTGTTCAATGGTCAAGTTAAGGCCAGCATTTTTTTAATTAATATTTTATTATACCACTATGAGATATACAATTACAAGGGTGTTCATGTTTGAGTTTCGGTCATACAGTGTTCCAGCACCTATCCCTGCACCAGTGCCCATTTCCCACCACCAATGTTCCCAAATCCCTCCCCTTCCCCTAGCCTGCCTCTATGGCAGGTTCTTTATCTCTTTTCTCTTTCTCTCTCTCTCTCTCTCTATCTCTCTTTCACGCTTCCTTTTCTTACACATTGTGGATTACATTTAGAGGTTATCACGTGTAAAAGATAACTCTTTTTTTTAAAGATCACTAAAAAATCATGAGTAAGATCACCATTGAGATCAGGGAAGATGTCTGACCTTTGAACAAGAACTATACACAATTAAAAAAATTGAGAACCAAATCAAAAAGTCTTGGAAGTTAATAATCTTGAAAGCCTCACTAAGACAGTTGATGATTCTCTAAGGAAAAGAGGATACTGGAAATAATTAAAATATTTCATTCTTGAGCCAGAGAAATGGATTTTACAAGATTAAGGTGCTTGCCTTGCATTGGTAGGTTCCTATTTGAATCCGTAGCACTATATAGTGTCCCCCAAACACCATAAGGGGTCAATCCTGAAGGCCAAGCCAAGAATAGCCTTAGAGAATTATAGGGTGTGGACCCTCCCAATCCCAAAAGACTTAATTCCTCTACTGGAGTGGAGTGTTACTGTGTCCCATCTCAGGAGAAATGGCAATACTATTCTCTCGTGTCTCTCTCATCTTCTAAAAAATATTTTTCAAGGGAATGAGTAATGACATCTCTACATAAATATAAACATATTATTTAATTCATCATTAATGAGGAAATTTACAAGATATTATATTGGTTCAGAGAGAATTCCAGGTACCATGCATCAACACTTGGTAAAGAAGTGTGCAATTGAATTAGAAGGAAAGGCTTAGAAAGCTTAATTTTATTTGTAAGGCCAGCATTTAACAAGTGTTCTAAAAATTATAAAAATGTGAAAACTATTATTAAATATATTAACACAAAGGATATTTTCACTAAATCTTCAAAATCATTTCTTGATTTTTTTCAAATAGTGAGGTAATAATTTTCTCCTAATAATCAAAATCAATTCTTGAAAAACTCAATAAATTAAAAATAAGCAAAGGAATACAAAGCATAAAGTAAACAAAGGGTAAATACTATTTCGGTGAGTGCTCTGGACGGCTGAGCAATAGACTACCAGTACACGATTAAGTCCTTCCCAGTGTCACAGGCAGTCCATGCGTTGCCATGCTAAAAGACAGTTCTCACTTGATCCTACTAACCAAGGCTGTGATAAGCTCATAATAAACAAGAAAATCGAATTTCTCAGAAATAATATAGCAATATACGGGTCATAATGGAATGAAAAGATTAAAAAAAAGACAGTGTCACTCTTACTTTAAAAATGAGATGACAAAATTTTAGCATCAATTACTGTTAATCCAAAGATATTTCCAGATTAGCTGTTCATTCTCATTTGTGGAATCAAACATGTCTGATTTTGGTGCTCAGAATAAAAGCATTACTTCTAGATAGGGGTTTAATAGTCGTGCTATTTCTTATGCCAAGGACAAGCTCTTGCAGATTTTTTGATTTGTTTTGGGACCACAACCATTGGTACAAAGCAGAGGAGTTACTCCCGGTTCTGGGCGCCTAACCTAGTTTGCCTTGGGGTTCTTGTGGCGCTGGGGCTCACCTGGGCCTCCTGTGTGCGGCTCATGTGCTCTGGCTCGTTACTCTTTATCATTCTCGCCCTCCCTACAGCTTCTACACGAATTTTCTTACTATAGACGGCATAGCGTCCTTAACTATGTGAGGTTTAAATAATATTTTATATTTCTTAGCATAGAAGTAGTTTAGGAGGAGGAAAATGGGTAAAGAAGATCAGAAGTACAAGCTTCTAATTACAAAATTAATGAAGAGATGAAATAATGATTATTTTACTTCATATTCAAATGCTAAATACTTATGTTGTGTACATGACATTGAGTTAATTTAAAGTACTTTAATGAAATAGGTATTTATCTCTTATTAATGATTTTAAAATCCATTAATACAATTTTAAATAAAAGAACAGCAAATTTGATATATAGCACAGATATTTTCCTGTTAGGGCACTGTTAAATGTTTCCAGCCAGATTCAACATGCGTTAAATTGCTAGTGTACTTTAAAGGGGATTCCCAGATGGACTCTGTGTTTGCTAATATAATGAAAAGTTTTATGTGATTAAGATTCTACCTAATTAGTTTACATCAAAAGTCCAAGGAATAATTATCCAAAGAGTAGATGTCTGGTATAAATATCCCACTGTGAGCACAGCACTGTCTCCTTGACGGCTCTACAGTCTAGCTGGAGCAGACAAGATGACAAAAGATTGTATATTCTTGTATATGTGTATGTATGTATAAAATACCGAAATGTCATTTCACTTCTGGTAATATATTTCCAGTATACTACGGTCATTTCAACAATTTTGTTATTGACTTTATTCAACATACTCAATTTGAACTTATATAAACATTGCACCTAAAATGCAGTGTATTTTGAGCTTTACTGAGGTATAAATGGCAAACTATATATATATATATATATATATTCTGTAAAATAGTATCATTTGTATCACTTGTCTCCCTGTTGTTCATTGATTAGGTTGATTGGGCACCAGTAACATCCATACATCCTGTCACGTGCTAGTGTAGCCTAAGTGTATCTGCTCGCCTCCAGGAACATGAAGAGCCTCACACCATTCCTTCAGGTCATGAGATGAGGTCTATAATTGTGACTGTTTTTTAACATATCAAATATGACATGGGTAGTTTGCCAGGCTCTGAAGTGCGGGTGGGACACTCTTGTAGTATTCTCTCATCTCGTGCATTTATTGATGATGGAAAAGATCGGCTTTTCTGCTGGGTAGAGCTCTGAGAAGCTGTGGAGTCTGGATGTTGAAAATGGCGGCCCTCATGATGTGGGGGTTCCTCTGGCTTCTTGCAAGGTTCTGCTGTGATGGCAGGCCAGGGCTGGAACCCACCTTCCCTCCTGGGTGCCTCATGATCAGCTGGGCAGGGAGAGCTGGTAGCAGCTCTACCCCGTGTGTCTGAGTCTCTGGATCCTGCATACCTGGGCTTGAAATAGAGGGCTGTAGGGTGGGACTCTGGCGAACAGGGCTTGTGATCAGCTCTTCTGCTTGTGGTCAGCTCTTCTGAAATAGTACTTTAAAACAGTAGCATGCCATTTGAAACAGTTAGACATTGATTGAATAAAAGTAACATAGCACCTCACATATCTGTTTGTTCATTTCTCTTTCACTGTCTCCTTCCCAATGGTCTTTCTTTTCCTAGGGAGAATCCTAAAGCTCCCCCATTAGGAAACACAAGCATGTCATGTGGTGTTGTTAAAATCCTCACTGTGCTGTACAGCTCGTCTCCAGAATGTGCTCATCTTGAGTAACTGGAACTTTGTGTAGCTTGAACAAAGCTACACAACTCCCCAGCTCATCTATCCCTGGCACCGTCATTCTATCCCCTGCATCTATTAATATTTAAAGACAGGATTACATAAGACTTTGTCTTTCAGTGTCTAACTAATTTCACTTGACATAATATCTTCCAGGCACACGCATGTTACAAATGTTAGAATTGCTCCTTATTTAAGACTAAACATTATTACGTTGTAATATTTTTCCAATCATCAGCTGATGGACACAGATTTTGTTAAGTTGACTATTATGAATAATGCTGCAGGGAAAAGGGATCTAGTCCAGAGTACAGCTTAATTCCTCTGAAATGCAATGGCTGGATTATATGTCAGGTTTATCTTTAGTTTTGCTAAGAAACCCACCCACCTACCTGCATGCTGCTTTCATAGTGGCTGCACCAAGTCTGCATTCCTGTAAATAAAGTATAAAGGTTGCTTTTCTCCAATTCTGCCGTCACATGAAACATTTTTGGTAGCAGCCATTTCTGCCAGGTGTAAGGTGTCTCATTGTCATTTCACTTTTATTGTTTTATGTGATAAATAGTGACTTGAACACCATTGCATATATTCATGTGGAGTGTCTTTGGTGGCATTTTTATTGGTTTTCCTTTCCTTGAAGTCCAAGAATATCTGTTCGAAAATTGCTTCAACAGTTTGTGCAGGCGTCCCTCAGAAGATCTTAGTATAAAAGATTAATGGTAAATAAACCAAGACTATTTTTGTCACAAAAAAGAGTGTGTATGTCACCAAATGACAAGTCATGTTCAAAAAATTCTTATTCCAATTAAATTTATAAAGATTTCTGTTTGTTAAAGATACATTCTTTCTTGTTGAAACAAACAAATACATCTATATGTAAAATGTGCATTTTATTGTCTTTAATCCAAATTTTAATTTAAGTAAAAGTGAGTTAGAATATGTAGTAAGAACTCATACCTCTTAAAATGAAGAAGTGTAATTTAGGGGCAGGATGGATAATACAGGCGGGAAGCCATTTGCCTTGAATGTGACCAACCCTAGTTCAATCACGGGACCTCCGATGGCCCCTGAGCCACTGTGGAGTGATCCCTGCACACAGAGCCAGGAGGAAGGCCGGAGCAATGCTGGGTGTGGCCCCCAAACAACATAACAACATAACAACAAAACAACAGCAAAGTAAAACTTACTCTGTCATCTAAACTAGAGATGTTAGTAGTATTTATCTTTGTCTCTTCTTTTTATTCTTTAGATTTTTTTTCTCTCTTTTTTTTTTTTGCCATGTCATAATCCGGATGCAGAACACTGCTTGAGAAGACTCCAATGATGCTGTAGTTATGTAATCCGCAAACTTAACTCAAAGGCATTTTGATAATAATTGACCTGTATCTTCAGGAATATTATCAGTGTTCTCTCTCACTTTCTCTCTCTCTGTCTCAGGCACACCTCCCCTACACAACCAGGAATAAAATCAATCATATTAATAAATGAATCACACCTCATAAATAATATTAAGATATAAAGATTATCTAGTTCATGATACATATCTTGATTTCTTAAATATATATATAATATATATATATATATATATATATCATGTGCCTTGTTCTCAATTCTCAGTTGTTCTATCACTGTATCACTGTCTTCCCGTTCATCTTCGATTTGCTCGAGCGGGCACCAGTAACATCTCCATATGACCTGTCTCATGCAAGTAGAGCCCAAGGGCACCTGCTTGCTCCAGGAACATAAAGAGCCTCAAACCATTCCATCAGGTAATGGGAATGAGGTCTATAATTGTTACTGGTATCTGGCATATCAAATACAATACGGGTAGCTTGCCAGGCTCTGCTGTGCGGGTAGCATACTCAGTTGTTCTATAAGTTTGTATATAACAAAAACCTGAAAACTTTGTAAGACGTCAAGTATCAGGATCATATAAAATTATTAATGAAATGGAATAAAATATTAGACTGACTTGGACTGAAAAAAGGCACACAAACCTCTCCCCACTATCCTGGATTAGAGAAAAGTGAATATTGTGCCAAACCTCCTTCACATGGGCTATATTAGCTCTCTCACAGAATGAAATTTTTCTAAGCTATTCCACTAGCTGTACACTGAACAGTCACTGATGAATAGTCATGAGGGCCTGGGTCGGGTGGACATCAAGAGGTAGCCCATGCTCATCTTTCTCTTGTCTCTCCACCTGAACTCTCGCTGCCCAGGGATCCAGTAAGACGTTGACTTCCCTCAACAGAGGAAAAAAAACAGCTGAAGTACAAAGTGCTGTCTGGTTTCACTGGCTGCTTGATTTTCCAAAAGAATAAAACCTTGATGACCAACAAATATTCCCAAAAATGAGATTACATCTATGTAAT
>JAJIBD010022274.1:0-17500 GCA_021461705.1 Cryptotis parvus | reverse complement strand
GATTCTTCAACCAAAAAGTGTTGCTGTTAATGAGATACCACTTTACACCACAGAGACTGGCACATATTCAAAAGAGCAAGAACAACAAGTGCTGGTGTGGATGTGGGGAAAAGGGGACACTCTTCTATTCTTCTGGGGTAGTATTCTTTTGAAAAAGACAATAATTGCTGATAAAATAAAACGTCCTTTTAGTTATTTTTATCTTATTTTGTTTCTAGTTAGTTTGGGGGCCATGTCTAGTGGTACTCAAGGGATGCTCCTGGTTTGGTACTTGGGTGATACCTTCATAGGTGCAAGAGGCACAAGGGCGCACAGTGCTGGTCATGGAAGCGAGTGTTCTTGCTCACGGGGCATGCGGTTCATCCTGCTGAGCTTTTGGCCTGGCACGGAGCTATGCCTTTGAAAAATCCTCCTTTAGTATAAGTTTGTCTTCATTAGTCTTGTAAGTTTTTGAAACTGTGGCATCTACAAGGACGCATCACTGTCATTCAAAATCCACCTTTATCATGGGCTTTAGGGTCCACTCTTGGGATTGCACTTTCTGCAGCTTGAGAAGTAATAGCACGAACAAACCTGAGTAAATCCCGTAGGTCTTATCTACTTTCCTAAGGATGCTCAGTGCTTTGCCTGCCCATCTAGCCTTGGCACTGGAATCCTGACAGCTGCTGATCTTTGAAATTATGCAAAAACGTGATTGTTTATTTTAAATTTTAGCATGGTGACCATAGCATGGTGTACGCATTTGCTGTATCTTCACCTTCTCCAAAGTTCGTAGACCATCTACCGCAGCGGTCACTAATCTGTTTTCTGTCTCTGTACGGGCGTTTCCGAAATTACCGCTCAGTTAGAATTTTGGGTTTTGTCGCCTTTCCATAGAGGCTTCCTTCACTTATAAGTGTGCCTGTGATCAGCCTTCCTTCTCTTTTCTGAAAGGGTTTCCTAGCTCATCTCATCTTTCTGCTGAGTCCATCATATGAAGTGCTGGCTCTTAGAAAGCAAAGGGCCCTCGGAATGGCACCACAGAAAGCTTAATTCTACCTCCAGAACTTTCCTTTCGAATAAATCCCATCTTGAAGTTGTTATGCAAACTTTCTAATCTTCTCTTACAATAATTTGAGTACATTAGTGCTTTGAATTAGGGGTATGTGCACTTAAGCTATTTTTGCAGAATTCTTGGAATTCAGTGAGTTGAAAACATGCATTTCAAAACTTGGAGAATTGTATCACTTTAAGTTTGTCTTCTAGATTGATTTCTTGAAAATGGAACAAAGCTACCAGGTTTTCCCTCAGTTCTGAAGTGTGGCATTTGAAACCATTTTCAATATTTTCACAAGCAATGCACTGTCCTTAGCAGAATGGTTAGCAGTGATGGCTGTGGGGCTCCATTCTGCTATCTGATAGATGCCTTATTTTACAGGTGAAGAAAGCATAAGTTCTCTCAGAGCAAGGGTGCTTAGACAAAGATGATATATGAATACTATGTGCTAGTGAGAAGTTTTAGAAGAGGATGGATTTAATCTCCCACTTGTCCTTTGTCCTTTGTTCCTCTGGGTTCTAACCTTTACTTCCCTGCTTCCGCTTGAGAAGCTCCTTAGGCCTTCCTGAAAGAGCATCGGTGTGAATTTCTGGGTCTCTTAGGCTTTGCTCAGGAAGTGCTCATGTGAGTAAGAAAAACAGTGAAGGAGAGCAAGACAATCTAAAGGTCACTTTCTTTCATTATCTTGGCTTGGTCGTAATTGTCTTTTATTGATGGATTGGGTGGATGCCGTAAACTCTGAGTTTTAGTATAGCGTGATCTCAGGAAATTCAGTGCCTCCTCAGTAAAGTCACTGGTGTGTGAACCTGCCAGCTCAGGAAACTATTGGATTTTACCTACAGCTTTTGTTTTTTGTTTTGTTCCTTGACGCCTTTTCAAGTGTAGCATGACATAGTGAGAAACAAGGATTTTTTTTTTTTTGCTTTTTGGGCCACACCTGGTGATGCTCAGGGGTTACTCCTGGCTCTGCACTCAGGAATTACTCCTGGCAGTGCTCGGGGGACCATATGGGATGCCGGGATTGAACCTGGGTCGGCTATGTGCAAGGCAAATTCCCTTACCCACTGGACTATAGCTCCGGCCCCAGAAACAAGGATCTTTTGAAATTTCTGTTCTTGTTTCCATAATCATATTTTGATAAATATGATAATGAAAAAACTAAGGGGGCAGGGTTTAAGTTATTCTTTGAACACAAAATATACCATTCCTATTTGTTTTATTCATTTCTAAAAGTCAGGTTTACTAACCAAAGGAGTGTGTTACAGCAGAAAGGTGTGGAGAAATGTTTACCCTTGAAGGAAGTTGAGGTGAAGAGGCATCACAATCCTCCTGAGGTTTCTCAAATCATGATCATACCTCGGCCTATGTCCTTAACTGTTGCAAGAAAAACCCTCAGATCTGTGAGTAATGTTGTAGATCAGGAGGTGAAGAAAGCATCAGTATGCCACGGTTGCAAACACTGACGACCGGTACAGAGCATGTGTCATATAAATCAAGGTTCTCATTTTGTCGATGTTCATGATAAGATTGGGCTCAGCTATTTATGTCTCAACTTCCTAGAAGTTTCTTTAAAACTTCCAAATGCACAGTCTTGCCTTAGCACTTTGAATCAGAATTACCTTGAAATAAAGTTGGTCATGATCATTTTTAGAGAGATTTAAGGACCATAATTCTCTCCAAAATTATTTGTTAAATTTGAGAAAAACCTAAAATATCATGCATTAAAAAAGCGAACTTTTATTTAAACCAGTGGTGAGGTATAAAACTGACTTTTTTTCCTCTAAGAATATAAATCTATATGAAACTGATTAACTTTCTAGACGTTTGCACAGGTAAATGATGTAGAGTCAAATTCCATGAGAAGAGGAGAACTCACAAGTAAAATGAGAATTTAAAACCAGTTGACCCGAAACCCCGAATGGGCATTTGCTATGGTTTGATTGGGCTTTAAAAACACCTCTGGAACAGAGTTTTAATAACTAGCTTTATTTTTAGCCAAACCATCACAGTGCTCAGGTCTACTCTTGGCTCCGCGTGCAGGATCCCTCCTGGTGGGCTAAGGGTATTGTATGGGGGTGCATGGGGGTGCTGGGGATCAAACCTGGGCTAGCCACCCGCAAGGCAAGTGCCTGCTTGTACTATTGCTCTGGCCCCAATGATTATAATATTCTAATGCTGAAGTCCCTCTTCTCTTCCTCCTATCCTCATTCTGGACTCAGAATCTGCCCTCAGGAATGATTTAGGGAAGGAAAGAGCTCTTTGCAAGTATACTGGCAACATTTTTTTGGTATTTAAATAATGACTATTGGTAATGACTCCCTGGTAACCTGTCCAAGGGTGTTTTTATTTTAAACTTTGATGGCATCTGGTCCTCCTGCAAATCCTGTGTAGAAGCAGATAAGGCCCTGCCAGAGAGGTCAGGGTGTGAATTGCAGTGACAGATGGCAGGGAAAGCGTTTTCAATTACAGAGAGCAAGGAGCTACTGAAGAGAGAAGGAAACGGACGGTGGCCAGAGCCAAGTTCCTCGGAAGCCGCTGTGATAATGAGTGAACACACCTATGAACATGAGTAACGAGCTATTAATTTCAGCAAGAGCCTCTTGCTCTTCTTGCAGATAATGGATTTAGAGTTTTATTTGGCATTTGGAAGGTGACATTTTCTAAGACATTTCTAAACAATTTGGATGTTTTCCTCCTGAGACAATAATACTTCCTTGGGGCTATTTTTGTTCTTTATAATTAAATACCTTCCTCCAGCCCTTCCTCCAGTCCTTCCTCGACCATTACCTTCCTTCCCACATTTCTTCTTCTCTTCTTTTCCTCCCTCTCTTTCTTCCTTCCTCCATTTTTCCCTTTCTCTTCTTCCTTCCTCCCTCCCTCCTTCCATCCCTTTCTTTGTTCCTTCCTTCTGTCTTTCCCTTTTTTTTATTATAAGTAAAGTATAATTATAAACTTTAGTCACTTGATTTATTGATAGAATTTGCTACAAATACTGTTATGGTAAGAATTAAGTCCTTCCATATGTGGAAACGATCTTGCTTTTATCTAAACACTGTGCTCACCTTGAATTATTTCTTCTACAAAGGTTAAGGATCTGATATTTGGTTAAGGGCTCTCTTGTATCTTTTCTGAGCCTGGAAGAGTTGAATCTAAGTCCTGGGTAAATGCTCACAATAGCAGAAATTTACTTGGGTCCTTCCTTTTCTGTGGCCTTCCCGAGTCTGAGCTTTCTCAGCATCTGAGGGCAGCAATGTGTCTTTAACAATCACGTTCACGAACCTTCTTCAGATTCAGCAAATCTTAGTTGGTAAAAGCTAATTCATGAATTTATGTATTCTTTAGTTATTATTTGTTTTTGGGACACAACCAAAAACACAGCTGGCTCTACACTAGGAATTGCTCCTGGTGGTGCACAGGGGACCATATAGGATGCTGGGGATAGATCCTGGGTTGGCCACATGCAAGGCAAATCCATACCTGCTGTGCTATCGCTCTAGCCCTGTGGATTTTTGTGTTTTAAGGAAGAATATCCTTCCGTAGGAGAATCAGAATGACTAGGATAAAATATACAGAATATAGGAGATGACAGGTCCAGGTTTGATGACTAAATTGAGACGGTGTGGCTCATATCCAAGTACCACAGGGTTCAAGATGTTCAATATTGAAGCTATACAGGAGAAGGGGCAAGACTGAGCCAGGGATTAATTTGTTTTGCATTCCCATTTAAATTCTGAGTTTCAGAGCTAGGCAGCCTTCCATAACAACAAAGGACAGATTTCACTGACCAAAAAGTGAGAGATAATACAATCAGCTCAGAGAATCATTACATTGCAAACATTTCCTTGAGGCATGTTTCTGTTTTCTATCTGCTGCAGAGATATTTACTAAATCAGGGGAACCTTAATATAATATTCTGGTATAATGTTATCTATCCACTCCTCTAGGGAGGAAATACACGTAAACACAGTAGACTTTATTTTAAGCTAAACACAGAGAATATAGACTACATTTGAGACAAATTTTAAGGGAAGTTTTCTTATTAAAGGAAGATATACAAAAAAGAGCATAATACACAAAAAGGAATATAATCACAGAGATATTTTACTTTGGTTAGAAATCATATGAAACGAACATGACTCAACATCTGAATTTTCATATTAGTCTTATAAATTACGTAAAAAAACCTAACGAGAGGCTTTAATAACAAATTTAGTATTTGTTAAATGTTACCATACTAATGCTATAAAAGAAGATTAACTTTTGTGTAAGTTTTTCAGTAGCATTACACATTTTCTAGAGTTAAAATAGGACTGTGTATGGGCAGTCATACAGATGCTAATTTGGCAGTGTTGATTAGAAAGGGAGTAAGTCAATCTCAGACATATATTTTGAAATATAAAATGAGATATTGTATTTGTTCTTTGCCCTTCAAAAAGTTACACACATGTACCTCTAACATTTTAGTTTTAATATTTTGATACCTCTTACATTTCAGTGCTCTCAGGCAACTGCTCATTCCTGACTTAGAAGCAAGCACCTTTCCACTTCACTTTCTGTCAGCTATTAGAAAAACCAAGCCGCCTCCTTTAGAATAAAGGCAGAACTTTAAGTGCTCCAGAGAATTAAGAATACCTAATAACAACTAGTTGTGAAAGCACATTCACTTAGGAACTTCTTGTTTATCATCATTTCTGTGATCATGGCTATAATCATCAAAATTCTGCAATTTTTGTGTCATTTTAATCGTTTGTGAAACATTTAGAGTTTAAAGATTCTTTAAATGAACTTCAGATAACTTAAGTTTTTTTTCTATTGGTCTTCCCTAAATTTCTATGCATCAAACCATTTCTGAAATAAAAATTAAACAGAGGGTTGTCAGCAATTTGTTTTATGTTTTCTCTGAGTTAAGTGTAGTCTAATTTCTCTTTTCTTTTTTTAATTATTATCTCTCCAAGCACATCTGAATTTCCCACTAATTACCTCTCTGATCAATCATCTTAAAAAGAGATTAGGATTTTTTCTAATCGAGGGCCTTCATGAATTAGAATGAAATATATTAGTGGCAAAAGAAAGAAACAATATCCTATTGTTTCATAAGCAGCAATTAGTGGAATATGTTTTTTAATATTTAAAATATTCATTACAACCTCTACTAGAGTTCATTAGAGGGCACTTAAAATTCTTTGTGCTTCCCCTACATGCAGATAGAAAGCAAGTCTAGCTCTTCAGATGACTATAAGAAAATGTAAGAATTACATTTTAGGTTAGAGCCATTTATTTCATTTTTATGTGATACATTTTAATGCTTGATAAGTTCGATGGAAGAGAGTCCTCTGTGAAGCATTTGTTCAATAAATATTGATGTAGCTTGATTTATAACACTGTACCTGTCAGCTCTGTATGCTTTAGGGAACACATTTCAAATGGTATCTGCTAAGGGGTTTTACTTCTAAGAATATGCTTCTTGTAGCCTATTCAAACTTCTGCAACAAAATACTGTAAATAACAGTTTTCGTAGTTCTCAGTAATGGAGGGAAGCAGTTGAAGATCAAGGCAACAGAAGGAATCAAGGTTCAGGTGACGTTCATAGATGACAGCCTATAGGCTGTAATGTAATGTCACGTGGAGATGGCCAGGGGCTCCCCAAATCCCAGAGTTCCTTTTATCAGGACACAAAAACACTTAACAAGGCTCTGGGGGCGGGTGATAGCCCAGTGGGTAGGGCGTTTGCCTTGCCCGCGGCTGGCTTGTGCCGCCCCGGTTCGATCCCTGGCATCCCATATGGTCCCCGAGCACCGCCAGGAGTAATTCCTGAGTGCAGAGCCAGGAGGAACCCCTGAGCATCGCCGGTGTGACCCAAAAAGCAAAAAAAAAAAAAAAAAAAAACAAGGCTCTGGTCTCATGACCCAATTGGCTCCTGAAAATCATTCCGTCACCTGCCATCACAGTGAGTACTAGGATTTGATAGATGAATTAGGGCAGGGCCATACAACTGGCTCAATTTCCTAGAGCTCGAGAGCTGAAGACTGGGATGAATCCCAATGGTTCATGAGAAGTGTGCCTTTATATGGGGCAACGTTGAGATCTCTATATGTATGGGAAAAACAATTCGTGTTGATATAGATAAACGCTGAGTATGTTTGTTCTGCCCAGGCACGTCATAACTTGGCTCACTACACAACAGATATGTTTTAGAAAATGTTATGAGCTAGAGTTGTTTGTCCAAGTGAATTAAAACAATGGACAAGAGAAAGAGCTTTTAATACAGCTCAAATTTGTGGAATTTAAGAAAGGCAAGGAGGAAGTCAAGGAAAAAAATTATATATATGCATATATTTATGTGTATATGTCAGGTGAAGGATATATATTCTTATGCATATATTTATGTATATATGTCAGGTGAAGGATATGTCTTATGAAGAAAAACAAGGCAACAGGATACATGGTAGAAGTATGTGTCTGGGGCACTCTTTTTTTCAGAAGATGTGGAGAGTTACATTGAGGGGTGATATTAGGGGAAACCCTGAAACTACTAAGAAAATCAGCTACTCAGGGATGTGGGAAGATTTCAAGTTGAGACAACAGATGTTAGTAACTAATTTGGCATGTGTAGGGAAGGCCAGTGGTTATGTGATTAGACAATAGAAGTAGAGGGAACCTTGATGAACATTCAATTGGAGCTAGAGTTAGATTTTATGTTATATTTGAGAGGAATTCCTCCAATGCTTTCATGCAGGCATGTAGTTCCCTATGATCTCAATATATGTTAAGATGAATGCTTAGCTACTAGTAAAGAAGCTGTTTGTGGAGAGGCAAGAAAAACAGGTTAGCTCAAGCAGTTACGGGTTTAAGTTGGTTTGAGGTAAAGACATGAAGGACTGGCCACAGAGTTTTGCAACTTGGTTGGGGTGGGTGCTGACTGCCGAAGTCCTTTGACAAATAATTTTTCTTGTGGTCAATAATAATGATCCAAGAAGAAAACGGACTCTCTCTCACCTACCTTTCCTGAAGCAGGTTGGTTTTGTCAGGGATGGGTGTTTTCTCCAGGACCGGATATCTGTATTTCCACTTATCTTACGGCTTTGCGTTCTCCCTTAACCATTTGAAGAAGCTTTATAGCAGCTCTATCATTTCATTCAGTGTCTTTAACATTTTAGAATAGCTTTAATTACATCATTTTAATTACAAATTTGAAACCCAAGTATACTCAGAAAGAAAGGACTACGTTTAGCTTTTAGAGCTTTAAAAACCACTGATTATATTTTCATTTTCATGGGCCTAAGAGCTCATAAATGCTTATACTGCTTACTGTTAGCTGAATAACAAGAACAGCATAAATTTTATTTTAAATCTTAATATGGTCTCTTAGATTTCCATTAGTCGTTTATTTTGGGGCCAGCAGTTTTAAGTAACTGAAAGAATGACTTAGATATCAGACTTGGATTGAAACATGACATTGAATTAAAATAATACACATGAATAATGGACTTATTCAAATTTAAAGTGCCCAGTTAAAATAATCATTTGAGAATTAATTTGTTTACTGTCTGGAAATTCAATCTGACTTTTCCCATTAAATTAATTAAAATAAGATGTTTCCCTAATAAAAAATTATCCCCAAATTTGTTTTAAAAATGGATGCCACCAGGAATATTTTTATATAGGGAAATGAATTGATATTGAAGTAATTATCTTTATTATTAGACAATTTGTAATTGTGATTGACCTTTTTCAGACCTTTGATCATGACCTGAACCAGGTGAGATACCCGCTCGGCAAGCCTGGCAAGCTACCTGTGTCGTATTTGATATGCCAAATACCAGAAACAATTATATTAGGTCTTTCCCTGATCTAATATAATGGTTTGAGGCTTTTATGTTCCTGGAGCAAGCAGATGCCCTTGGGCTCTACTAGCATGAGACAGGACATATGGAGATGTTACTGGTGCCCGCTTTAGCAAATCGATGATGAACGGTTAGATAGTGATAGTGATCTATATAAAAATAAAAACATCATTTTTACCCAAATCATTTGTCTTGACTAGGATTGCAAATTTCTGAAAACAGGACGAAATGACGGAATGGCTAGCAACCTGTAACCAATGGATGCTTGTAATTAGGTTGTCTCTCAGCAATGAGAAATAGTTCTTGTATTAAGAAAATAATTATGAAATTTTAGAAAAAATAATTCCAATTCAGTGTTTAATTAACTACCATTAATGACATTGACTAATTGAATTTCTGAATTATATGCACTTTGATAAATCACTGCAAAAATATTTGCATGTGTCATAGTTTGCACTAAAATTTCACATATCTGAACTTTTCACAATTGAAAAACAAAAATATCCTCTAGAAGGAGTCAGAATGTGTGTCTCAATTTGTTTTCAAACAGGAGCTCAATAATTAGAAATTAGACGCACAAATGGAGCCGCCTGACTTCAGCGAAAATTCTCTTCTGATGACCTCAGGTGAGCTCTGTGGGACAGACTGCACCTTTGGCAGTGACCTTGACCTTGATTTTCCATATCACTGATGGTAGGCCTTGGAAGTGCCCGACTATTAAGTCTAGAGTACTCCCCCTCTAGACTTCAGTCTGTTTCTGTGATAAGACCCAGAGTAAAGGCTTTGTTACAGCGAGACATGCGATGCCCTCACCTCTGATGTCACCCATGAGCACAGCACAGTCTTCCTGTCTTGACCATGGGACTCGAGAACTGAGAGTCACTGGGTTCAGACCCCAAGATTGAGGACCAGGCTGTTTGGCTCACTCAGAGCTGTTCTCCAGTCCCTGGGACATATTTTATAACTTTGGTTTCTCTCTAAAAAGGTTTCTCCCGGCTCCATTTGCTTCAAGCAAATTGGCCCTTGCAGGCTGGAGCTTGTTAGGCTGCTTCCAAGCCCAGAGAACTGAGTCCCGGGTGCAGGCATGGCGAGCAGCTTGGCCCGGGGTGCTGCTCCCTTCCTGCTACGTGCCCTCATGGTAGTTGTAGTCTGGTGTGGTGTGATGTGGAGCGTGTGTTGGGCTACTTCAATGTCACCAGGATTGTAAAGAGATGTAAAAGTAGACATTTTTCATAGGTTGATTCTATCACCATTTAAAATGATCAAGTGTATATGAAAAACTGTTGTATGTGGTCGACTTTGTAAATGGTTGAGTAAATCCAAGCTTTGGATGTCATCTGTAGTGATGGAGGTACACGGGGTAGTTGAAGATGAGCTGTGACCTGCTTCAGGAAAACCATTTCTGCAGCATCATAGGAGACATCTTGGAGTTTTAGGTAAATCCAGTGGGAGAAACGGCCTAGCCCCAAGGAAGTAGTGTCAGGTGGTTTGCAGGGGACAGACTGAGAACTGAATGGATGTTCAAGAGGAAGCAAAGTGAGGAAGCTGCCTGCTTGGTGATCTGGAAAACTGTGGTTTAACTATGAGCTCTAACATGGGGGTATCCATGTAAGAAGCAGCATGTCAGAGTACTGTGGTGAGATGACAGAGCATGAGGAAAGTCAGCAAACAAAAAAGCAACGTGAGGGCAAGGCATGTCTGAGTGCAATGGTCTTGGGTTCAATTTGTGCAATATGATTTCTGAGTGTGAAGGATCAAGTCAAAAAGTACAGAGGCTTTGTGTTAATGTTTGAGCGTACCCAATTCCTTAAGATAACGCAGAGGAAGTTGAGGGTCAGTTGGCACTGACAGTGTAAGTTGATGCCATACAACATTTTTTCTGAAGAGGTTTTGTTACAACTTTTGTAGGGTATGGATTGGACAGATTAAGAAAAACAAGAATATTATTGAAATGTACTGACGGTGAAAGAAACTGAATATAGAGCAGTTTATTTTAATTAAAACAAGCAGAGTTATTTGAAAGTTTATCAACGGGATACACTAAGGTGGCAAAAGAAAGTGGAAAGTGTTTAGAAGAGATGCTGTGGAGAATTAGCCAGAGTCCACTCCAGGGCATTCAAGACGTCTGTGTGTACCTCTGAGGGCCAACACCGTACTGCTCAGAGCAAAAGTTTCTCAAAGAACAATAAAGGAGTTACATCACCACTAAAGGCACATGCTGACTATGGGAAACAAGACTCACTGGTATGTGTAGGCTAATCTGTTCCCTAAAACTTCAGTCATGTGATTTTTTTAAACCGCAATGATGACATTCTATTAGAGTATCTCTTAGTATCTCTGAAAATGTTGACACTTGATAAGGCTCACAATTTCTTTCAGCTAAACACTTCACCAATCCTACAAATGTCACTGATCAAAGCCAAAGGCTTAGGGACTTAAAAAAAGAAAGTAGCAAGGAAGATTCTGGGGTTTTAAAACCCGATTCTCTTGGAATATATGGTATCCTAGAGCTTTGTCAGAGCTGAGAGGTATAATTTTACAACCAAGGAGACCAAGGCGTTAGAAAGACAGTGACGGCGGAAGGAGCCAGTCTTTGCCAGATGCCGATGATTGCATTGTCTGGTCTTCTGCACATTGTTTTCTAAGATTGTTTAGAGAGTAACTACATTTGGCTGTCATCAAAGTCAGGTGCCCTCACAGTATTTTCATATGTCAAATCACCTGCCTACGAATTAAGTTGATACGTTGCAAATCAGATGTAGCTATTGAACACCTGCCATTTTCTAGCTTTGAGTTTATTACAAATGTCATTTGTTTAGGGGATTAAGTATGGTGGTATAATATAGGCAGGGATGCTGCATGAGTAATAAATAGAGAAAATATAATAATATCTGTGTGCTAAATCAAGATGAAATAAAATACTGGAAGCGTTATATATTCTTGCACTTAAATAAAAGATCAGTGTTTTGAGGAAGTTATGATTTACTCTTCAATGCATGTAAAGATTTTACACTAGAGCTCTTGAAATTTGAGAATTCTTCCCAACTACATTAAAAAGCAAAAGAAATGAGGATTTCTCTTTTCATGTGTATGCTTGCACTGGCTGGCTCATTGTCAGTATCAGGAAGCTTGGCTTGATGAGAGAGGGTCTAGCTGCTATCTCTCCTGTCTGTACTAGGGTCTCAAGTAGCCCCAACCGACACCATCAACAATCACACTCTCCTTGTCGGGGAATGCTGCCGGGGTCCCTGACAGTGTCAGGACAGAGGTTCTCTTCTACCTCCGAGGACGCCGGGAGAACAGATGAAAACTCACGAGTCCGGTGCAGTTCCAAAAATGACATTTAATAGTACCAAAGATCTTCCACAGCACTCCAATATAATGAACAAACTCTAGCTCTGGTCCGACTTAGACCATACAAAAGAGCCTAAGACTCCCACCAAAGAGAGAGGATCTCACCCGAGCTGAGTCCTACCCAGAAGAAGGTGCAAAAGGCCAAAGAGCAAAAAGTCAAAAGCCAAAAGCTGAGGCCGAGGAGCCAAAAGCCGAAAGCTAAAAGGCCCAAAAGGCAAAGGGTGAGGGGGCCTCAAGTCAGCCCCTTATATACACCAAAGTAATCCAATTGGGAGGGTCATGTCAACAAAGAACTCTAAACAGAGTGTAGTGCCACACCCTATTGCAGGTATAAACAAAGGTTATGCCAAGGTCTAATTCTTTCTACCAAGATTATCGCTTATGTAAAACACTGGAGAGAGAAAGGGCTGATATAAAGTAATACATCTTAACTTCATGAGCTTCATGTAATCTAGATGGTACCCACAAGGTCCTTCTTATTATAATCTGCACCAGGGTGATTCTGAGTATCTTGTTCTCGTGTACTGAAAGGGTCACACTCCCCTGCTTAGAGCAAACTAGTATGATCCTTCCTATAGTCTTCTTATAGTCTCAGTGTAGCCAGGGTGGTAGTCTCTTGGTAAATTCTAACTGTCCCACGCTGGGTGCAGTGGGTATAAAGAGGAGCTGTGCCCAATCTAGAAAACATAGAAGTCTTAGTAGATGTATAAGTCAGAAGTTATTCAATCAAGGTGACTTCTGTAACTGCCACACCCTCTAGCAGTGTTTACATGGAAGAGAGGTCTCATTAGAATGAACCTTGGCTTAAATAAGATTAAGCTGGGAGTGGGCAAAACAACAAAGCTCCCAGGTTAGCTAAACATGTCCTCCAATATCTTCTCTTCTCTTTTTTACCTCCTATTTCTTCCCAGCAGTGTGGGGAGAACTGATGCTTCCATCCTTTGAGACATATGTATGATCAATCAAAAACTATACTGGGGAATGGAGCTCTAGTATAGTGAGTAGGACATTTCACCACCAGGAGTAATCCCTGAGCATTGTCAACATGTGCCCCCAAAAGCAAAAATAAAACCCATTATGCTTTTATTATTTATATGATACACTATCTTAACATAGCACATTTTGGTAGGCAAATCATGTCACCTCATCCTGTCTGATTAATTCTTTTTCAGAATCTTCAGGAATGAAGATGTACAAAAAGAAGTCCAATTTAACTAAGATGTCAGTAGAGATACATAAAAATGTATCTAAGAAGTTTACTCTAAGACAAACTTCAATTGTCCCTGCTGGAATGTGGAAAAATTGTGGTAACATTTAAATGAGATAATAAAGTACAGAGTTGTCTGCCTTTGAGCTAATGTTTAATATATTCCGTTTAGACTAGTATTTAAACTAAGTTATTTTAGTGTCTTCTTGGAAGAAAATATGGCATTTTTTCCTGGATTTCCCCCATGCAT
This sequence comes from Cryptotis parvus, assembly GCA_021461705.1. Classification (NCBI taxonomy): domain Eukaryota; kingdom Metazoa; phylum Chordata; class Mammalia; order Eulipotyphla; family Soricidae; genus Cryptotis; species Cryptotis parvus. Next base: position 3,809 of record JAJIBD010022274.1, on the reverse strand, counting down.
TCTGGTTGTACAATCGGACAGAGAGTGTGGCGAATATAGAATGACTGCATTTATCTGTGGTATATTAAAAAAATAGTATGATACCAATATCCAAGACCAGGCAGAGCATGGATAAGGATGTCTTGTCAGTGGGTGGAATCTACTGCAAGTGTGTGGGAGTCAGATGTTTGGTAAGACAGAGAAAGGAACAGTGTGCTAATAATTGCTAATAAGACACAGGTACACCTGGCAGGGCAGAAACCAGCTTTCCCCGTTGAACCCCCTGCATTCCATGGACCACGAGAGCAACTTCCGACCCGAGTCCACCATCCCGATGGAGCCTGGGAGGAGCCCAAAGAAAACCCCCCCCACACCTTGCTGGCAGCGGTCTTCACCATCCACACTCTGCAGCTAGTAAGATCTCCACCCAGCAGATTAATCCAGTCTCCAGCCCGCAGATTAATCCAGTCTCTAGCCTGGTTTGTCAGAAACCCAGCCTACAAGGACCCACCCAACAGAGACCTGCCCTTCAGAGGAGAGTATTTCAAGCCCAGGAATGCTCTAGCCTAAGACACAGGTACACCCAGCAGAGCAGAAACTAGCTTTCCCCATTGCCGCGGCTGCTGTGCAGCCCCGATTTACCTCCAAATTACCGTAAATATTCTACCCACCCCTCTGAGAGAGCCCCACAAAGTAATGAGAATATAGCGCCCGCCAGGCAGAGGATGGCAAGCTGTCCGATGCGTGTTCAATATGCCAAATCCAGTAACAGAAATGTTACATTCCTGACCCTGAAAGAGCCCTTAATATGGCACCAGTAAGAAAGGCAAACAAGCAGTGCCTGATAAAATTTCACGGCCATCCTAGGCTGCCAAAACGAAGAAGAACTAAAATGACTGTCTGTACTTTCAATGCACGTACACTGGCATCAGAAGCATATATTGAGGATCAGATGGTGCAAGCGCAAAAGAACAAGTACAACATCATTGGTCTGACTGAGACGAGGAGGCGTCAGTTGCATCATGCTGTATTTGACACCAGAGAAGAATTATTCCTTGGAACATGAGACGAAAAGAGGCGTCGGTGGTGTTGGTGTCCTTGTCAACACAAACATGGTCGTCAACATTGATTCATTTGAATGCCTAACAAACCGAATAGGACAATTACACTTGAAGAGATGTGGCCCACTGCCAGCAATTTCTATCTTCATTGTCTATGCACCAACATCCACATACAAAGAAGATGAAATTGAGAAATTCTACATGGAATTGGAGGAGTTCTATAAAAAAGATCACACCTTCTACAAGATCATAGTCAGTGATTTTAATGCCAAGATGGACCAAGAAGATCGGCTGAAGAACTCCACATCGGGACCCATGGCTTAGAATGGAATGAACAGGGTGAGAGACTATCTGAGTTCATCATGTCCACCAAGACCATTCATGGGAACTCACAGTTCCAGAAGGCTGAAGCAAAACATTGGACATGGGAATCTCCTGGCGGACAGTTCCACAATGAAATTGACCACATCATATTCAATCGACGGTTTTGTCTGACCAATGTAGCTGTTGTCAAAAATTCCAAACAGGATCAGACCACTGTCTCCTTATTGCAAAATTCTACTTCCCTGCAGGGGAGAAAAGGCTGCAAAGTTTAAGAAGAGAACTCCCAGAATGACCACCAACTGGGAACTCTTTGGCACCATTGCAGCAACATGGGAAGATACCATCATTGATGACATCGATGAAGAATACAACCGACTGGTTCAGCACCTCCATGATTGTGTGAAGAATGCTGAGAGAGAGAAAGACACAAAAGGCACGCTTGTCTTCAGAAACTCTTGAGCTCATTCGCCAACGTGGCAAGACGCGAGCCTCAGGAGACCAAATGCTAACATCCAAGCTTGCTAAACGGTGCAGAGAAGCAATAAAAGAAGACCTCAAAGACAGAAGAGCAGAAATACTGGAAGATGCAGCAGAAGCCGGGAAAAGCATTCTCACCGCCCCGCCTGTCCTTCACCAACTATAAGACCAAGATGACTGCCCTCCAACGCCCTGATGGATCTATCACATCTTCCAGAAAGGCAATGGAGAAGATTATCCAGGACTTCTACTCAAATCTCTTAGATAGCCACATCCACCTGCACACATACCAAATTCCACAGGATGGATATGTCATTCCCAATGTTCTCCCTTCTGAAATCTGACATGCCATCTCATCGGTAAAGAAGGGAACAGCACCAGGCCCAGACAAAGTCAGACTCGAACACCTGAAGAATCAGCCATCGGTACTCCCATCAATACACTAGTTTGGCTCTTCACACGCTACCTGTCCGAATGCAAGGTGCCCTCACAATGGAAAACCAGCAGGACAATTCTACTGTTTAAGAAGGGAGACATCCACGACATTGGCAACTATCGCCCCATCTGCCTGTTGTCCATCATCTACAAGCTGTTTACACGAGTCATCCTGAACAGGATTAGTAGAACACTAGATGAAGGACAACCATGCGAGCAAGCAGTCTTCCGGAAAGGATTCAGCACAATTGACCATATCCACACAGTAATCAAGCTCATCGAGGTTTGTAGGGAGTACAAGATGCCGCTCTGTCTCACGTTCATTGATTTACAGAAAGCCTGTGATTCTGTGGAGACTGAAGCAGTCATCGAAGCCCTAGCCAAACAGGGTGTTCAAACCCAATACATCAAGATCCTTCGTGAGCTGTATTAAGAATTCACCACCAGGATCTCACCATTCTACAAAGAAGTGATCATTGTTGTCAAAAGAGGGGTTCGACAGGGTGATACCATTTCACCAAAACTCTTCAGCGACACCCTCAAGAACATCATGCAACAATTAGAATGGGAAGGAATGGGAATGAAGATAAATGGTAGGCAACTACACCACCACCGCTTCGCTGATGTCATCATTCTAATAACACCAAACATTAGCCAAGCGGCACAAATGCTGGCTGACTTCGACCGAGAATGTGGAAAGATAGGTCTACAGCTAAATCTAAAGAAACTAATGTTTATGAAGAATGAACTAGTTCCAGAGGCCCCATTCACTCTCAATGGAACAAACATCTCTGAATGCAGCAGTTATGTGTACCTAGGTCGAGAAATCAACATGATGAACAACCTAAAATCTGAGCTGCGCGGGAGGAAGAGAGAGTGGCATGGAATGCCTTCAAAGGCATCGAAGAAATAGCTAAAAGGACAAAAGAACCTCCGGCTGTGGGCACATCTCTTTGACTCCACCGTTCTCCCTGCATTAACGTACACCTCAGAGACCTGGGTCCTATGAAAGCAGGATGAGAATGCTATTCGGGTCTCCCAGAGAGGCATCGAAAGAGCTATGCTTGGAATATCACTCCTCACTCAAGTGAGAGAAGGAATCCGCCAGTTCTGACCTCCGTCACTATTCCAGAATCAGGGATGCGGTCTCGTTTGCCAAGGGCATCAAAAATCAGATGGGCTGGACATGTAATGTGATTTGGAACCGCTGGACTAGAGCCATTACCGACTGAATCCCACGGGATGTCAAAAGATCACGTGGCCGCCCACCTACAAGATGGTCAGTCTTCCTTGTCAAGACCCTGAAGGAACGGTTTGAGGCTCTTCATATTCCTGAATCAACCAGATGCCATTGGGCTACATTGGCACACGATAGGGTCCAATTGAAATGTTACTGGCGCCCACTCAAGCAAATCGATGAATAATGGGATTCAAGTGATCAGGTGAATAATTGTTGGAAATAATAACACCAGACTAGAACTGAACATTGAATGCAGCCAAAAGGGTTACACATGATAAACTCTAAATGTATAT
>JAJIBD010022273.1:0-99005 GCA_021461705.1 Cryptotis parvus | reverse complement strand
TACACCCGGCAGAGCAGAAACCAGCTTTCCCGTTGAACCCCTGCATTCCATGGACCACGAGAGCAACTTCTGACCCGAGTCCACCATCCCGATGGAGCCTCGGAGGAGCCCAGAGAAACCCCCACACCTTGCTGGCAGCGATCTTCACAATCCACACTCTGCAGCTGGTAAGATCTCCACCCAGCAGATTGATCCAGTCTCCAGCCTGCAGATTAATCCAGTCTCCAGCCTGGCTTGTCAGAAACCCAGCCTACAAGGACCCACCCGCAGAGACCCGCCCTTCAGAGGAGAGGTATTTCACGCACAGGAATGCTTGAGCCTAAGACACAGGTACACCCGGCAGAGCAGAAACCAGCTTTCCCCTTTGCACAGGCATGACAGCCATGAGATTTACCTCCAAATTACCGTAAATATTCTACCCACCCCTCTGAGAGTGCTCCACAAAGTAATGAGAATATAGCGCCCGCATGGCAGAGCCTGGCAAGCTGTCCGATGCGTGTTCGATATACCAAATCCAGTAACAAAAATATTTATTTTCCTGACCCCAAAAGAGCCCTTAATTCGGCAGCAGTAAGAAAGGCAAACAAGCAGTGCCTGATAAAATTTCATGGCCATCCTAGGCTGCCAAAACGAAGAAGGACTAAAATGACTGCCTGTACTTTCAATGCACATACGCTGGCATCAGAAGCATATATTGAGGATCTGATGGTACAAGCGCAAAAGATCAAGTATGACATCATGGGTTTGACTGAGATGAGGAGGCGTCAGTTGCATCATGCTGTATTTGACACCGAGAGAAGAATTGTTCCTTGGAACATGCGACGAAAGAGGCGTCGGTGGAGTTGGTGTCCTTGTCAACATGAACATGGCCGTCAACATTGATTCATTTGAATGCGTAACGAACCGAATAGGACGATTACACTTGAAGAGATGTGGCCCTCCCAGCAATTTCTATCTTCATTGTCTATGCACCAACATCCACATACAAAGAAGATGAAATTGAAAACTTCTACATGGAATTGGAGGAGTTCTATAAAAAAAGATCACACCTTCTACAAGATCATAGTTGGTGATTTTAATGCCAAGGTAGGACCGAGAAGATTGGCTGAAGAACTCCACATGGGGACCCATGACCTAGAATGGAACGAACAGGGTGAGAGAGCTATCTGAGTTCATCATGTCCACCAAGACCATTCATGGGAACTCACAGTTCCAGAAAGCTGAAGTGAAACGCTTGGATATGGGAATCTCCTGGCGGACAATTCCACAATGAAATTGACCACATCATCTTCAATCGATGGTTTTGTCTGACCGATGTAGCTGTCGTCCCCAAATTCCAAACAGGATCGGACCACCGTCTCCCTTCGTGCAAAATTCTACTTCCCGGAACGGGAGAAAAGGCTGCAAAGTTTAAGAAGAGAACTCCCTGAATGACCACCAACTGGGAACTCTATGGCACCATTGCAGCAACATGGGAAGATACCATCATTGACGACATCGATGAAGAATACAACCGACTGGTTCAGCACCTCCATGATTGTGCGTAGAATGTTGAGAGAGAAAAAGACACAAAAGGGATGCTTGTCTTCAGAAACTCTTGAGCTTATTCTCCAACGTGGCAAGGCGCAAGCCTCAGGAGAACAAAAGCTAACATCCAAGCTTGCTAAACGGTGCAGAGAAGTGATAAAAGAAGACCTCAAAGACAGAAGAGCAGAAATACTGGAAGATGCAGCAGAAGCCGGGAAAAGCATTCGCACTCGCTCACCTGTCCTTCGCCAACTATAAGACCAAGATGACTGCCCTCCAATGCCCTGATGGATCTATCACATCTTCCAGAAAGGCAATGGAGAAGATTATCCAGGACTTCTACTCAAATCTCTTTGATAGCCGCATCCATCTGCCCACATACCAAATTCCACAGGATGGATATGTCATTCCCAAAATTCTCCATTCTGAAATCTGACATGCCATCTGGTCGGTAAAGAAGGGAACAGCACCAGGCCCAGACAAAGTCAGACCCGAACACCTGAAGAATCTGCCGTCAGTACTCATCAATACACTAGCTTGGCTCTTCACATGCTACCTGTCTGAATGCAAGGTACCCTCCCAATGGAAAACCAGCAGGACAGTTCTAATGTTCATGAAGGGAGACATTCACTACATTGGCAACTATGGCCCCCATCTGCTTGTTGTCCGTCATCTACAAGCTGTTTACACGAGTCATCCTGAACAGGATTAGCAGAACACTAGATGAAGGACAACCATGCGAGCAAGCAGGCTTCCGGAAAGGACTCAGCAAAATCGACCATATCCACACAGTAACCAAGCTCATTGAAGTTTGTAGGGAGTACAAGATGCTGCTCTGTCTCACGTTCATTGATTTACAGAAAGCCTTTGATTCTGTGGAGACTGAAGCAGTCATCGAAGCCCTAGCCAAACAGGGTGTTCAAACCCAATGCATCAAGATCCTTTGTGAGCTGTATTACAGATTCACCACCAGGATCTCACCATTCTACAAAGAAGTGATCATTAATGTGAAAAGAGGGGTTCAACAGGGTGATACCATTTCACCAAAACTCTTCAGTGCCACCCTTGAGAACATTATGCAACAATTAGAATGGGAAGGAATGGGAGTGAAGATAGATGGTCGGCAACTACACCACCTCTGCTTTGCTGATGACATCATTCTAATAACACCAAACATTAGCCAAGCGGCACAAATGCTGGCTGACTTTGACCGAGAATGTGGAAAGATAGGTCTACAGCTGAATCTAAAGAAAACAATGTTTATTAAGAATGAACTAGTTCCAGAGGCCCCATTCACTCTCAATGGAACAAACATCTCTGAATGCAGCAGTTCTGTGTAACTAGATTGAGAAATCAACATGATGAATGACCTAAAACCTGAGCTGTGCAGGAGGAAGAGAGCGGCATGGAATGCCTTCAAAGGCATTGAAGAAATAGCTTAAAGGACAATTAACCTCCGGCTCTGGGCACATCTCTTTGACTCCACCGTTCTCCCTGCATTAACATATGCCTCAGAGACCTGGGCCCTACGAAAAGCAGGATCAGAATGCTGTTCGGGTCTCCCAGAGAGGAATCGAAAGAGCTATGCTTGGAATATCACGCCTCACTCAAGTGAGAGTAGGAATCCGGAGTTCTGACCTCGGTCACTATTCCAGAATCAGGGATGCTGTCTCGTTTGCCAAGGCATCGAAAATCAGATGTGCTGGACATGTAATGCGATTCGGAGACAACCGCTGGACTAGAGCCATTACCGACTGGATCCCACGGGATGTCAAAAGATCACTTGGCTGCCCACCTACAATATGGTAAGTCTTCCTTGTCAAGACCCTGAAGGAATGGTTTGAGGCTCTTCATATTCCTGAATCAACCAGATGCCATTGGGCTACATTGGCACGTGATAGGGTCCAATGGAAATGTTACTGGTGCCCGCTCGAGCAAATCGATGAATAACGGGATTCAAGTGATCAAGTGATACAGTTCTAGACAGGTTCTAACTGATACCAGTAAGCCTAGTAAGAAGCCAGAACAAACCACTCATCATGCAGTCAGTCATTCTCAACATCCAGACTCCATAGTTCCTCAGAGCTCCATCCAAGAGAAAACCTGATCTTCCCCTTTAAGTTTCATCAGTAAATGCTCGAGATGAGAGCCTCTACTCAGACTATACCACCTACATGGCAAAGCCTGGCAAGCTACCCAGTGTTTTATTTGCTTGTTATGCCAAAAACTAGTAACAATTATGGACCTCAGTTCCATGACCTGAAGAAACGGTTTCAGGCTCCTCCTGTCTCTGGAGCAAGCAGATGCCCTTGGGCTACACTTGCTTGTGACAGGACAAATGGATATGTTACTAGTGCCCACTTGAGCAAATCTATGAACAATGGGAAGACTGTGACAGTGATGCAGTGATTACAGGTAGAAGTGACATTTCTCTTTCTGTCTTCCTTATTTAACTTAGCATCGTGCTGTCAGATTTAATACATAGTGTCAAAATCTTAAGACATACTTTTTAGGATTGTTAATATTTAGTTTTGACTGCACACAAAAGACTGGGCCTCCTGAGATGAACCCAGAGTCTAGGCAGAACCTGGCAAGCTACCCGTGGTGTATTCAATAGACCAAAAACAGTAATACTGGACCTCATTCCCAATGAATGGATACATTGTTGGGTGCCCACTAGAGCAAATCAATGAACAACAGGAAGACACGTGACAAGTGACAATATTCCAGTGTACATATATTCTCACCCACCACATTATAAATTTTGATTCATACATTAATAGGAATTAGATTATTTCCATTTATTGTAGGATAATTATATTCTACGTATATTTGGGACATAATTGTACTAAAACTTCACTATTTTTAAAATATTCTATTAACATGAGCCCTAAATATTGTATTTTTTGAACTGAAAACAAATTACTTGAGCTATTAAATGGCTGTGATATGTTTTTTATTTGCTAAATTTTATTGACTTGTGCTCAAAACAATGATCTAATCTTTTTTTTTTCCTTTTTTTTGGGGGAGAGGTCACACTTCGTCGACACTCAGGGGTTACTTCTGGCTTTTCGGCTCCGGGAATTATTCCTGGTGGTGCTCGGGGGACCATATTGGATGCCTAGGATCGAACCTGGGTCAGCTGTGTGCAAGGCAAACACCCTACCCGCTGTGCTATAAACCCAGCACCTGATGATCTAATTATAATGTGGCTTTAAACAAGAGGCAGAATTTACCAGTCATCATTGTACTGTAAGTGTCTTATTTAATCCCTCTAGCAATCCTATCAGGTAACCCTACTTGGCTAATGTGGAACTAAGGAAAATTTCATTCTAATTTAAAGAAAAATTTTAAACCAATGCTTTAGCACTTGGATGACTTCTAAAAAATAGTATTTGTATACTCAGGATTTCAAGATATGATTTCCATACCAGAGATAGTGACATTTAAAATATCATTGATGGGTGCTGGAACACTATATCACTGAAACCCAACATGAACATCTTTGTAATTGTATGCCTCATGGTGGTATAATAAAAAAATTAAAAAATATAATTCATTCTGAAGATACATGGAGGAAAATGTGGGCCAGAACCCTCCATGATTTTGAAGCTAAAGGAGTCTTCAAGAATAAAACTCCACTGACCAAGCAGGTGGAAACAATGATAAACAAAGGGGAATACATTAAATTAAGAGACTTCTGCACTTCAAAAGAAATGGTGACCTAGATACAAAAGACAACTCACAGACTGGGAAATTGGGAAAAACGATTTGCCCAATGCCCATCTGATAAGGAGTTAATAGCCAAGATATATAAGGCACTAGTAGAACTTTACAAGAAAACCTCAACCCCATTAAAAAAGGGGGAAATGAACAGAAACTTCCACAAAGATGTAATACAAGAGGCCAAAAGACACATGGAGAAATGCTCTATATGGCTAATCATCAGGAAGATACAAATCAAAACAACAATGAGAAATCATCTCATAACATAGAGACTGGCAGACATCTATAAATGCAAGAGCAACCAATGCTGGTGTGGATGTGGCGAGGAGAATCTCGTTCATTAATGATGTGAATGCTGACTCCCGCCTGTCAGTATCTGTATTGTAAACCATAATGCCCCAGAGGGGGACGGAAAAGAGAGAGAGAGAGAGAGAAGACAGAGAGAGAGAGAGAGAGAGAGAGAGAGAGAGAGAGAGAGAGAGAGAGCAGGAGAGACATGAGAGAAAAAAAATAAACGCAGGGAGCAGAACTTCAGAAAGGCTGGGGGCAAAAGGTAAAAGGCTTTTTTTATTTTTTACTATGAAAACAAAGGAAGTGAGAAAGGCTTCCTCTCACTAGATGCAAAAAAATACATGAGACTCTGCCCCAAAGAGCTGGGGCTATTGTGGAATGTATATGTTGTTTTCCCTCTTCTTGAGATAATAAACAATTATTTTAATGATAGAAAAAATAAGAAAACAGAGAAGGGGAGGAGAGAGAGAAAGTGCTTGCCATAGAGACACCAGTGGAGGGATGGTTGTTGGAACAGTTTATGGCTGAAACCTGACCATGAACAGCTCTGTAACTGTTTGTCTCACAGTGATTCAATTCAAAATATAAATAAAAAAATTCTGCTTGGGTCCTTTACATCCTTACTTAAAGACATTTGCATCCAACCTGCTTGATTATAAGAAACAGAAGCTCTTCTGTACCTCCAAACAGTCACCAAGATGCAAAGACAGCCCACAGAAAGGGAAAGATTATTTACCCAATACCCATCTGATCAGGGCTTAATATCAACAACTTACAAGACACTGGTAGAAATTTACAAGGGAAAAAAATACCACCCTTTGAAAAATGGGGATAAGAAATGACAGAAATTTCCAAAAAAGAAGGAATTTGAATGCCCTAAAGGCATATGGAAAAGTGTTTTTCATCATTAATGATCATGAAAATGCAAATTAAAACTACAATGAGATAATGAGTGACAGAGCCTGGCAAGCTACCCGTGCCGTATTTGATATGCCAGATACCAGTTACAATTATGACCTCATTCCCATAACCTGATGGAATGGTTTGAGGCTCTTTATGTTCCTGGGGCAAGCAGATGCTCTTGGGCTCTACTTTCATGAGACAGGTCATATGGAGATATTACTGGTGCCCGTCCGAGCAAATCGACGATGAACAGGAAGAGAGTGACAGTGACAGTGAGATAATGAGACTCAGACACACAGGGCAGAGTTGCTACTGGCTCTCCCTGTGGTCAGCTCATGTGGCGCCTGGGAGGAATAGCAAATTCTAACCCTTGTCTGCCGTCCCAACAGAGCCTCACAGAAGCCAGAGGAACCCCCACACCATAAGAACCACCATTTTCAACATCTGGGCTCCACAGTTTGTCAGAGCTCCACCCAACAGAAAAGCTGATCTCTCCCCATTGTGGTTTATCAGTAAATGCACGAGATGAGAGCCTACTACTGAGAGTATACCACCTGCATGCAGAGTCTGGGAAGCTACCCGTGTCGTATTTGATCTGCCAAAAACCAGTAACAATTATAGACCTCATTCTCATGACGTGAAGGAATGTTCTAAGACTCTTTATGTTCCTAGAGTGAGCAGATGCTCTTGGGCTACACTAGCTCGTGACAGGACGTATGGAGATGTTACTGGTGCCCGCTTGAGAAAATCGATGAACTACGGGAAGACAAGTGATACTAGTGATACAAGTGATACAAATTAGAAAAAATATCATTCCTGTACTTCTTAATGTGCCCATGGTGTATAAAGTATTATGACCTATAGTAAAATTACCATCCAAGGAATGATGAGAAAATTTCACTACTAAATATTTTAAAATAACTTAGGTAAAAACTGTTGCTAGTTATTAATATGCATCTGTGTTATTTCGCCTCTGTTTTCATTGAAAAGAAGTAGTAATTTTCTATTTTTGTATAAGCTTTTCAAGGCTTTTTCAGATATGACAATATGACAAAGACATTTAAATTTAGTAGTTGTCAATGTTGACTTTTACTTTTAAAATGTTTTCTGCTTTGACTTTATTAAGCCTAATCTTTAAAAACATGTGTTTTAAAGAATTCAGAAATTTTCAGAATTGTTGGATTCTTAATATCTATCTCTGTTTTTAAAAAATTGATTTTGTACCTTTTAATCCTATCTTCAAGCATTAACTTCTTAACTTTTCGGGATTCACTTTTTTTGTTATGTTCATAATTTGATTCTATGTCTTCCATTAAAACTGGTTAGTTGTTTTATTGTGTTATTTTAAGACTAAAGGTATTTTTTCCTCTGGTAATAAAGTTGTATTTATTGAACATTTTAAAAACTACAATTATGTTATGCTGTTGTGTTTTAAATTCCTAAGAGTTAGTTGTAATAATATTGCTTTTCTTTATGAAAAGCTATTTTAATGATGAAGAAACTCTCTTAATTTTGTACCCTAGACATTTTATTTCCTGTAGGCATGGACTGTTGATTTTTATGCAAATTAATAGGATAACAGGTGAATAGGCATTTGCAAACTATTTTAAAGGGATGTTTTATTTGCATACTAAACATGGTTGAATAGGTAGTTTGTGTTTTTCATGATAGTTTTCTTTCAAGGACTTTTTTCAGAAGGACACTCTAAGTTCATTCTCTTTTTCCATGACTCCATGATAGATTACAGTTCAAAGTATTTTAGTGTAACTCCTAATAAAACACTGACTACACAACTTTGTACCTTGATACAATAACACTTCTGCTTTTAGTTATGTTCTTAAGCTTCCAATATCCTTTTAATTCGAAGGACAACTCACTGATTTTCTTTACCTGGGTCTAGAAAAGGAGGGCTATGATTTCTTGCTTTGAGGCCATTAAATGTTTTTTTTTCTCTTATCTAGTGAAACTATCTTCTAAAATTGCAGTTTTTGACAGAATGCTTGACTTTTGTAGGAGAACAAACTATTTTTTTGTGGTGCTCTGTAATATATGATGAAAGTTTGCCTCTGTTCTGTATCCATCATATTCAAGTTTCTAACAAAAAACTCATTCGATGACTACATTTCTGAATATAAAATCGCCCAATTGTTTTACAATATAGGTGAAACTTACATGTGCAAACATCAATCCGTGAGAGATCTATATGGGTCTGTAGTTCAATACCAATTTGCCACTTACTAAAATTAGCCAGGTCGATTAGTAGCACTGATAATGGCAAATAATAATAATGCTTGCAATTTCAGACAAAAAATATTTCTTTACAATGATCAAAAGGGATGTCAGAGAGAAGGTACTGTGGATAAGGCACTTAATTTTCATGTAAAAGGCACTGGTTTTGTTCCCCTCCATAGACACTGTATAAGGTCTACGGAGCACTGCCAAAAGCAATTGCTGAGCCTGAGTATACCAGGTGTGGCCAATGCCTCTTCCAAAAATAGAATGATGAATATGTGTCAGAGAGGAATTTTTTAAAAAAGAATACAGAAAAAAGGAAGAACAATATAGTTCAACTTTCTGAATAATGGGAACTGGTCAAAGGCCCTCCTACCTCATATTGATGTAAAGATACTGACTAAACATGATAAATTAAAAAGTAGATGAAATACTGCACAGCTGTAAGAAAAGATGAGATCATATGTTCTTTACAAAGCGGATGGGACTGGAGAATTTCTTGAAGTGAAGTAAATCAGTGGGAGAAGGACAGATACCAGATGCTTTCACTCATCTGTGGAATATAGAGAGGCAAAGCAAGAGAATAGATAGCACTGACCAGTGACAACTGTCTTCTTGATGATACAAGAAGACAAATCATGTGGAGATAGTGGCAGAGCGCCATGGCACTGTTTTTGTGGTGGAATGTAGTGACTTTGTATTTCCATAATTTGTTGTTGTTGTGTTTTGGGGCCTCTGGTGTTCAGGACTTACTTCTGGTGTTACTCAGTGATTCTAATTCAGGGATTACTCCTAGAATTATTCAAGGGATCAAATGTGGTGCCGTGACTGAACCTGGGTCAGCTGCAGGCAAAGCAAGTGCCTTACCCATTGTGTTATCTCTCCTCCGATCTTCCTCATAAACTTTAACACCATTATAGCTCTCTAAACTATAAGAAAATACATTTCAAAAATTAAACTTAGGGGCCACACTGGAAGTGCTCAAAACTTACTGCTGGCTCTGTGCTCAAGGATCACCCCTAGTGGAGCCCAGGGGACATGTAGGGTGGCAGGGATTGAACCTGGGGTAGGTGCATGCAAACCAAGTGTACCCCTTGAGTACTCTCTTTCTGCCTCCTAAAGTAATCAGATTTTAAGTAGAGATTTTGTTATGTAGATAAGAGAAATATGTAACTATCCTCAAGTTGACCTGCTTCTCATATTTGAATTATTTCACTTCTATTTTCCTCTTAGTTACCGTAGAACTCAAGTCTATCAGTTTTCTGCAGCAGGAGGCTAAATATAACTTAATTTTCATCATGTACTTACACTAATGTAAGCACAAATTCAGATGTAAAAGGCAATAGACACTGTTGGTAAGAAGACATGAGATAGATTAAAAACGCTGATCAATGTCCAAATGCCGATAATTCCAGTGATCCAACGACACAGGAGTATCCTGTAACTAGGCTAGCAAGGCAATTGGGAAACCTCTTATCCAGATAACTTTCAGATACTTCTGAGGGACTTTTGAATTGATTTTAACTTTTAGATAAGTTCATTTTCTAAATTAAAAATACACATAACAAGCAAACTTTATTTGGTTGCTTCCATCAATGAAACCTTTCAGTATAACAGACTTCAAAGAAATCAGGAACTTGATCTTATCTTACCATTGGACAGGTTTCATATTAACTGGAAAATTGGAATTCCTTGAGTCACTTATAAAAAGCATGATGAACCAACTCTGCAAAAAGAAGAATTTCTCCTAATGTTCTATCCAGGCACACATCATTGCCTTCAAATTCTATCATGCCCCAAGGAGTCAATTATAATGTCAAACTTGGAGAATAAGGTGGTGCAATAACAAAAGGGCAAAGATTTTCCCTATCTTTGCTACTAAAATTCTGGGATTTATATGTGGGGATGCTTCTTAGGAAGCTTATCTACATCAGAAAAAGAGAAGCATAGCTTTGGGCTAGACTTGAATTACCAGCACGAACATCTTCATTAGATCCTGTACTTTATTCAGCTTGGCCAGCAGCTGGGGACGCGCTCCCTGTCCAGCTGTGGCAATTTTGAAGTTTAGATTCCTTGATTTAATAGATAGTTATGGCATGTATTGCGTTGGTACAATATAAAGGGGAAAATTATATAAGATATGTTGTCAAAACGCCCACTTAACCCACTCCAAACATCTCAAAACCAACCTTTTGCTGACCTTCTATAACCTCATTTTTCTTTTAAAGATTTTTTTCTTTTTTTAAACAAGAGAATGTAGACAGATACATGTTGGAAAATGCTAACTGTCCATATTCACATAGAAACACAGAGTCCTTTCTGATTCTATGCACTACTAGGCAGGGACCTGGCCCACCAGCTTCCGACAGAGCTTAGGGCGCTGAAGGCCTTTCCTTTTCCCCCACAGCCCATGATGCTGTGGATTCCATAGTCTGTGTTGAGACGAGAAATGATAAAACTTAATTTGGAACAGAAATCAGTACAGATTCTTTCCCCATTGAATTCTGTTTAAGGGATTTCCTGAATTTAGCTGAGAACCATGGTGTATAGGAGAGAAAAGAGACGTCAAAAATAGGGGGACTGAGCACACGGAGTGGGGCGGAGGGGGGACGAAAAAGCAAGAAAAGACTGCAACTTGCTCCCAGGGACTGGAGAAAATTAAGATATTGGACTCCGTCAGCATTCCATTAGTCATCTTCTCCTTCATCCTCCTCTCCTTCCTCGCCCTCATCATCTCCATCTTTCCCTTCATCCATATCCCTTTATTCATCAATATCTTCTAATCCTTCATCATCATCATCATCATCATCATCAATCATCATCATCTTCTTCTCCTTCTTCTTCTTCTCCTTCTCCTTCTCCTCCTCCTTCTCCTTCTCATTCTCCTCCTTCTCCTCCTTCTCCTTTCCTTCTCCTCCTTCTGCTTCTCCTTTTCCTTCTCCTCATTCTCCTTCTTCTTCTCCTTCTCCTCCTGCTCCTCTTCCTCCTCCTCCTCCTCCTCCTCCTCCTTCTTCTCCTTCTCCTTCCTCCTCCTCCTCCTCCCTCCTCCTCCTCCTCCTCCTTCTTCTTCTTCTTCTTCTTCTTCTTCTTCTTCTTCTTCTTCTCCTTCTTCTTCTCTTTCTCCTTCTCCTTTTTCCTCCTCCTCCTTCTTCCTCCTCCTTCTTCTTTATCACCCATGTCAGGAACCAAGCAATATTGCAATGGAATTGGCCAAAGGTCATCTTTGATGACCTCACCGAGCTCTATGCACCCACATCTGAATGATCAGTGAACCAGGTGAGAAAGAACCTGCCATAGAGGCAGGCTAGGGGAGCGGAGAGGAATTGGGGTTATTGGTGGTGGGAAATGGGCACTGGTGGAGAGATGGGTGCTAGAACACTGTATGACTAAAACCCAAACATGAGCATCTTTGTAATTGTATGTCTCATGGTTGAATAATAAAATATTTTTTTTTAAAAAAGAAGCTCTCAGGCTCCTCATTTTGCCTCTTCCTCCTGGCTTTATTCAAAGTTTGACTTGAATGTTTTGTCAAATCCTTTCTAGATTTCCATTTGATTTCAGTGACCTTTGAAGATGGGTCACCACTTTCATTCAGATTAAATTCTTTGGAGAGAACTTTATTTTCAAAGTAAGGGTTTTCATCAAAATAAAAATCTCTTCTGTAACTTGATTTCCCATGACCTGATGGAATGGTTTGAGGCTCTTTGTATTCCTGAATCGAGCAGATGTCCTTGGGCTATATTAGCATGTGATAGGACGTATGGAAATGTTATTGGTGCCTGCTTGAGCAAATCAATGATCAACAGGAAGACAAGTGATACAAGTGACAAGTGAACTTGATTTAAATCTTCAAATTCTGTCACTTCAACTCTTGTCATTTAGTGCAGCTCCTCTTCATCCTCCTCCCCAGCTGCTCAGACACTTTTGGATGGTTGACAAATGTTGTAACCCAAAAAGTTAGGGATTTTGGTGATCAATTTCAACCTCTTCTGAAAAAATGGTTGACGGAGTTTGTTATATTTCTGTTCTACTTTCAAAATATCCTCACCGGCTTGCTCGTTAAGTCTGTCTATTTCATTTTGTACAGCATCAATGTGTTTAGTCGCTTCCTGCTGCTCCTTTACTCCCATGTACATGCCTGAGAGTTTGCAGCCTCCTAGGCCTAGAGGGCAGGAGCTCCTCAGGGGTTTTTAGACATTTCATTTTGCATTGTTTTGTGATCCACAGTTGTCTAAAAATGTGTTAGTACTGTGTGACTGAAACCTAATCATGAACAGTTTTGTAATTGTATATTTCATGGTGGTATAATAAAATTAAAAAATAGAAGAAATAAAAATGTTTTAATATATGTGTAAAATGTGTAAAAAATGTGAAATTTTAAATTTTATAATTGTTATTGTTTTCATTTAATACCATTGTGTTTGGGGATAATGCTTGATATTATTCAAATTATAATTGTGACTATTGATTGCAAAATTGATGAATCCATTTATTAGTATAATAATTTTCTAGTATATTATTTCATATTTTTAATATAGAGAATTACCTCAACTGCAAATAGACTCTGGTAAAATGTCACCAGCTCTAATCCTCCAAACAAAATATTAAAATATTAGAATCAGTTTTTAAAGAAACACAAATTCTCTCACTCTCAGGAATCAATGAAGGAGATGTATTTGCAACTCTTGGTTTATTTGCCAGAGGATATTTATTTTTTGAGATCTGATATATGTGTTCTGAAAACGCTGAGCTCATGTTATATACAATGAAATAAGTTCCAACCAACAGGGGTGTTAAGTTAACGCTATCCTTCTTTAGTGAAATATTGCCCACTACACAAAAAGAAATAAATTTTAACTTAATTATTTGAATTTATACGATATAATATTCAGAAGCACATCAGTGTTATTTGATTGAATGCACAAAAGTCAAGAGCATTTATTTTGTGCCACTTGTTCTGAAAATAATGTCTGATGAGTTCCTTCTGCTTCTTATAAGTTGGGAAATAGCACTACAGGGCTTGCTGTGAAAGGATGACAAGTGAGTTACCACAAGCCCATTTGTGTAAAATGATGACTATGGTTCCCTGTAGGAGTTGCTGAGTTGTGAAGATGAAAATATGGTCAAACATAGAAAGTTGCTGGATCCTGGAGATCAAAATGCAATCTGCTATGTGACTTGCATGCTTACTTTAGAGTAAATGTTAATTTATCTTTTATCCTGAAGCCCTGAGTACTTGTGAAAGTTAGAAAAAAAATGAGCAAAATCTTGATTTTTTTTAAAAGCGTTATATAACTTACATTAAATTTCATCCATCTCCATGTTCTACAGTATGTGGTCTCTAGTTCATTTATGTAACAGGAGTGCTTGTAAATAAATAGAATGGTATTAGTGACTTGGTGATGACTGTTGCCTAATAATATAAATTTTAGTGAGATTATATGCAAATCTACAGCAGCACTACCTTAAAATATTCTAAATACTTATATTCCATATAGAAATTGTTATATTGTTTTCTTTTTTTAAAAGTTGGGTGAAAGCAGAAAATTTGATTCTATAAAAGAAAATATGTATAATTTAAAATAAAAAATAGTATTTTAGCATGTTTATACTTGATGAACTCTTTTAGACTTTTGTAAGGGAAGACAGATCAGCACAATACAGAAACACAGTATAAGTTGTCTTCAGATTTGTTTATTCCCCCCAAATAGGCACTTATAATATGGCTCAATTAAACAAAGTTAAGATTGCTGACAAAATTTCTTCTTCCCTTCTTTTAAAAAATATCACACATGAAAAATTTGGTAGATACTCTGGATTTTACGTTATTAACTCAGTGGATAAGTGTGTAGCCAAAATGAAAAAAAGGCAAGAAAAATGATCTGTACATTAGATCCTGAAGGGATCCAAGTTTAATCCCAGGCTCCTAATAAAACCTGTAATAGAAAAACCAAGTTATACCATAAATTTCTTGTAGAATTCATCATCCAAATAAGATTTTGTTCTGTTTTTGCTTTATTCCTATGCTGAGTGTCTTGGTTCAGAGAGAAACTTTGTATACTGTAATAGATTTATAACATAGACATATGAATTGATGCTTTAGTGATATCTGTTATCTTTGATTTTAGATTTATGCCTTAGTTCCACTCTTAAAGTATTTTTTTCTTTCTGTCCCATAAGACATATGATCATTGCTAAACCATCAAAGACACCTAGAGACACCGCCAATCTCCCATAATGAAGAGCGTGGAGCCCCAGGTGCCAGATGAAACCCTCTCTTTCTGTGAAGAAGTAATAGCCACAGGCTAGAGTCAGATCTTTAGTTTCAGTCGTGATCTTTACTACTGATATAAATTAAAGTAGCAGCTATAATGAGTCTGTTTCTAATAAGCACATTTCTAGAATAAAGTATTAGAAAGCCAAATAAAATGCCAAGTGAAATTATAATTAAGATGAAGTCCCCTTCTAAGAGAAGATGGATTGGATCATTTACAAACAATCTTTGAGCCCATTAAATTTTAAGACTGCCCAGACTCGACCACAGAGATTTGAACCCTTCAACCTCTCCTGATTGACTGGCAACCTGGCAGCTTTGAACTCAAAGGTGTGCTACCTTTCAGGTGCAACTGCTGCAGATTAATATTGCAGTGAGAGAAATAAGAGGGGCATTTATAGTAAACAGGTGGCTTCTGTTCAAAAGAGAGTTGCTGCAGGCTCTTTTTATGACCACGTTGATGCTGTGACATATGAAGTGGAGCTTGTCACTTTTCCATCTGGTCTAGACAACTGCTGGAGGCGGAGACCATTTAAGAGTGGCACACACCACGCAGCTGCTCCTCGAAGTCTCATAAATAAAGAGCCCAATCAAGCCCTCATTCTGCATTAAGTCCAATTTCTGAGTCCCAAGTCATTGTTTTCTGAGGCAGTTTCCACAGGGTATGGTTTTTAAGGAACTTGCTTTTGAATATAAGTATTTAAGGATTATCCTTTTGCTATAGGAAAAAAATGTAAAGTGCATATCAGGCTTATATTTGTTGATTACACTCTAGCTACATGTCTTTATTTGATTAAAAAAAATCCCTTTCTTGGAAGTGTAATGTCTTTTTGTCTTGGAAGAATCACTAACTTACTTTAATCTCCCTTTGGACACACTTCTCCTAAGTTTATATCTTGAAAAGAAGCAATTTTGTATAATGTTTTGTTCTCTGCATAGATCATTAGACTCATTTGCTTATTACTTTTGTGATTTATAGATAGAAGCACATTAGAAGCAAGGTATTATTTACTAGCTTTTGTGTTTCTTTGCCTGTATTGAGTTTGCTTCTTCATCAATAAGATAGTAGAAGAAAAGCAAAAGAAAACACCTCTTTTCATAGATATAAAACTATTTTATTTAGCTTTCAATACTTTGGAAACCCTGACAGTATTTTTTCTCTGAGTCAAATGTCTGACTATAGTAAGTTTGGAGGTTGAGGATTTTTCTCCTGCCTTGGGTCTGGATTATGTTCAAATCATTGTATAGCTTAAATAACATTTAGTACATGTGATTTGTCTGTGAAGTCCTAAATGTTAGGAAATTTTGACTTTTCTTGGCAGAACATTCTCATCTGTCATGATGTCACTGACTGATAAAACACATAAAAACCACTGAGTCTAATCATGTCTGTGGTTTGCAATATGTTTGGTAGTGAAATGATTTCAGTCCCTGTGAACCTTCAAGCTCACAGTATACCAGGCAGAGCCAGGTAGATCCATCACTGGGAAAATATTGAAAATCTCTTACAGCATGGTGAGGTCCATCTTACTTAGAAATTAAATAGTATAAATAGTATAAGCTACATTGTGTAGTCTTTCAAGGCCATCCATGAGATTTTGTTTCTCCTTCCCAACATATATTACTATCAAGATGCAGTATGTGTTTTGGAAGTAAATATGTTTTGGCATATCAGTTTTCCAAAGTGGGCTGCCTCATGCCTTTTGGGGGGCACTATACTGATTCAAGAGGATAGATAGTAGCTATTGTCCTTTTGTGTCATGGCAGGAGGGGTGATTTTATGTTTGTTCTCTTAAATAAGTTAGATTTCCAAGTGGGCAGTTGAGTGATTTTTTTTTTCCTGAAAAAGGAGTAGGCAAATAAGTTTGGGAACCCCTGGAATAGACAAATGTTTTTATATTTTATAAGAATATAAAGCATTTATCAAATTAATAATATCAGTGTATTCAGTTCAATCAGTCAGAATAAATTTAAAACTGTTGCTGAATTCTGAGTTCAGTGAGATAGGACTATGTTTGAGACATTTGCTTTGAAAATTGAAAGAGCTTTCGGTGTTTACGTGAAAGCTGAAAGAAGAAAAACTTCTAAGGTTTACTATTTCATCATCTATTCTTTTTTTTTTTACATGAGGGCAAAACAAATGTTCTATTTGAAAGGAGGACAATGCAGTAAAATGAATTGTGGCTCCTAAACTTGGAGCCATGTTTGATCTCTTCCTGTCCATAGCCCCCTTTGGGCCTTGTTTCCTTCCTGGGCTACCCCACCCTCATCCTACTGCCCAGTACCCTAGTCTCCTGCCATAGCCCCATTCATGTGATTTTCACCTGTGCTCCCTGGCAATCTCCTAGGGCCCACAGGGGGCCATATGGTCCAACTGAGAAGTGATCCCTTAAACCCTGGTTCTGTTTCCCCAGCACCAGAACACATTCATACTCTCTTGAAAGGAGCGACCCAGGAGAGAAACAACATGAAAATGTCAGTGCAGAAAGACAAGCTGGCATCCTAAAAGGGAGAAAGCTCTGCAGGTTTTTTTTTTGGGGTGGTGTTTTTGAGGGGTGGGGTCTAAAACTTATAACTTCATTTTTAAAGCCAATTACGACTTGCTTGAAAATATTAAATGGTGAAAAAATTTTGAAAAACAGAAAAGGCATTTTTATAAAAATTGTCTACATAGCTTGTTCTTCATATTTCCCCACATAAGACTAAAGTACAAAGACCCCAAAGAAATGGCTATTCTTTGCAGATACACAAACAATTGGATTAGACATTAAAGATGAGCCTTAGCCTTAGTCTACAAAACTGGAGCTGGTTTTCCACACCGCAGATCCTGAAACCTCAATCATCCTAAAACATCAGCCTTTGCACA
The DNA here is from genome assembly GCA_021461705.1 of Cryptotis parvus. Taxonomy (NCBI): domain Eukaryota; kingdom Metazoa; phylum Chordata; class Mammalia; order Eulipotyphla; family Soricidae; genus Cryptotis; species Cryptotis parvus. Next base: position 81,186 of record JAJIBD010022273.1, on the reverse strand, counting down.
GAACCTTTCTCTGGCTGGCCATCAACTCCCCGAGGAAACCACAGGACATGGACAGTCCATTAAGTATAAGTCCATATACATCCTGAAACTGTTCCTGTCAATCTTTATTCATTATATTTTTTCTCATTCCAATAAAAGGGACTCAGGCAGGTGACATGGGATCATTATAAATACTGCCACCTCAGTCAAACAATAAGCTCATATAATGCCCAGAGGCCTCAGGCTGATTGTGGTTTAAAATAATTTACTGAACCCTTGGAATATTCTGTTCCCAATTCCTGTCCTCCTACACACAGTACTGAAGGAAACAGCTTTATTTATATAAGTTATTTTTTTAAATGAACACCTTTCATGTCCTTTTCTATACTGAAGACCTCTGGTATGTTAATGGGTTACACACTGTCTCCCTCTCTCTCTCTTTCTCTCTCTCCCTCTTTCTCTCTCTCTCTCCCTCTTTCTCTCCCTTTCTCCCTCCTTTCTTTTCCTCTGCCACAGGGCCCATGGGTACTTGGGGTCTAATCTGGGCCTTCTGCCTTCAAAGCAAACAACACTCAGCACTATTTCATCATCTATTCTTTGATGCCTCAGAGATCCAAGGATTCTTCAAGAGGTTAATTTTATGATGATCTTTATTTTTCTCTGAAGCAAAATTTCTGGAATTTTGAAATTAATGATAAGTACCAGTATTAGTTTACAGTGTATAGTTTTGTCTTGATTTCGTCAAACATGAAAATTTCTATAATGTAAATCATAGAGTAGTGATTGCATTTATATTTCATAATTATATATATTAGCTTTTGCTAAATATATTCTTTTATTTTTGAATGTCTCATGGTGCTTGGTTTTTCCTTGAACTATTCATCACCACACTTCTTTTTTTTTTTTTGCTTTTTTGGGTCACACCCAGCAATGCTCTGGGGTTTCTCCTGGCTCTGCATTCAGGAATTACTCCTGGCTGTGCTCGGGGACCATATGGGACTAGTTCTAGAGGCCCCATTCACTCTCGATGGAACAGACATCTCTGAATGCAGCAGTTATGTGTACCTAGGTCAAGAAATTAACATGATGAACGACCTAAAACCTGAGCTGCGCAGGAGGAAGAGAGCAGCCTGGAATGCCTTCAAACACATCCAAGAAATAGCTAAAAAGACAAAGAACCTCCTGGCTCCGGGCACATCTCTTCAATTCCACTGTTCTCCCTGCATTAACATATGCCTCAGAGACCTGGGCCCTATGAAAGCAGGATGAGAACACTATTTGGGTCTCCCAAAGAGGAATCAAAAGAGCTATGCTTGGAATATCACGCCTCACTCAAGTGAGAGAAGGAATCCCGAGTTCTGACCTCCATCGCTGTTTCAGAATCAGGGACGCTGTCTCCTTTGCCAAGGCATCGAAAATCAGATGGGCTGGACATGCAATGCGATTTGGAGACTATCGCTGGACTAGAGCCGTTACCGACTGGATCCCACGGGATGTCAAAAGATCACGTGGCCGCCCACCTACAAGATGGTCAGACTTCTTCGTCAAGACACTGAACAAACGGTTTGAGGCTCTTCGTATTCCTGAAGCAGCCAGATGCCATTGGGCTACACTGGCACATGATAGGGTCAAATGGAAATATTACTGGCGCCCACTCGAGCAAATCGATGAATAACGGGATATCAAGTGATCAAGTGATGACTATGTACAGTAAGAGAGACTTGACTTTAGAAATCCAATGACTTAGTCACCTTTTTCTTGATAGCTTGGTATCTCATCATTGCGGGCGTGATTTTGTTAAAAAGATATTTGACTTTTAGATATTTGACTATTAGTGTTAAAACAGAAACCCAATGCATTCTTTATAAATTCTGACTTTCATCTTGTGCTCTGTCTTGTTTTTTATTTCCGGTATTTTCTCTCAGCAAAAAGCTTTGTTCTTTTCAAGATGATACATACAGATATTTCTGAATTTCTCAATTGTACACAGCATGAATCTTACAAATATGTGTAGCTTTAAATAATTTATAGAGTAGCAAAATTGAGAGGAGAAAAGACATCCTATAGACTTCCTGCAGTACTTCACCCTTTATTAATAAACACACTGGAGTGGCACATCTATTGGGGTCGATCCATTTAAAAAAATGAATTGTCTTATACCTGTCACCAAAGACCCTAGGTTACATTAGGGTTCTTTTTTGTGCTCACTTCATATGTTTGTACCATATCTAATAAAAATGCTTCATCCTTATGGTGTCATAGAGAGTAGTTTCACTGCTTTCAAAATAATGTACATTGCTCTTATTTGTCTTATTTTTTCATTTGTTCCTAGCAAGCAATAGGATCCTTTTACTAACTCACAGCTTTTTCTTTTCCAGAAAGTCACATAGTTTGAATCCACATTCCTTTTTTTTTTAAAGTTGGCTTACTTAGGTTTCTTCTATTTTTGTGACTTAATAGTTAAGTTTTTAGCACTGAATCACAGTCCATTGTCTGACTGTACCACAGTTTACTTGTTGAAGAACGTCCTTCCAAATTTTGCTAATTATGAGATGATATAAACATCCATTGCAAGCTTTGGTGAAAATATGTTTTCAACTCCTTTGGGTAAATTCTAAGGGATGATATTGCCAGATTTCTTATATTTTTTTTGTAAGAAAACATAGAACATCTTCCAAAGTGTACATATTTGCATTTATAAGAGAAATGAATGAGAGCTCTTGTTTCTCCATGTCCTCTCAGCACTTGATGTTGTCATGTCTAATTTTGACCATTCTTATATTCAGATTGTGAGCTCTTGAAGAAGTTCACAATCTGAAATTCATGTGTTTACCTGTTATCAATTATATATATATAATAAAAAAATTGATAACAGGTAAACACATGAATTTATATATATAAATTATATATACATATATATATATATAAGTTCCTGTTACCAATTATATATTGTTACCAATTATATAGAAGTTAGTATGTTGTATTTAAGATCAGGTCAGGCTTCCTGAATTCACCATTCACCATTCTCCAACACTATTAAGAAGAGCTGCTTTTAGAACTTAAGAGCTAGGCCTGGCTTGATCCCTGGCACAACATGGTACCTCAAACATCACCGTGTGTGGCTGCAGAGGCCTGTGAGACGCACATTATCCCAAGACGCTTATAACACACCTCTGCCAGTTTTGCCGGTAATTGTTGGGAACAGCCCCTGGACTTCATAAGCACCATTTAGGTGAGCCCATGTCTATGGAGGAAATGTACCATGTCTTCAGTGACACGAACATTAGAAACGTATTTGATGCTTTCTTCTTAATTTCTCTTTCCTCTATTGGTTGATGTCCTTTCTCTTCTTATAGTAGAAAACCGGGAGTTCACTGGCCATTTAAGAGATATTAACTTTATCTGTGGGACAACTGAGCTTGTGAAATGTGATTATATGGTGACGAATATAAATTAACACCTGCTATAAATATAAAACACGCTAAATTTTAAACAAAGTGTATCAATCCATGATCTCCCAAGCATTGCCAAAAATGACACCTGAGCAAAGATTGGTAGTTGCCCTGAGTACATACCAGTGTGGAAAATTAAGAATAAAATGAATGTGAATCAATAAATTGTTATGCATAGACAAATGGTTAAAAAGATAATGTTGGAATATGTTGGGGTAACTAAAATATGATATTACATAAATTTCACATATTATTTTTAACATAGCAACTAGGAAATTTAAAACTATATATGTTTATATATAATGTTTTTCTATATAATGATTTTAAGACAAGTAAAAAGACTTGGATTTACACCAAATGGAACATTTTCTCTTTATATAGTTCCTTTGATTGATTCCTTCTTAGAAAATTAAAGGTCATAAACCAGGTAAATTATCCAAGATGTTTCTATCTATGTTTATATTGAAAGCCTACCATATTTACTTTTAAAGATTTCTAGAAGAGTACAAAATCTAGAATTCAAGGTAAATCTGACATTCTCATATTATCATAAATGCGCCATAAGGCTTGGTGCACTTATGATAATATATGAAAAAAGAAAACTCATAGAAAACACCTATGAGTTTTCTGTCTCTTGGACAGAAATTAAATGGAATTTGTCAAATATGAGATAGAAAACAGTAAAAATCATATAACTGAATTTAAAATTGTAAACTTTTATTTGGTGTTAGTAATTTATTGACATTTTAAAAGACTGTTATTATTAGGGATGAAGACTAAACATTTGTTTCTTAATGCATCTCTCAAAGTTCAGTAACAGCTTTTGCACAAAATGCATTGAGGTATAGAACATAGACATTAAAAGTATTGTGAATCTATGACCATGTTACAAGTTTTAAAAGTGATAGCTTTCTCAGGATTTTGTGATAGAAGATAACAAAAATGTCATTACTCCCCACCCCCTGAAATGAGCAAATGAAATCTCCGAAAGTGAGGAAGCCATTATTAAATGGAAAATCAAAGCATGATACAGGAGCATGATACAGGAGTATGATCAAAGTGTTCTGTTTAACTTGTTATTTATTCAGATCCTAGATTCATAGGTTCGAATTTCAGAATTCACCTTTTCTTTAGAATGTTTTTTATTTATTTTAAAAAAAACTAAGAACTGTGATTTACAAACTACAAAGTTTTTCACAATGCAGTTGTTAGAAAGATTCATTATTCAACACCAATCCCACCACCAATGTGCTCCCATCACCAAAGACCCTCATTTCCCACCCACTTCAGATTCCCATGACTGCTCCCTCAACTGGTACTAATTATATGACCATTAAAACACATATATAGCACTGGTATTGATTAAGCCATTTTGTTTTCTGGTTTGTTATGGCAAATCTGGCAGATTTCTGTTCTTGCATTGACTTTTGGAGTTTTTAGACTGTGGTTGGTTGGTTTCTACGAGTTTGAGATATTGCTGTGCCTCTGGGAGAGCCGGTGGCAGCTCTGCCTCATGTGTCTGTGACTCTGCATCATTGCCAACAGCCTGGAAGAAGTCGTGGGCGGGTCCACTGGGTCTCTAAGACTTTACAGAGGTGGGGGAAAGGGGACCTCAGATCCATATCCACAGAAGCCCTGTGACTTTAGCAGCCGAGATCCGCATACCTGGGCTTGAAATTGGCTTTTCTCTTTGGTGGGACTATGACAAGCTGTGGAGTCTGGACATTGAACAATGGTTGCGATTATGGTGCATGAGGTTCCTCTGACTTCTTCTGAGGCACTATTGGGTTGGTGGGCTGAAATCAGACCTTTCCTCCCTCCTGGATACCCCATAATCAGCCGAGCATGGGGAGAGCCGGTGGCAGCTCTGCCCCATGTGTCTGTGTCTCTGCTCCCAAACTTAATTCTATAAAATGTGATGGGACACCTGGTACATAAGAATACCAGGCTTTGAGATATGTGCACAAGGAGAGCAGGTAGCAGCTCTTCCCTATGTGTCTGCATGTCTGGACCATGACCAACAGTACAGGAAACAGTTGGTGGGCAGGTCCACCAGACCTTCTGGAGGCAACAGAGATGAGGGAAGGGACCCCAGCTCCATCTCCATGAAAGCCTGGCTACTTTAGTTGCTGAGACCCGCATACCTGGGCTTGAAATTGACTTCTATATAGGGTGGGGCTCTGATGAGCTGTGGAGTTCGGACCTTGAAAATGGCTTGAGTTGTGATGGGTGAGGTTCGTCCGGCTTCTTCTGAGGCTCTATTGGGGCCATGGGCTGGGACCAGAACCTGTCCCCCATCCTGGATGCCTATCACCAGCCTAGTACAGGAGAGCAGGTAGAAATTCTGTGTGTCTGCGTGTCGCGCCGCTTTGTTTTGAATGTTTTATTCTCACTTTAAATGAGGTAAGAAGCTGCCATAAAGGCAGAAAAAAAGACATTAATAAAACACTTTCCAATACTTAAAATGATTGGATATTGAAAACATGACAAACATTTAAAAAGTTTTAATTCATATTTTTCACCAAAATTTTAATTTCTTATTTTTACAATTACAAAGATATACAATTAAAAAGTTCATATTTGGGTTTTGGTCATACAGTGTTCCAGCACCCATCCCGCCACCAGTGCCCATCTCCCACCACCAACGTCCCCGGTTCCCTCCCCCCTCCCCAGCCCTCCTCCATGGCAGGTTCTTTATTTCTTTCCCTTTCTCTCTCTCTCTCTCTTTTCCTTCCCCTCCAGACTATGGATTACAGAACATACATTAAAGGGTTGTCATGTGTATCTTTTGCCTCTATTTAATGCTCAGTTCTAGGTTGGCATTAGTACCCTCGACAATTGTTAGCACACTGTTCCATTTTCTTTCTTACCTAGCCTTTGATTCCCACACATTTGTGATAATTTCCACCTTGGGCAAGACCTTCTGATTTATGTTTCACTTGACTTTGGATATTGGTATCATAATATGTACATATATATTTATGTTATGCAGATAAATGCAGTAATTCTGTATCTGTCTCTCTCCTTCTGGCTAATTTCACTCAACATAATCTTCTCCATGTTAAACTTACTTGAAAATATTCTATCTTGTTACAATGAGCTAATAAACAGTTTTGAAACCACTCCTCATCCTAGATTTATTACCAGTTGTGTTGGTTCAGTAATTCATAAGAATTTATTTTAGATTTTTGGGGTTCTTAATTAACATGGAGACTTGATTCAGATATATAGTTTCAACTTACGTTGAAATATAAAACCATAATATATAGGTAAATTTGCAATAACACTATAAACTAGGCATATTAGTGCATCATCTGTAGACTGAAGGATAAATTTAAACTGAAAGAAACTTGGGCAAAATGGTAGCTGAAACCATTTTCTTTTTAAACACTATAATACTTTTCCAATCTATTTATAAATGGGTCTGTGTTTGTGTGTCTCTGCATAAGCTTAGGGTTTTATAAAGACATTAAGATGTCATTGATACTTAATGCATGGAGGCTAGGAACACTAATCATTATGTAAGTGTGGAACAGTCCCTGCAAAAGACTTTTTTGAAGTGAGATTTGACAATATTCCTATTAAGATGTACAATGAATGAAGATTTAAACCCTTATATTAAATTAGTCTTTACCTTGGCTATGATGTCTGATAAAACAGTGTTCATTGGCATTTGAGGATATTTAGAATTCTCTCTCACAATTAGCTTCATTTTTTTACTTTTTTTTTCAGAAAAGGTTGATGTGAATCAATATCAGAACAATTGCATATTCTTAATAAACTTATTTTTGCCAAATGACTTGACTGTTATGAAAATATCCTATCTAGCAGTTTAGATTTTTTAAAATGCATATTTTTAGATTTATAATTTAAGGTATTTTTCTCCTTTTAATGAATCATTTTCTCCTCTTGAAAAAATTAAAAAATAATTTTTCTCCTCTTTATCTTTTTATATTTTGCTACAAGCATTTATGAAATAAACTCACCTTTCAATAACATACATAGAAGATCACTTTCATCCAATTTAGCATTTTTCTTAAAATTGTGTGCCCAATTAGTCAAGGCTGTGTCTCCCTCAGCCTTCTAGAACTGTATTTCCCAATCTTTTCCTAAACATGCCCCTTTTAACCTCGGTTTCTTTCCTGGGACAATCATATGTCCTCCTAATCACTGATCCTCTTGTCTCCTACTGTGGACTCTTTTTCATGTAATTTTTAACCTGAGCTCCCGCATAGTATCTTGAGGCTAAAGGGGGTCATGATCCCAGTTTGTAGATGCTACTTTAGAAGACTTCAGTATATGTTGCTTAATAGGTACAAGTGACATATGCTACAACAGTGATAAAATCCTTTTACTGTATTGGTCATAGAGACAAATGTGGTTTATCCTTTGATCTTTTCTTATAAGGAGATTGGGACAGCTCTGATAAAGACAAAAAATAAGAAACATGAATTACTGCTATATATGTATATACCCTAGTAGAAGAAAAGAGCAGAGGACAATCTGTAGCAGAGTATGGTTTCAATTTTTCTGTGTGTAGCTCATGGATTTATGTCACTGAATCACATTGCTTATGAATTTGTTATGACGAAGAATTTAATTATGATAGGAGAGAATATCCATGCGTTTATTGTACTCCTGCAGCCGCCTGAAGGGGTTAATGCACACCCAATTAAAGTCCTTAAACTATACAACCATTGTCACATAGGAAATTCTCTACATGAGAAGCCATATTTGGGATTGTTGGGAGGACAGAAAATGAATAAATATGAGAATCCACAGTGTGTAAAGAGAGAAGAGAGAGAGAGAGAGAGAAGAGATAAGAACTCTCCATAGAGGCAGGCTAGGGAGAGGGGAGGGAACGGGGGACATTTGTGGTGGGAATGGGCACTGGTGGAGAGATTGGTACTGAAACAATGTATGACTGAAACCAGGACATAAATATCTATGTAATTATAGATTTCACGGTGGTATAATAAAATATTTAAAGAAACAAGAATGGGGGCCGGAGCGATAGTCCAGTGGGTAGGGCGTTTGCCTTGCAAGTGGCCAGCCCATGTTGGCCCGAAGTTCGATCTCAGGCATCCCATGTGGTCCCCTGAGCACCGCCAGGAGTAGTTCCTGAGTGTAGAGCCAGGAGAAACCCATGAGCATTGCTGGGTGTGACCCAACAAAGCAAAAACAAACAAACAAACAAGAATGAATAGGACATACCCTCCCAGCTCTATTTTCTAATGAAAAGGAGAGGGATTAATTTTATTTTTTAAAATTTTTTAATTATATTTTATTTTTTTTGCTTACATCGTTGAGTAACCCCGACAATGCTCAGGGGTTACTCCCGGCTCTGCAGTCAAGAATTACTCCTGGCAGTTCTCGGGGACCATATGGGATGCCGGGATTGAACCCGGGTCAGCTGCGTGCAAGGCAAATGCCCTACCGGCTGGACTATTGCTCTGGTCCCAGAGGAATGAATTTTAATTAAAGGAATGCAAAAATAAAATAAGTCTTGTCTCACCTATCAACACTAGTAGACTTAAAAAATTGTTATGTATGATATTAATTGATAAAGATGAAGGAATTTCATATTCTGTACATTAGCATAAAATGTATAAATAAAACATCTATATACTACTTATAAGTCATATTAGCATTAAGTTAATAACTAATATTTGTTGTATAATTTATAAATGTTAGGGCCTTCACAAGTAATGCTTTATATCACACTTTGATCAAGGCTATACTTAGTGGCAATGATATTAACTCCCTGACACCAGTTTGATCACTTGATTACTTGATATAGATGACAGCTTCCAGTTTAGAGTAAATAAAATGAAAGCTAACAGGTTAAGTAAGTTGTCTTAAAGTTCTGCACTTAATAAGATGTGAGGGTAATCCATATGTAATGATTGAGTTTCAGAGCCTGTAAGCTTAAATATTCTAAGAACAACTATTCTTTGCGATGATGAGTAAAGAAGCCTTTACTTTTTGGACAGGAAAAAAACCCTTTTACTTGCCCACATGACAGTGAATTGTGTTAAATTCAAACTCACTGACGAAACTTTGACTAACAAGTGTAGGGAGTCAGTGTTGATGGAGATCTGTATTGAAATTCTACTGCAGATTCTGGATGTTAGTTTAAGTGCAACATTAACCAAACCCTATTACTTTATTCCATGCGTGGAAAGAAACCTGTAACATGGAAATATCCTCACATAATGTGTTTTGTATTCTCAACACTGTTCTAGACACCAGAGATAAAATGTCAAGTAGTTTATATACTCTCATATAGGAACTTCCTATTTAAACTCTCATAGTGTGTGTGGTTCTCTCTCCTACCGTGAGGGGGAGTGCTCTCAAATGTTGGTGCACCTAACATTTCCCAGTCAGTTTGTGGGGTAGGACCACATAGCCTACTTAAGCAATACAAGTCATTTATCTCTCCAGGACAAATGTCAGTATGATATACACCCACCAAAAGGGTAAATTACATTTTCACCCCTTTAACCTAAATGTTCCTAGAATTTGAAGACAGTAAAATAGTGTTCTTCATATGTTAATTGTATATTCTTGATTAAAGTATCATTGCTTTTCACACTTGAATATTTTTCCTAGTATATAGGCTATATTGGTCGAAATAAGAATGAATTTATAACTATGCATACCTATTACAAATTGCATGATTCACTGTGAGCTATTTTTAAATATATTATGCAGTTATAAAATTTGTATGCTGGTCTTATGTTGAATATAAGTTCTTCGTTCTTGTATATATTAGACTAAAAGCAAAGAAGAATAAGGCATCTGTGAATCAAGACTACTAGTATCATGGGAATTGAATAGTAAATGAAAAACTATTGGAATAAATACGATTATAAATTTAAAACCAGATTTTAAAAATGAAAAAGAAACAATATAAACAAATAGAAACTAAGTGGATTAAAAATTAGGTCAAGTAGTTTGTATCTGGTTTGCACAAAAATGAGAATAAAATATTTACGTGCCACAGGTGGCTGCATTCTGCCAATAGAAAAATCACTTGTCCTAGCAGGTGCTGGAGGGAGGGATCTATTGCACCACGGGGTTAAAAGCTGCTATTAAATCATAAATATGATAATCAAATAATGTTCAAAGGACAGATAGCACTTGTAAATTCATTATTGATCATTTGATCACTAGACATGCCATTATTCGTTGATTTGCTCAAGAGGATGCCAGTAAGGTTTCCATTTTTCCCAGTCACATTAATTATTAACTGAAAAAATTAAATTAGGTTAATTATTAATGGAAAAGACTGGACCCCAGTCCAGTCTGGATGAACCCAGAGCCACAACAGAGTTTGGCAATTTACCCATGGTGTATTTGATATGCATGCCCAAAACAGTAACAATAATGGACCTCATTCCCAACAAACGGAGAGATTACTGGTATCTGTTTGAGCAAATCAATAAACATTTGGAAGACAAGTGATACAAGTGATTAACTGTTATTTGTACTCTTTCATCATATATTCATATTTTCACTCATCAGAAAATTTAAATATGTACATAGTCACATGATAAAGATTTAACATGAGGAAACAAAGTTATATTCCCACACAACTTTCAAATTTCCAGCAATACACTCTTCAGATATTTAGATCGAACTTCCTATCCTATGTGCCTTATGTCAGAATTTTCAAAGCTAGATACTCAATAAGTAATGGCTAAGTTGAATTGGGTTATCTGTTGCTGGCATCTCACTCAAACTACAGTTGTAATTTCTCATATATAGCACAAACCATTGTAGTTATAGAGAAGTCTGATATATTCCCTAGCTCTTTAGGTATTTTCAAAAGTACTTGTGCAAGTACACATATGATTGCCTATGTGTCTGCAGTGGTTGACACATTGCCTAGGTGGTCTCTTGCCCATTATCTGCAAAAGTGGAAACTGACAGGAGTTCAAGATAAACAACATTTAATAATGTTAAAAAGTGTGACATTTTTGCAATTCCAGGTAATCTGAAGATGGGTCTTATTGCAGGAGAAACTTTTGTTGCAGGGAAAAAAGCAGTTCGACAGAGTTCATTGTGTGCTTTGGATGTAGACATTGTGTCAAAAGTGTTATGCTTCAAGGGTGTCAAAAATAAGGACTGTATTTTTATTTCTAGTCAAAAATAATAGTAGTTAGTTCACCTTGCAAATCATGAGATAAAATATATAAATGATATAAATGACTAATAAATCCCAGTAGAAGTGGAAAAGGGGAGATAGTCAAAGGGTGGAACACATGCTTCCAGGCACAACACCGCAAGCTTGATTTGGGCGCTGTGTACCCCTCTGCAGATGAGCATTACTGAGCATCACCTAGTTTAGTTCTGGTGGTCCTCATCTTCACTGGCCCAGTGTACTGCCAGTGGGGTCTGTTTTGTGGGAGTATACTCAGTGGTCCTCAATTCTTATTCCTGGCTCTGCATTCAGCAATCAGTCCTGGTTGGACTTAAGGGACCATACGGAGTACCAGAGTCAAACCCAGGTTGGGCACCTGCAAGGCAAGTGCCGTACCTGCAAAACACTGTTGCTACAGACTCTGGGGAGTTAATTAAAGAAAAGCACAAGCTTTCACCTTATTTAAAAAAAACATATACTCATATGAATTAATATGGAAATAGATATATTGGTAATTAGGACTGAAAATCATGTTTGATATGATAATTTAGATACCTAATTTTGAATAAGAAAAATTTCTTATTCAATTTTGATATGATGATAAATGTTACTGAAATTTTTTGTTTATATTATTTTTATTCATTTGTCATAGGTTTCAATACTATAGAATTTCATGGTAACAGTTTGTTTAAACCACCTTGTTTGACTCATCATACTTTCTACCAAAATTCTAGTAACATCCATAACCCAAAACAACCTTCTACCATTCTACCTTGAAATCACCATAGTTTTTTTGTCTAGGAGTTTGTTGATTTTTCCAATTTTGCTGGATTTATTTATATTAAGTCTATGAGAAAACCAGTAGCATATCTCACTTTATTGTTTTGAAAAATATGATCTCTTTATATTCACCTATCCAGTGGGTAGGGCATTTGCCTTGCACGTGGCCAATCCAGGTTTGATCCTCAGCATCCCACATGGTCTCCTGAGGACCACCAGGAGTAATTCCTGAGTGCAGAGCCAGGAGTAACCCCTGGGCATTGCCGGGTGTGACCCAAAAAGCAAAAAATAAATAAATAAATGACTAGATAGATAGATAGATAGGAAATAAATGAATAATGGGGGCTGGCGATAAATAAAATAAATAAATAAATTCACCTGTTCTGTTCCAAAAGATATTATTTCATAATTTTAATTATGGTTTTTAAAAAATAATAATGGATTTTTTAAGCAAGCATTTTATTTGGAGGCTTTAAGGGAGGGGAAGAAGGTAGAGCCGAGAGGAAGCGAGAGCCAGAGAGAATGATATAAATATAGGTATATATATGAGAGAGAGAGAATGAGAGAGGGGGAGAGACAGAAAGAGAGAAAGAGAGAGTGGGTAGTGCCAGTACACACATCCCAGTATTAGACATGAAAGCTTGAAAGTTCACGTCTCAAGAGGGCAGATGCGGCGGTGTCGCATGTACTCAGGCTCCTCCACATGTGCTCGGCCATGTGAGCACAAGCAGCACATGGACTCAGGAAGTATCTACTCATAGCAGTGTAATATTTTATTCAATATATAATCCATATTCTTTTTGTTTATTGGTCACACCTCGCAATGTTCAAGGATCAAGCCTGGATATGTCCCCATTGATCTCTCCAGACAGCCTTTGGGAACCATGCAGGGTGCCAGGAATCAATCAAATGTGGGCCAACGTCATGCCAGGCAAGTGCCTTATCTGCTATAGTATTCTCCAGCCCCTCCATAATTTTTTTAAAATCCATTTAACTATTATTGGGTATTTAGATTTTTGTGACATATTTTAACTATTATGACATATTTAGCTCTGCTTCAATGAACATTGAGTTTGAAATTTGTGATTCATATTCTTTTGACAAATCAAATGACTTGGTGTGACATTGCTAAATAGTATGGGATTTTCATTTTTAGTTTTGTAAGGAATCTATAACATTTTTTATATAGGCCCCAACATTTTATATTCCTAGGGATAGTTCTCCAGAGTTGAAGCCCCTCTGAATTTTTACTAAACAAAAATTGTAAATTGTCACGTGTCACTTGTCTTCCTTTTGTTCATCGCTTTGCTTGAGTGGGTGCCAGTAACATCTCCATCTGTTGGGAATGAGGCCCATTATTGTTATTGTTTTTAGCATATCAAATACACCATGGGTAGCTTGCCAGGCTCTGTCATGGCTCTGGGTTCATCCCAGGGGACCCATTGCAAATTATATAGAATTTATTGAATTAAAGTTTCTAATGATTAATGCTAATTATGTGCTTCAGAATTTAAGTAATAGTATAATTGTTCAATACAGTCCAATCAGAGATTTTGAGGACTAAGCTTCCTTTTCCAAATTGTAGAAATAATAAATAGAGAACAATTCAGAGTTCCTTAGAGATAATATTGTCAGTTTGATAGAGCTACATAACAAGAAGAGCAAACAAATCTTACAGAATATCTTTACTAGTCAAGTAAAATTTTTAAGGTGTAATTTCATGTAAAGGGTGTTTCCACAAGTTTTTAAATATAATTAAGAATTACCATCTACGGTGACAAATGAATTGATTGTCAGGAAAGTTAGAAACATTTGGTATAAAAATATTAATTTATTACATGGCTTAACATAATTACATTTTCTTTTCATAGTGCTTTTCATGTACTTCAGTTTGCAGTTATATATGTAGACTTATACACATTTTGTTTGCAGTTATAAAATTTGCATTTATTTGTATAACTGACAAATTTATTTGTAGGCTCATACACGTTTTGTTTACCTACCTACTTAAATGTCTATGATGAGATGGTATTGAACACTGCATCCATGAAACTATCATTATTAGCACATTATAAATCCCAGTTCTCAATTAAAATTGAGATGATAAAAAAATTTAAGTGTTATGAAATTTGTATGAAATAATAAACCCCCACAGATAGCTAAAGCAATCCTTGGGAATAAGAAGGTGGAGGCATCACCAGCTTCAAACTGTGCTACAAATTAGTAATTAAAATGGCATAAAATTGGAATAAAGACAGTCCTGTAGACCTATGAAATATAACTGAATATCCTGACACATACTTGCAAAAATATGAATACTTAATTTTTGATAGAGGAGCAAAAAATATTAAGTAGAACAAAGAAAACCTCTTCAATAAGTGGAATACCATATACTATATATGGCCAAATTTATACACTTCACTGTTTCTTCTCTTTCTTTCTTTCTTTTCTTTCTTTCTTTCTTTCTTTCTTTCTTTCTTTCTTTCTTTCTTTCTTTCTTTCTTTCTTTCTTTCTTTCTTTCTTTCTTTCTTTCTTTCTTTCTTTCTCTCTCTCTCTTTCTTTCTTTCTCTCTTTTTTCTCTCTCTCTTTCTCTCTTCTTCTTTCTTTCCTTCCTTCTTTCTTTCTTTCTTTCTTTCTTCCTTCCTTCCTTCCTTCTTTCCATCCTTTCTTTCTTTCTTTCTTTCTTTCTTTCTTTCTTTCTTTCTTTCTTTCTTTCTTTCTTTCTTTCTTTCTTTCTTTCTTTCTTTCTTTCTTTCTTTCTTTCTTTCTTTCTTTCTTTCTCTCTCTCTTTCTTTTCTTTCTTTCTTTCTTTCTTTCTTTCTTTCTTTCTTTCTTTCTTTCTTTCTTTCTTTCTTTCTTTCTTTCTTTCTTTCTTTCTTTCTTCCTTCCTTCCTTCCTTCCTTCCTTCCTTCCTTTCTTCCTTTCTTTCTTTCTTTCTTTCTTTCTTTCTTTCTTTCTTTCTTTCTTTCTTTCTTTCTTTCTTTCTTTCTTTCTTTCTTTCTTTCTTTCTTTCTTTCTTTCTTTCTTTCTTTCTTTCTTTCTTTCTTTCTTTCTTTCATTATTAATTTTTAGCCACCCAGCGATGATCAGGGTTTGCTCCTGACTCTGTACTCAGGAAATTACTCCTGGTGTGCTTGGTGTGAACTATATAGGGACTCATATTGAACCATATACATAAGACCATATATAGGACCATATATGGAATGCCTGGAATGGAACTCAGGCTGTCCACTTGCAAGGTAAATTCCCTCCCCACTGTACTATTGCTGCAGCCCAAAGACTTCAATGTTTCTTAGGGATTGGAAAAAACTTCCTGGAAATGAGCTCCAGGAGGACAAATATAGTCTGCTTTTGTTTTTCAACACTAATCAAATTATATCAGCATCTGGTATGTATCAAGTGTTCAATAAATATTTCTCAATG
Source organism: Cryptotis parvus (assembly GCA_021461705.1). Taxonomy (NCBI): domain Eukaryota; kingdom Metazoa; phylum Chordata; class Mammalia; order Eulipotyphla; family Soricidae; genus Cryptotis; species Cryptotis parvus. The sequence goes on along the minus strand of JAJIBD010022273.1, from coordinate 65,405 downwards.
AATGAAAAAATATCTGTGTTGATTTCAAAAACTAAGGGTAATTATTCTACCTTGGAGTGTGTTTGTCTATAGTTACAGTTGTTCTTAGACTGCCAACATAATTAGATCTTTCTCTGTTTGATAATTTATATAATGACAGTTCAGGTAATAGGTTTTCATAGCTTTTCCTTAGGTGTACTGAATCTTAGTTGTATTTGATTTTTGAAATATTTTTAAGACAGGCTTGGCTTGGCTGACACCTTTTTGGCTGTTTATAGGTACAGGTCTACCTTGAATCAGTTTCTCATCTCTGCTGGATCAGTCTGTATGACTGGATAGGCAGGGTTAAATTTGTGTTTTAATTTTGTATTGAATCACTGTGAGATAGATCAATGTAAAGCTATTCATGATTGGGCTTCAGCCATACAATGTTCCAGCATCCATTCATTCACCACGTTTTACAGCACCCATGTCCCCACTTTCTCTCCCAGTACTCACCCACAAGCCCCCAACGTGCCTTTATGGCAGGCACATTTCTTCCCTCTCGAGATCTTTTGCACATTGTTGTTTACAACATGGATACTTGAAAGGTTATCATGTATATCCCTTTCCCTACTTTCAGCACTCAGTTTTAATACAGAGCAAAGACAGCCCATGAGATGGAAAATTATTCATACAATAACTGTCTGATAATGGATTAATATAAAAGACATACAAGGCACTATAGACTTTTACATGAAAAAAAATCCAACTCCATCAAAAAATGGGGAGAAGAAATGAAGAGAGATTTCTCAAAGAAGAAATTCAAATGTCCAAACGGCACAGGAAAATATGTTCTTAATAACTAATCATCAAAACAATGCAAATCAAAACAACACTGAGATACCTGACATCACAAAGACTGGCACACTTACAAAAAGAACAAGAATAGACAGTACTGGCGCAGATACAGTGAGAAAGAGATTCTCATATACTGGTCTGGGAATGCCAACTGGTCTTGCTTTTTTGGAAAACAGTATGGACATTGCTTCAAAAACTAGAAATTGAGCTCCCATTTGACCCAGCAATTGTATTTCTGGGAATATACTGTGAGGTCCCAAAAAACACAAACAGAAACAGCATCTGCACTTCTATGTTGATTGCAGCACTATTTACAACAGCCAAAATATGAAAACAACCTGAGTGCCCGAGAACAGACAGCTATATAAAGAAACTATGGTACATGTACACAACGGAATACTATTCAGCAGTTAGGAAAAAATAGAGTAATAAATTTTGACTATAAATAGATGGACATGGAGAGTGTTGTGTTGAGTGAAATGATTCAGGCGAAGGTCAGATATAGAACAACTGCAATCATTTGTAGGATATGTAAAAAAATATGAGACATATTCAAGACTTGGAAAACAGTATCCAGGAGGATTGGTCAATGGTTGGAATCTACTACAAGTATGTTGGGGTGGAGGGTAGATAAGATAGAGAAGTGACTAATTTGACAATAATAACTTGAAGCAGTAACACTAGACTAGAACTGAGTATTGAAAATAGGAAAGGGATATACATGTCAAACCACAATGCACAATATGAGAGGAGAGAGAGAGACAGAGAGACAGAGAGACAGAGTCAGACAGACAGGCAGAGAGAGAGAGAGAGAGGCAGGTTGTTGGGGGGGAGAGGGTAGAAACTGGGGGCATTTGTGTTGTGAAATGTGCACTTGTGTAGGGATGGGTGTTGGAAGATTGATTGAAACCCAATCATGAACAACTTTGTAAGGGACTATCTCATGGTGATCCAATTGAAAAAAAATTATAAGGAGAAGAATAAATCCAGCAGAATTTCAGAGTAGAAAATAATTTCATATTTTCTATCACTTGATCACTTGAATCCCGTTATTCATTGATTTGCTCGAGCGGGCACCAGTAACATTTCCATTGGACCTATCACGTGCCAATGTAGCCCAATGGCATCTGGTTGATGCAGGAATATAAAGAGCCTCAAACCATTTCTTCAGGGTCTTGACAAGGAAGTCTGACCATCTTGTAGGTGGGCGGCCACGTGATCTTTTGACATCCCGTGGGATCGATCCAGTTGGTAACGGCTCTAGTCCAGCGGTTGTCTCCAAATCGCATTACATGTCCAGCCCATCTGATTTTCGATGCCTTGGCAAACGAGACAGCATCCCTGATTCTGGAATAGCGACGGAGGTCAGAACTCCGGATTCCTTCTCTCACTTGAGTGAGGCGTGATATTCCAAGCATAGCTCTTTCGATTCCTCTCTGGGAGACCCGAATAGCATTCTCATCCTGCTTATTTTTATTATATAGAAAATAAAAAATATTTTCTATATTTGGTTTTATTGATTTTTTGTCTTCTGTTTTACCTAGTGATTTGGAAAAGTTACATTCCAATACAATTCTAAAAAATACTTAAAAACAATATACCTTTGAAAAATTAGTCATCAATTTGTAGCTAATTGTCTGGAGAGAAAAATTTCTATAGATACTGATTCCATACTTGTGCACCCTTCCCCATGTCAGTGTTTCTTAGCACAGAGACTTTTTACAACGATCATCTCACATTAACACACTATTATTATATAAATTCATTAGGTTCACTCTCAGTTTATAAAACTTAGGGTGTTGATAAATGTTTAATGACTGTAGAGTAGTTATCAGATATAAATGGTCTATTAAGCTGTGAACACAGAGGACATTTAAATATTGCTCAGTGAAAGGAGGCAATTTGAAAAGGTTATATTTTGTATGATATTAATTGTATCACGTTCTTAAAAAAGGCAAAAATCTAGATATTGTAAAAAGTTCAGTGATTAGTGAAAGTTAAGGAGAGATGAATCAACCAAATCCTGTATAGTATAATGATATATATCACTGTTTCAAAATTCATTTTAAAATTTTATCTAAATTAATTTAAAATTTGATTTTTGATTCTTTCCCTCTTCTGTGAAAGCAATTAGTACCACTGAGAATGTTTATGGGCCTCCATTTTTCATGTCAATTGTCACCATGCCACAGTATTATATACCGAGTAGTTTGACAGCATTACCCGTAACAATTACAGACCTCATTCTCATGACCTGATGGAATGGTTTGAGGCTCTTTATGATCCTGGAGCAAGCAGGTGCCCTTGGGCTCTACTATCTTGAGACAGGACATATGGAGATGTTACTGGTGCCCTCTCGAGAAAATCGATGATGAACGGGAAGACAGTGACAGTGACAAGAAAATATACTTTGAACATTCAACATCAAGGTGAAAAGTTATTAAGAATAGAATTATTACTTAGTTCAAAGAACCTCTCTAAATATCCACAAATACAATTCAGGCTTCAGGTAGATTTGCTGCCATTAAATATTTATGTGTATGCGTAATTGATAGTCCAAAAAGATACAAACCTTAATCTGATCAATCTTAATCTACAAAGAACCAACTTTAGGTGTTCCTCAATATGATCCCATAGTCACATAGATATTTATTCCCACCACATGACCAACATGAGCACAAAATATCCATCGGAGGAGGAATCTTTTGCCTCCTCCTCTATCAGACAAAACAATTTTGTTACTATTTCCTAGAGATTTAAGGGTGTATGGGAAAAAGAATTATGTTCTATAAATGTGTGATGGCCAACTTGCAGAAATTCCCCTTTATTCTGACCCTTTATCTTGGAACCTGAGTCCATATGCCCATTACTCTTCCTCTCATATCATATTTCTAATACATATCTTCATGCTGATACATAACTATGGAGGAGTATGGCTGAGTGACTAGTTCCAGCTGCTGTTTTTTATGAAAAACAAACCCTACCAACTTTGTTTTTGAAAAGTCCTTCAAGTGATTGTATTAAACTCTTGGGCAGATGATTAACACAAACAAACAACTTTTAAAGAACATCACAATTTTTACTTATAAAACCAAATATGTCCATACACATTCATTTCAGAATCACAAAATATGTTCTAAATATATTATTAATTTAGACATGCATACACTAAAACTTTTATATCTGTATTTTGGATATGTGACTTTGTTCCCTGAAATAAAAATTGAAGAACTTGTAATTTTTATTTTTGGATTATAAATATGTTTATTTTAGCCATTGAGTTAAAATCATGCAGTTTCTAATATATTTTTAATAAGGCATACAGTTTCATCTGACACAATTTTAAAGCATTTATGTCATATATAATTTTTGTGTGTTATTTAAACTTTCATTTGATTATACACTAAAATAACTTTTGCTTTAACAAGTAGTTTTCTATATATCTGATATATAAGTTATAAAATAAACTATAAAAGTCAGAATAAGACATATTTCAGGTTTGGTTTTAATGGAAAGTCATTTTGAATCAGATTTCTTGGTGGCATTCTTAAAAGGTATCCTTTGGCTTGTTTCTAGAATAAATTTATATAGAGATGGCAGTTGTCAGGAGACAGGAATTATGATTGCATTATAAAAATTTATTTAACTACAAATATAAACCCTAGTAAGTTTTATAACATACTTTTCCCATTTGCTTTTCAGTATGAATTGTGCATTTTGAAAATACCCTGGCTGTTTTAAAGTCTATAAAAAGTGAAAGCAATATTTACATCTCCGCTATGTGACTTGTGGACTCTAGTATTAAGGAAAATTATTTTTGCCTAAATTACCTTTATGCTGTCACCAACATTTAGATTTATATTCTATTTTTTCTTTAGATACTCTGTGTAGCAAGCACCTACTGTGTGTTTTTTTTCTTCTAGGTGTTGACCTACAGAGAGAACAAAAATAAATTTCTTGTTGAGTTCAATTTCTTGTGGGAGAAAACAATGAACACCAACCCCTGGAAACTAGGGGTTGGTGTATGAGGTATATGAAGGAAAATTTATCAAGAAAGTAGGAACAAAAGGGTGCCATACTGGTCTGTGCTGGTATAAACTTCTCCTATTTTATGTAATGTAATCAAGAATGGTCACCCTAAGACCGTGATGTTGAGCATGAGGTAAATAAGGAAGTGGATATCCGGGATAATAACACTTCCAAAAGTCCTGGCACAGGACATTGCTTATGACTCTTAATACAGTCATTGTGGCTGGAGCATTATAGCAGCAACAATTTGGAGTACTTAAGATTAGAACCAAAAAGTTGTAAGTGATTAAGATTTTGCAGTTCTTTTAAGGAGAATAACAATGTGAAATGGATGGAACATTTCTGATATAAGAGAAAAAGTTTTTTAATTATTTAAAATAAATAATTAAATAATTAATAATTAACTTTAAAGAGCTAAAAACTGAAGTATGGGAACCAGACAATATATTTCTGTAATTCAAGTAGAAATTATGTACTAATCGGGGCCCGAGCGATAGCTGGGTAGGGCATTTGCCTTGCATGCGGTCTGCCCATGCCTGCCTGGGTTCGATCCCGGGATCCCATATGGTCCCCTGAGCACCGCCAGGAGTAATGCCTGAGTGCAGAGCCAGGAGTAACCCCTGAGCATCGCCGGGTGTGACCCAAAAAAAAAAAAAAAAAAAATAAATGGTCAGCTCCTGGATATGTTGAAATATGATGTTAGAGATAACTGATGGATTAATGTAGCTATGAGAGATAAAAATATCCCACATTTGATTGGGCAACTGAAAGAATAAAATGAACTGATACCGCTACACTGTAAGATAATCAAATTCGAAGAAGAAAAGTTGAGTGTGTTTCATATATGTAAAAGTTGAGAAGCCTATTAGTTTCCTGTGGAGAGGTAAAGATGAGTCTGAACCCCTAGAGCCATGTCTTATAAAGATGCTTTAGAATGATTCCTTTGAGTTTCTTTTTATTTTAGCTGGATGTGGATTTTGGATTCTGGGTCACACTCGGCTATGCTCAGGATTTACTCCTGATGAGGTTCAGGTGACCATGTGGATTACTGGGGATCTATCTCAGGTCAATGACATGCAAGGCAAGCGCTATGTCCCCAGCCCTGTAATCGTGATTTATTTGTCATGGTGTTTATTTGTTAGTTGTAATTCATTTATAATTTTATTATTTTGTCATGCACTCTTTTGAGTTCATCTCTAAAGTAAGTAGAGTGAGATTTCTTAGAGCTGCTTATTAGGAAACTACAAAATTTAGAGCTAAATAGAGCAGGTAAGGTTACTGAGAAGTAGAAAATGAAGAGGTGCTTTCTCTTTTAGTCTTGAGAGGGAGGTGAACAACTATTCCAACTACAGCTGTGAAAATAAGCTATATCAACTATGACTGTGAAAACATGAAAATAAATCACTTTGTGTAATGAAGGCTGGAAACTGATGTAAAGTTGATGAAAAGAGAATAAAGGGAATACAGTGGATATGGACAGAGGTTTTGCTCTAGGTAAGACATAAGAAAAGAGTAAGATTGTCATAGATTATTTTAAAGTGAGTTTTTTAAATGTCAAAGAAAAAAGGTAAATTGAGATACAGTTATGGCAAAATTATAGCTAAGAGGTCTTTACTGTGTAATGCTCTACTACGTTTTCTTTGTGGGGGGGGAGGGGAGGGGTTTGGGGCCACACCTGATGCTGCTTAGTGTTTACTCCTGGCTCTTTGCTCAGGGATTGCTCCTGAACACACTCAGGGAACTCTGTTGTGCTGGGAATTGAACCTTACCACTCTGCTATCTCGCTGACTTCTTTATATATTTTCAAAGAGTAATTAGACAAAGATATTTTGGACAAGAACTGATAAAAGGCAGAGATGCTACCTGTCCTGCTGCTGGCTGGGAGCACTAGGGCACCCTGCGTGGGGATGGGTGAGGTCCCAGGACATCCCAACAGGGCCCCAGCAACCAAAAAAAAGTTCTGCACGCCATAGTCACCCCCCATGCTCAAGGTTGGACTCCATGGCTTGGGCAAGGTTCACCCATAAATTAATCCACTGAAAAACCGAGGTATGTGGGGGTTTGTGACTGAAATCTCCAAGCTTTCACAGAGTCGGAATTGGGCTCCTGCACCTCAACTCTCTGTTCTTCTGAAAGGCCCAGAAGTTGTGCCCAAAACCCCAAAGCTGCGTTCCAAGTTAACAATTGAACTTCAACTTTATTACCCTGTTAAAAATTTTGAAAAACTGGAGCACATTGCCACCTCAAACGCTTTTATACATATATGCCAAATAGCACACCACCTTTAATGGATGTAAAATAGAAAAATAGAAGGCAATAAATAAAATATATACACACAATGCCTATCTTGCAGCAACATATCAGTAATTTCTTATACAAGGGTTTAATAGCTCCATGGTGAGAATGAACAATCTTCACTAACTTTTTTTTTTTTTTTTTTTTTTGGGTCCCCGCGTGCTCAGGGGTTACTCTGGCTCCCTCAGGAATTACTCCTGGCGGTCTCGGGGGGCCATATGGGATGCCGGGATCGCCCAGGCCGGCCAGGCCGCGCGTGCGGCGCGCCTACCCGCTGGGCTCGCTCCGCCCCATCACTAACTTTTTCTAAGAAAACATTTATTAATAATTTTTAGAAAATTATCTATAACAATGCAGTATAAAATAAATTATTGAGAGTCTGCTATAGGAGAGGCTTAAGTAGTGGCTGGGAAAATTGGAAATAATGGTGGTGGGAAGTTGCAATGGTGATGGGGCAGGGGTTGAATATTAAACGTCTGTAACAAGTAACAATGAACAACTTCGGTAAAAAATTTGAGTAGAAGCCCTTAAGTTCAATAAGGAAAGCAAAATACAGTATACTTAAGTTCTAATAAGTGAAAGCAATAATACAGATGGGCCAATTTGCATGTAACAGTTGAGTTAAAAGGTCATGACTTTAGCATCACCATTAAGAGTTATAAGTTGCAATAAGCAATGTAAAGTAGACTAAATCAGTGCCTCTTAGGGGAGCAGCTTTGGGGGTAGGGTCTTTGGTAATGGTAAGGGCACAATGGTGGTGGTAATTTTTCAGCACAATGGGTGTTGAAATATTGAATACTTGAAACAACTGTATTGTGAACAACTTTGTAAATTCCAGTGTTTAAATAGTTAATTTTTTTTAAAAAAAAGAATTGATAGAAATTAGAAATTTTTCAAGTTTTATCATTTTTCTCAGCACTGTTATTACCTCATAGTCATTAACTTGTCTATACCACAATTTGGTTAAAAGGCAAATTTGAGTAACCAGAACTTAGTGTTTTCTTATTAATGTATAAATCTTGTTTATAGATGTCTTAAATTCTCATGGTTATAGGAGGTGATTAAAGTAGGACAGACAAGAATCAGGTAGTTACTATTTTTACAGAGAAGGGTAGAGAATTGAGGGCAAGGGAATCAAACGGTGAAACAGTCACACTGTAGCTCTCTGACATTCCATTTATGTTAGGAAGAAGGGTAGGCTGAGTCCACTGAAATGGGCTCCCTCACACCTTAAATTAGTGATGAAGTCACTCACACTTTAAATTAGTTATGAAGTCAAGGGGAAGAGGTTTGATATGATATTTCTCTCTTAGCTGCAAAATAAAACAATCAGTCAAGCAAAAACCTTAGTGAATTTTTTTTTTTTTGCTTCTTTCTTCAGATAAATGGACTTTGGTAATTTTTTAACCACATGTTCAAAATATGTTTGAATCCTTTTTTTTTTAATTCTCATGTATCCCATATTATATACCTGATCTAAGTTACCAATTCTTTTTAACGGAAAGATTGGGATGGTTTCTTAACTACTACTATTTCTATAGGTTTATTGACAGATTCTATCTCACCCAGAGTAAATTCTTGAATCTTTCAAAGTCTTACCTAGATTTCTCACTTGCTACAATTACCTCTCTGATCTCACACCACAATGCCCTCTCCATTTACTTTGACGTATTTTCCATTCTTCTAAAACATCACACTTTTCTGCCTAGGGCTTCTGAAGTTGCTTTTCCATTATCTTAGAATTCTTTTCCCACTGACATTCATTGAGTTTCTCATTTCCTTTATTTCTAGACTCAAATGTTACCTTATCAGAGAGGCTTTCCCTGACTATTTATATTATACAACTCTTTATCTTCTTTGCTTTTTTTTTCCCATGGTAAGTATAATTTTATGCACTATATGTTTATTTTCTATTTATATATAGTCTTCTTTTTCCCTGCAGTACTATAAACTCTGTGAAGGCAGATATTTTCGGTTTTGTTTCTGTATCCCTATTACTGAGAACCGAGACTTGTAGAGAATGAATAGGTAATAAGTATTTACTGAACAAGTGTATATGAATGACTGAATTGGTTTCTCTAATGTGAAAAGTGGAAATTGGTTAGAAATATAAAAAGCGTTGGCAGACTGTTTTAATGGTAATTAGTTGATAGGTTTTTTCTTATCTCTATGCCTTATTTTAAGAAAATTCTTCCTTGTCCCTGAAGAAGCAGTGGTCTGCCTAGAACTGAGTAGTAGTAAACAAGTCATAGCAAAACATTGGCCCTAGATGCTAATGCTAGTTTCTTCTAGATAAAGTTCATGACAAATCAATGAAGACTTTATGCTTCCCTTTCTGCTTTGTGAAGCAGAATTTGAATTGAACGGGACCACAGAGTCACTAATAATCAGTGGTGGTTTAATTCAAACAAATTCAGCTAATTATAGAGAAATTATGAAGGGTTGGGGTAGCCATTACAGATAGGTGTGGTTGAACTTTAACATAAGCAATGAACATATGTAAAACCCCTCCTTCAGGGAACTATCTTCTAGGAGATTCACCCAAGGATGGAATTCCATCTAGGGACTACAGCACTTTAGATTCCTTCTAGATCTGCCCAAGGGTGGGAATTCCTTGAGGGGGGGGGATATTGATTTCTCATTTTCTTTACTAGTAATCTGTTTAATCATATCAAATTTTACTTCTTAGTGATATTTATAGTCATTTTGTGTAAACAGAGTAAGAGACTGACTTTTATCTAAACCCTGGATTAAACTTAAAATGGTCTCTCTGGACTCATGGAAAGGGTGTTTTTCCTGGGAACATTTCACTATATTTTTTTTTAGACTAAGTACTCAGGCCAAGTACTCACATACATGGGGCAGAGCTGCTACTTGCTCTCCCTGTGCCCAGCTGCTCACGAGGCGCCCAGGAGTGTTGGCGGGTTCTAGCCCTGGCCCGCCACCCCAGCAGAGCCTTGCAACAAGCCAGAAGACCCCCACTCCATGAGGGCCTCCATTTTCCACATCCGGACTTCTCTCCGTCAGAACTCCACCCAGCAGACCAGCCTATCACAGCCTGGCTCGTTCGGCCGCTTGTAGCCGTGCGGTTCATCAATAAATGCTGGACTTAGAGATGACTACAAGAGTATGCTACCTGCACGGCAGAGCCTGGCAAGCTACCTGTGTTGTATTTGATATGCCAAATACCAGTAACAATTATAGACTTCATTCCGGAATGGTTTGAGGCTCTTTATGTTCCTGGAGCAAGCAGATGCTCTTGGGTTCTACTACCATGAGACAGGACATATGGAGATGTTACTGGGGCCTGCTCGAGCAAATAGATGATGAATGGGAAGACAGTGATACAGTGATACTCAGGCCAAGTTAGTTTTTCCTAACCCCACCAGTGTCCTTAATTGGTTGTTATTTTTGGGTCATGACAGAGTTTGTTCCATGACTACATTCTTAATTTATGCTTCTTGTGCTGCTAAAGATGTCCCATGTTGAAGCTGGAGTAGCTGACTTAATGGCTTCTCATTGGTCCATCCACCTCCCTCAGTAGGACCCATCTTTTTGGGGCATAAGAAGCTAAGGTAAATCTAAGGGCAACTGAGCTTTAAATCTGATAAGTGTGACAGATGCCCATGAGAAAATATTTCACAGTCAATTAATTCCTATATTACAAAAGCACAATATTAACTGTCTTTCTGTGTCTTTACAAAAGAGAACATTATTTAGCATGAAATATACAAGGGAGCTGGAGCAATAGCACAGTGGGTGGGGCGTTAGTTTTGCATGTAGTCGACCTGGGTGTGATCCCAGGCATCCCATGTGATACCCTGAGTACCACCAGGAGTAATTCTTGAGTGAAGAGCCCAGAGTAACCCCTGAGCATTAATGGGTGTGACCCAAAAAGCAAAAAAAAAAAAAAAAAGCAAGGGACATAAAAGTAAGAGAAGTGCAATATTTCAGTGTTTGATTATTTGTGATTAATATTTTTGACTAGCTTTTTGTGACTAAAGATTGGAGAAGGACACAAAGGAGAAGTTGAAGATAATCACAGAGGATTGGGAGTGCCCAGATGGAATAGGGTATGCCCCCAGGAGCACTGGAATGGGTGTAATTCAATTAACCTAAGCTCCCTAGAGGAGGAGAAAGAGAAACCCAAATTTAAACCTAAAATGCTAGGAACTATAGTCCAACAATGTAGGAGGCTGGGGATCAAACTCAGTTTGTTCATGTAAAAGGCAAGCACCTTTTCTGCTGTACTATCTTTCTAGCCCCAAGCCTGTGAAATTTTCAGTTCTATATTTTATACTTTATCATTCATTGTTGCTCTATTTCCTAGCTTTAGTGTGAGTTTATGTGAATCATTTACCCACCCAGGACTGCAAACTTGTGCCAAAAAAAGTGGTAAATTTAAAATGTCTTCCTTCTCTTGAATTGTTATCATGTGTCTTTCAAAAGCATAAGAGAAAAGACAGCAACCTAAATGAAACAACTCCCATTTGATATTAATGATGTTTCTGGTTATATATTTTTGGAGACAAGTCTCAGATCTTCATGAACATGGAAAAGGATGATAGATAATTGACAAAAATTTGTCATGGTGAATAAATACTGTTTTAGGAAAACTTCTTTCTTTTCAATGTAAATGAAGCTACCTAAAGCTACCTTCCATGTGCTTCTGACAATGAGGAAGTAGGATTACTTTAAGATATTTGTTTTTTCTCACCCCACCTAATTTTATAGAATTGACTTTTAGTCTTGTTTTGCTGTTTGAGGTTTGGTTGGTCCAAGTGAGTCTTCTAAAAGCCCTAATCTTTACTTCGAGACACTGTGGACCTTGCTACTCTACATGCTGTTACTTCCTCTATACTGCTTTTAAATTTCCCACATTCAGCATTCACCTCACCTGCATACAGTCAGCTATTTTCAATGTAGCTGCACACAGTCCATCGATGTAGTATCTTCTTTTTTGTAAATCTGTTGGCCATTACGTCTTTTAGAACAAACAACTACTGTAAAAGGTGATAATCTCTATACTCAATTGTAAAATGAGAAAATAGAATCTTCTTTCCAGACTTCTTGAACCTCTCCTGTTATGAGGGAGTTTCACCAGAAACATAATATGACCTCACACTCAGGTCAAATTGGGAGTCTTTATTCCAGAAGCCAGCAACCAAGAGAGGACTGGGTCCCAAAGAGCTGGAGCTCTTTTAGCACATACACAAATTTATAAAGCAGAACCCACATCTTAAACAGTAGTGACTACATTGATTAAGGAGCTGTGATCAGCAAATTTAACTACAGAAGCAAAACAAGATAGTAAATGGTTAAACTGACTTATAGTTACAGAGGAAAAATGGTGTTAGAGGTTGTGATTCTGGAATCAGAACAGTTTGTTAGTGGGCTGTGCCTGACTCTTGGAGCCGTGCTGGAGACTAGCAGGGAAATAGAAATAGCATCTCTATGTCAGGAGTCCTTAGCTCATTCCTCAGTATTTCTGCTGCATTCCCTGCCGAGGACTTTAAATTCAGTCATAGAATGATGAAATAAAATCTTGCTTTCTCTTCTTAGTCCCTTCTCCAGACCCAGAATGTTTTACTTTCTATCTGTTAGAAACTTCCATAAAGTATCATTTATCTTTGCTGGGGTAAGGGAAATAGTATTTTTACATTTTTTTTTAAATTCAAGGACCATGATTTAGACAGTTACTGAGAATTGTGCTCCAAGCATATAATGTTCTAAACCAATTCCACCATCAGTGTCAGATTCCCTCTACCAGTGATCCCATGTTTCCTCCAGCCCTCCCACCCCAGCTTGCCACCTTGACAAGTACCTTATAAAGTTTGCTTGTTATGGTTTGTACCTCATGTTTTCAGTGTTGTTGAGTGTGTGGTTTAGATATAGAACTATGCAATTCATGTAATTACCATAATACACAAGGACCCTGAGCCCTGTTCCCCAATTACTTCCCTTTCTCATCTTCTCCTCCCCACATTTGTTTCATTATATGTTCTCTCCAAATTCCGGGGCCAAAGGTGATCTAGGCATCCCCTCTTTAAAACATTGCATTCCCATAACCATTTATTCTTTATACTCAGAGAAATGAGATCATCCTGTGTTTGTCCTTCAAACTTGTTTCACTTAGCATGGCATCTTCCAGTGCCAATCCTGTTGCAACAAATTGTATATCATTGTTCCTTGCAGCTATATAGTAACATTTTCTTATCTATTTACTTGTAAAAATCAATGTGTAATCCTGAAAACTTTATCATAAATTTCTAAAGTCCATATTGAAATGCACAAAAATTCTTTTCTCTCACAATCAATTCTGGCTTTTGTAAATCCAAGTCAGCAGCTCTTCAGTTATGTGTGTGTATTTGTGCATGCACATGTAATTATATAAATATTTGCATATATATAATATACATATATATTGTATATACTATATTATATAATTTTATATATATTATAGAAACTCACTGACATGGAGCAGAGCTGCTACTGGCTCTCTGTGCCCAGCCGCTCATGAGGCACCCGGGAGTGATGGCAGGTTCTAGCCCTGGCCCGCCACCCCAGCAGAGCCTCACAACAAGCCAGACGACCCCCACTCCATGAGGGTCTCATTTTCCACATCCGGACTTCCCCCTCGTCAGAACTCCACCCAGCAGACCAGCCTATTACAGCCCGGCTCGCACGACTGCAATTGGTTGCGCGGTTCATCAATAAATGCTGGATTTGGGGATGACTACAAGAGTATGCTACCCACACAGCAGAGCCTGGCAAGCTACCCGTGTCGTATTTGATATGCCAAATACCAGTAACAATTATAGACCTCATTCCCATGACCTGATGGAATGGTTTGAGGCTCTTTATGTTCCTGGAGCAAGCAGGTCCCCTTAGGCTCTACTTGCATGAGACAGGACATATGGAGATGTTACTGGTGCCCGCTCAAGCAAATGAATGATAAACGGGAAGGTGATAAAGTCTAGATTTATACATTATATAGTTTATATCATATAAAATATCTAGCATATATAATTTATAGACTATAAAGTACGTACATATGTATATGCGTACATATATATATATATATATATATATGTGTGTGTGTGTGTGTGTGTGTGTGTGTATGTAATCACTTCCTTTCCTGCCCCTTGAGGTATTGCAGGTGTGCTGTGGTGCCTGTCTGCATTGGCACGTGGCAGATAGGAAACAGGCTTGTCTATACCCAGGGCTCTGTCCCATGGGCCCTGGATGGTTGATGATCTGACATAGAAAAAGACTGCCCCCCCCGGGATGAACTCAGAGCCACGGCAGAGCCTGGCAAGCTATCATGGTATACTCAATATGCCAAATACAGTAGCAATAATAGATCTCATTCCTAAACAATGGAGACCTTGCTGATTTCCGCTCAAGCAAATCGACGAACAACAGGAAGACAAGTGACAATCACTTACTTTAGATTCAGGAAATAATCAATAATTGCTTTGTTCTCGAACAATATTTTTTCAAGGAAAGTTATCATGGACATTTCAAGGCTGGGGAAGATATACATCACATGAATTATGGCTGTTAGTACTGCATGATCTTAAAGTGGCAACCATTTGTAAAAAGGAAACACAGAAGGAAATAAGGTTGAAGGAGGGCCAATGTTAAAAAATATAGTCCACCTAGAGATAAAACTTATAAAAGAAAAATAATCATAAATTACTTGACATATAATAAACATATTCTAAAACTAGAATAGGGGGAAAATAAATCCAAGGGAAACAAAAATGTAAAATAATACCAATTAGAGGTAACTGAAATCAAAAATAACGGATAAACTTTGATTAGAGCAATAAAATTTATAAACTTCTTTCCAAGTTAAGAGTAATAGTAGTTGTCGGGAATGTCGCGGGGTCCCCGACAGTGTCAGGACAGAGGTTGTCTTCTACCTCTGGGGCGCGGGAGAAAGATGAAAACTCACGAGTCGGTGCAATTCAAAAATGGCTTTTAATAGTACAAAAGCTCTTCCACAGCAATCCAATATAATGAACAAACTCTAGCTCTGGTCGAACTTAGACCATACCAAAGAGCCTAAGTCTCCCCACCAAAGAAGAGGATGTCACCCGAGCTGAGTCCTACCCAGAAGGAGCAAAAGCCAAAGAGCAAAAGGCCAAAACAAAAGCCAAAAGCTGCGGAGCCAAAAAGCTGAAGGCTGAGGAACCAAAAGGCAAAAGGTGAAGGGGGCCTCAAGTCAGCCCCTTATATACCCAAAGTAATCAATCGGGAGGTTTTCATGCGCAACAAAGAACCCTAAACAGAGTGTAGTGCCACCCCTATTGCAGGTATAAACAAGGGTTACACCAAGGACTAATCCCGAGTTATCTCTTATGTAAAACACTGGAGAGAGAGGGGCTGATATAAAGTAATACATCTTAACTTCATGAGCTTCATGTAATCTAGATGGTACCCACAAGGTCCTTATTATCTGCACCAGGGTGATTCTGAGTATCTTGTTCTCGTACTGAAAGGGTCATACTCGCCTGCTTAGAGCAAACTAGTATGATCCTTCCTATAGTCTTCCTTTAGTCTCAGCGTAGCCAGGGTGGTAGTCTCCTGGTAAATTCTAACTGTCCCACGTTGGGTGCAGGGGGTATAAGAGGAGCTGTGCCCAATCTAGAAAACATAGAAGTCTTAGTAGATGTATAAGTCAGAAGTATTCAATCAAGGTGACTTCTGTAACTGCCACACCCTCTAGCAGTGTTTACATAGAAGAGAGTCTCATTAGAATGAACCTTGGCTTAAATAAGATTAAGCTGGGAGTGAGCAAAACAACAAAACTCCCAGATTAGCTAAACATGTCCTCCAACAAGTAGTAAAGCCAGAATTACTCAAATCAACAATAAGATGCAGATCATCACTACTGATTCTAAGAGCATAAAAAAGATAACAATAAAATATCAGAAACAATTGCATGCCTATCAGTTGTTATATTATAGAAAATAGATCAATTCCTCAATGGCAAATTTTAATTGATCTTCATAATTATAAAATTAGGTCTGTACAGATTAAAGTAATGAAAATGATTTCTAAAGATAAAATAAAATACTTGAATCAAATAGCTTTAATAGTCAATTCTACTAAACATTTAAGGTTCAATTGATGTCAGTTCTCTATAGTAGCTTCTATCACTTGATCATTTGATCACTTGAATCCTGTTATTCATCGATTTGTTCGAGCAGGCACCAGTAACATTTCCATTGGACCCTATTACGTGCCAATGTAGCCCAATGGCATCTGGTTCATTCAGGAATATGAAGAGCCTCAAACCGTTCCTTCAGGGTTCTCTGTAGGTGGGCGGCCACATGATCTTTTGACATCCCATGGGATCCAGTCCATAACGGCTCTAGTCCAGCGGTTATCTCCAAATCGCATTACATGTCCAGCCTATCTGATTTTCGATGCCTTGGCAAATGAGACAGCAACCCTGATTCTGGAATAGAGACAGAGGTAAGAACTCCGGATTCCTTCACTCACTTGAGTGAGGCATGATATTCCAAGCATAGCTCTTTCGATTCCTCTCTGGGAGACCCGAATAGCATTCTCATCCTACTTTCATAGGGCCCAGGTCTTGAGGCATATGTTAATGCAGGGAGAATGGTGGAGTCAAAGAGATGTGCCCAAAGCTGGAGGTTCTTTGTCCTTTTAGCTATTTCTTCGATGCCTTTGAAGGCATTCCATGCTGCTCTCTTCCTCCTGCGCAGCTCAGGTTTTAGGTCATTCATCATGTCGATTTCTCGACCTAGGTACACATAACGCTGCCACCCTCGAGAACATCATGAGACAATTAGAATGGGAAGGAATGGGAGTGAAGCTAGATGGTCGGCAACTACACCACCTCCTCTTCTCTGATGACATCATTCTAATAACACCAAACATTAGCCAAGCAGCACAAATGCTGGCTGACTTTGACCAAGAATGTGGAAAGTTAGGTCTATCTATAGCTGGATCTAAAGAAAACTATGTTTATGAAAAATAAACTAGTTCTGGAGGCCCCATTCACTCTCAATAGAACAGACATCTCTGAATGCAGCAGTTATGTGTACCTAGGTTGAGAAGTCAACATGATGAATGACCTAAAACCTGAGCTGCGCAGAAGAAAGAGAGAGGCATGGATTTTCTTCAAAAGCATTGAAGAAATAGCGAAAAAAGACAAAAAACCTCCAGCTCCGAGCACATCTCTTTGACTCTCACTGTTCTCCCTGCATTAACATATGCCTCAGAGATCTGGACCCTAGGAAAGCAGGATGAGAATGCTATTCAGGTCTCCCAAAGAGGAATCGAAAGAGCTATGCTTGGAATATCACGCTTCACTCAAGTGAGAGAAGGAACCGGAGTTCCGACCTCCATCGCTGTTCCAGAGTCAGGGTCGCTGTCTCATTTGTCAAGGCATCGAAAATCAGATGGGCTGGACATGTAATGCGATTTGGAGACAACCGCTGGACTAGAGCCATTACCGACTGGATCCCACAGATGTCAAAAGATCACGTGGCCGCCCACCTACAAGATGGTCAGATTCCTTTTCAAGACCTTGAAGGAACGGTTTGAGGCTCTTCATATTCCTAAAACAACCAGATGCCATTGGGCTACACTGGCTCATGATAGGGTCAAATGGAAATGTTACTGGTGCCTGCTCAAGGAAATTAATGAACAATGGGATGTCTGGTGATCTAGTGATCAAATCTTACTATATAATAGTTTGTAAATAGAGTTTTGTTGAAGAAAGACTACACTTAGATTAGTGGAACCAACTTTATAAACAAGAAATAGTGGTGGGGTTGTTTATGTTGGGTTAGTTCTTTTTGGCCGCCACCCAACTTATTTTTGTCCCCCCCAGTTTTTTTAAGAAATCTATACATATATGTCCATCTGATTTCTGACCAAAAGTCAAGGGAATTCAGTGAAGAAATATCATTAGAGGATACTCTGGACAGCTGAGAAACCAAAATAAAATGTTATTTATTGATTTTGGGGCTATACCTGACCGTGCTCAGGGCTTCTGTATCTGGATTCAGAGATCAATCCTGGTGGACTTTGGAGAACCACATGGGATATCAGGGATCAAACTATTTATGGCTGCTTGCAAAGCAAGTACCCTACTTGATGTAAAAATGCTCTTGTCCGAAACTTTGTTTATTTTATAGGAGTCATTTCCAGCAATGCCTGGGATTGTCTGGGGCCACTCAGCTGAATGTCTTACCAAGTAATCAGGATAGCTTGACTTCTTCCTCGCTTATCTGGATGCCCTTAATGTCCTTTTCTTCTCTGATTGTTATGACAAGTACTTACAGCACTATATTGAATAGAACACTAGCAACTTTTAATATGTTCAAAATATTTTCATTCCAATTCACAATAAGAAAAAAAAACTATTAGTTATAACATGGCAAGGACTCTGTTATCGTTATTAGATGGCTTAAAATAATGTGCTATTACACTTCATGACTCTATTTGTGCTTTTTATTTGCTTTGATTCTCAAAGTCTACTCACCCCACAAGAATATTGCTTCCCATGATTCATGTGCCGCCTCCTCCATTACACCACCTGCACACACATACTAGCAATCTCCTTACCTATATATAAGAGATAATTTTATCTCTTTATTGCTCATTCAACGGCATTGTGCTAATTTTACAAATATCCTTGAGACACTCTTTTTCTCATTTTTATAGTTCCCTAGGAAATATCCTGTTTTCCTTTTTTATTCCCAATATTTTCTGATTTCACTTTCTTTTCAGGAGCCTTTTTTTCTGTATAATTTAGACTAAAGGAAATGAGAATCAAAACAAATCAATGTAGGTCAATCTGAGCTATGAAGAAACTTGAAAAATTAGAACTGATGATTGCTAAGATTTAAACAGTAAGGCATGGAGAGAATGATGATCCAGTCTGGGTAACCCAAGTAAGTAGCCATAGCATTTATTGACATATCGCTTGCCTAAGAGTAGGTTTGCAAATGGGAATGTTTGTTTGGGCCATGCTGAACTTTATGGAAGACGGTTGCTCTGTGGTCTCCTACCTGTCCTACTCACACACAGATTGGAATCATGCTAGTTTCTGATCCAAGCAGAACACCTGATCTAGAATTCGAGCTGCAAATTAATTTGATTTCCTTAGAATCCTGAGTCTACTTGTCTTTTCTTTTATTTAACAGCCTCCTCATATTTTTACTTCTTTCCCTAAAGGGCTCCTTTCTAACATTTCATTAATCACTGACAAATTCCTACATCAAAGGTGCTCAAACTTATTCCATTCACAGAGTCTTTAGTTTTCCAGTGTTTTTGTTTTTGTGGCACCAAAATAAAAATCTAGAAATTTCATCTATTAGGTTGTTGGGTCTAATAATTAAATGTCTGTTTCTTAATAGCCTAGCCCTATAATAAAGAAAAAAGATGTTTTTTTCTTATTCTTAATTATGGACTTAGACTGTGTGAATGTTAGACATCGAACAGCTTCTCACATTTGGAATCAAGTTGGACACAACTACTTTCATGTCCTGCTCTACGACTGACTTTTCTACCATATTTCTTAAAAAAAAAACTCTGAAAACCCAGTTTCATAAAATTGATTTCAGTTAAAGCCATATAGTCTGACCTCTGTGAAGCTGTGAACTACTTCAACTCGTTCATGTGCTATTTCAGAGACATCGAGGGTCACTATACTTCAGTTTTACTTCATTCATGTTGCCATTATTTTTCGTTTATACCACCATTGCCTTTTCTGTGTCATATGCAACGCAATAAGAGAATTTTCCTATTCTGAATCCTGTCCTGCTATTCTTGTTTCACACTGCAGGTAAGGTCATCTTTCAAAACAGGAATCCAGCCTTCATCTCAGGAGAGTTCAAATTCCTTCTCTTCCTGCTTTGGTTTCTGCTTGTTCTCCAGCAGCATTTCTTGTCCAACTCCAATATGTGGCAAATGGTATTCCTTTCTGTTTCAAATGTGCTGAATTCTGGTGTTCTCAAACATCATTCCTTCATTTTGGCATGACGCATATTTTTCATATTCACGAAGCATCTTATTTTTTATATATTTTCTCAGCAATTCCTTTCTGTGAAACAACATTCTGAGGTTCCCATGTTATTCCTTAATTTTTTTTTACATAGCTGTAATTAAGTACCTAATTCAACAGGTTTTTCCCTGAATACTTGTTAAGTCTTTGATAGTAATGATGATTTCATGACCACCTTTATTCTTTGTGTGCCATCATAAAGGAATTATAGGAAGTAATCAGTAATTTGTTAAATGGCTAAAACATTCATAATAAACAGATTATTAAGGTAATTTTACTAGGCACTAGCCTTTATATTAATACTATAAATAAATACAATCAACATATTTCTATCACTGATAGAATTTATGTAATTTATTGAAGAAAATTATTTATATGTATATAAAATTAAGATTTAAATATCATTTGGTGAAATTTTAAAAGATATTCAATGTATTCTGTGCTTTCCTTTTGTTAATACTATTTGGTTATATTGCTCGGAGAATCTAATATAATCTGATTCTTATTTGTAGTAGAATAACTGTTGTATAATTGCATTCCTAAAACACTTAACATATCAATGCATGCATTTTCATGAATTATAAAATTGTGTCCAGTTTTATAATAAAATAAATGTTGACACATTTATTTGAAATTTAAATTAGAAACCTAAGCCTTTTAAAAATAGTTGATATGTAGCCTATAGACTGTGGGGACCTTTGATGATATTTATCTTAATCCCTCTTAGTGACAAGGGTCACATATAGTAGATATTGTATAGAAAGAACATTCCAGATAACTAATTCCCTTACCTTGTGCAAGAGAGAGTTGAAACATGAAAATGTGTTTTATTTCCACCTGGGAGAGTTTATGACTTTTCCCCTAGGCAAAAGCCTGCAGAAAGTTCTTTTCAGCAAAGGGCAAGAATGACTTCACTGCAGTCATTTCTAAAAGGCCAGGAAATCGCTACTCATTTTCCCTTACTACCTTGCTATAGCTACTCCATATTTGAAAAGGTGAAATAAAACTTGATGTGTTTATTTGAGGGTCATGCCAAAGTATTTTTGGACCGATTGCTCTCTGTGCTTTACTGATTTAGTAAGCTATTTTCACTAGTGCTTGTTAAAAGTCTTTGCTACTCCCTCTCTTCCAGATAAGTTTAGATTGAACTGGCAATCCTAAAAAATTCTAATATTTAATTTAACTTAAACTTTTTATACTTTTGTGGGTGTTATGCTTTAGGCAAAATATACATGTAGTATTTTGATACATACTATATTTATTTTGACATAAAACATTGCCAAATGAGTATAGTAAACAAGTCAATTAACATGTATATAAGTATAATTTCACAGAATTATAATTTTTAAGTGTATATATTAGCTTATTGGTTGTAATCATTGTCATTATCAAAAGATCCACTATACCTCTGGAAAATAGGAAAATGTCTGAGTTTCCAGAGACCCCAACATATTTAATTTTTTTGTGGTTCAAGTTCTTATTTTCTGATAATATCTTTTAGGCTTTGAAAAAATCATAAAAGTAAAAGTCAATGGTCGGGAAATGAAGAATTAAAAAGTGAGTTAGGGTGAAGAGTAAATGATTATACACCATGCACAAAAATCAGATCAAAATGGATTCAAGATCTCAGTATCAGACTTGAATCCATAAAGTACATTGAAGAAAATATAGGAAAAACTCTCCATGACATTGAAGCTAAAGGCATCTTCAAAGGTGAAACATCACTAACAAAGCAACTAGAAGAAAAGATAAACATATGGGACTACATGAAACTAAAAAGCTTCTGCACCTCAAAAGAAACAGTGATTAAGATACAAAGGCAGTCCACAGAATGGGAAAGAATATTCACCCAATACCCATATGATAAGGGGTTAATATCCAGGATATATCAGGCACTGGTAGAACTTTACAAGAAGAAAACAAACAACCCCATCAAAAATGGGGAGAAGAAATGAACAGAAACTTCAGCAAGGAAGAAATTCGAATGGCCAAGAAACATATGAAAAAATGCTCATCATCACTAATCATCAGAGAGATGCAAATCAAAGCAACAATGAGATACCACTTTACACCACAGAGACTGGTACATATTCAAAAGAGCAAGAACAACAAGTGCTGGCGTGGATGTGGGGAAAAGGGGACACTCATCCATTGTTGGTGGGAATGCCG
Source organism: Cryptotis parvus (assembly GCA_021461705.1). NCBI lineage: Eukaryota > Metazoa > Chordata > Mammalia > Eulipotyphla > Soricidae > Cryptotis > Cryptotis parvus. Next base: position 43,042 of record JAJIBD010022273.1, on the reverse strand, counting down.
GCTGGTACAGCCTTTCTGGAAAACAATATGGACATTCCTCCAAAGACTAGAAATTGAACTCCCATTTGACCCAGCCATACCACTCCTGGGAATCTACTCTGGGAAACCAAAAATACGCAGCGGAAACACCATCCCTACTTTTATGTTCATAGCAGCATTATTCACAATAGCCAGAATCTGGAAGCAACCAGAGTGCCCGAAAATCGATGACTGGATAAAGAAGCTTTGGTACATCTACACAATGGAATACTATGCAGCTGTTAGGAAAAATGAATTTATAGAATTTGCCTATAAATGGATGGACATGGAGAAGATTATGTTGAGCGAAATTAGCCAGAAGGAGAGAGACAGATACAGAAAGACTGCATTTATCTGTATAACATAAATATATATGTACATATTAAGATGCCAATATCCAAGGTCAAGTGAAACATATATCAGGAGGTCTTGTCAAAGGTGGAAATTATCACAAACGTGTGGGAGTCAGAGGCTAGGTAAGACAGAAAATGGAACAGTGTGTTAACAATTGTCGAGGGTACTAATGCCAACCTAGAACTGAGCATTAAATAGAGGCAAAAGGATACACATGACAACCCTTTAATGTATGTTCTGTAATCCATAGTCTGGAGGTGAAGGAAAAGAGAAAGAGAGAGAAATGGAAAAGAAATAAAGAACCTGCCATGGAGGAGGGCTGGGGGGGGGGGGGGGGGGAACCGGGGACCTTGGTGGTGGGAGATGGGCACTGGTGGCGGGATGGGTGCTGGAACACTGTATGACCAAAACCCAGATATGAACTTTTTAATTGTATATCTTTGTAATTGTAAAATTAAAAAATTTTTAAAAAAAAAAAAAAAGATTAAATGATTATGTTTGGAAGACATATAGCTCTTTTAATAAAGTTATCTGTGATGAAAACTAGTGTAAAGAATCAATTTTGTTTTTCTTTAAATAAAGTCAAACTCTGTTCCTCTTTGGCTGAGTAACAATGAGGGAACACTGTTATGTAGAAACGTGTGAAAGGTCAGCCCAGTGACTATCATGAACAAGCACTTGGTGGTTCACTGGTGGTCAGTGACAGTACACTGCTGTCTGTATCGTTATAAAATATGTACATTTTATAAATATTTGTAAATACTGAACAATTTATAAAAACCATAGGTCAACATATTTGGGGTCTTAACCTTATTTTGGCATAATTTTATATGGACAACAGAATTAGCTGTTATTAAAAATCTGTTATTTGTATTTTGTATTCACCCACTTTCAAATTTTTAGGCAAGTGCTGCTGTTTAGAATTTGCCTTTCCCACTAAATAATATATAGTATAAGATGTTCCTGTGCCCATAGTGGTTCTGTTACTTTGAAGAAAATGATTGTAACAATTTTTAAACATCCCATCAATCACTCTGCTTTAACATAGAAAAATATCATTTGAGATAGTGTGACATGTCTAGCACTAAAAGATAATAATGCAGAAACAATTTTTAAATTGTCATTTAAAACAGTAAAAAGAGATGTTGGGCAAGAAATAAAGTCAAAGGACTTGCTTTTGAAACTGTGTTCTCATTTCTCTTTTCCTTCGAAGATAAAGCAATGTGCTTTATCAGTTTGGAAATCAGTCATTCGTTTAAATAACACAAAGGACTACAAGAGCAGAAGTAGATCTTTTCTGAATTGCATGAGAAACAGCAAGTTAAATTTGCAAAAGTTTTATTGCTTGATATACAATTTATCGGCAGTGGTAAAGTAAAATGTAGTCAAGTCAAAGAAATAAAAAGTGAATTTCATAGATCAAATATTTACTTTAAAACTTATAATGTGTATCTCTCTAAATATATTACATCTGGTAAGTTGCAAATAATTGAATTAATATTTTGAAGTACCCAGATACTGTCACTGTCACTGTTTTTCACTGTCTTCCCATTCATCATCGATTTGCTCGAGCGTGCACCAGTAACATCTCCATATGTTCTGTCTCATGCTATAAGAGCCCAAGCGCATCTGCTTGCTCAGGGAACATAAAGAGCCTCAAACCATTATATTAGGTCATGTGTCGGCCACATGCAAGGCAAACGCCCTACCTGTGGGGCTATCACCCCGCCCCAAAGGGAAGCATGTGGCCCGTGCGGGATCGAACCCGCGACCTTGGCGTTATTAGCACCATGCTCTAACCAACTGAGCTAACCGGCCAGCTGGGAATGACCTAATATAATTAATTCCCATGACCTAATATAATATAATTCCCATGACCTAAAAATATAAATAATTGTTACTGGTATTTGGCATATCAAATATGACACAGGTAGCTTGCCCAGATACTATATTTTAAAAATGATTACCTTTGCGTGTTGGAAATGGATGGTTTCTGAGTTCCATAATTCCATATGTGAGAAGAAAAGTAGAAGCCTGAAGTTAATGTTGGAAAGAGATGTAAACTGCACCTTAAGTGTGCACCTGCAATCTACCTTCTATTCAGCCACACTAATGATGCATGTAAAGTGCAATAATTTTTTTTGTCAATGAACTGAAAATTTAAATAATGTAAATGTTTTTATCATCTTTCTAAGAGCATATTTGGCAGACTTTGTATAAATCTGTTTGAGCTTTAAAAGAAAAAAAATTAAAAATATTATATTCAGAATCAGAATTTGTGTTTTGATGTTGTCAGAGGATGCCTAGCTAAATTTTACAAGTGACTTGCATATTTTATAATTTAATTTTTACTACTTATATACTGTTTTAATTCTGTATTAGTTTTAGCATAAATCCATTAACTTTGAAATTTTTATTTCCTTTTAAGAACTCTATGAGAAAGAAAAGCTCCCAATAGAGATTATAATTATAATGATGATGCAATGGTTTTGCAATGATTATCATGCGATAATCATGATAGCATTATTTTTTTTTTTATTTTAATTTTTTATTATACCACCGTGAAACATACAATTACAAAGGTGTTCATAATTGGTTCTTGGTAATACAGTATACCAGCACCCATCCCTCCACCAGTGCCCCATTTCCACCACCAATGTACCCCGCCCCTCCCCCCCACCCCCAGGCTGCCTTAATAGCAGGTACCCTAGTTTCCTCTATTTCTCTCTGTCTCTCTCTCTCTGTCTCTGCATCTCTCTCCCTCTTCTTTTACACATTGTAACTAGCCCTGCAGATATTTAGAGTTTATCACTTAAGTCTCTTTGTGTATATTCAATGGTGAGTTTTAATCTACCATTGCCGTATCCCACATTTAGTAAAACACTGGTATCTATTTATGTCGTATTAATGAATGCAGTCATTCTATATCTGTCCTTTTCCTTCTGACTAATTTCACTCAGCATGATAGTCTCCATGTCCATCCATTTGCAGGTAAATTTCATAATTTCATCTTTTCTGACAGCCGCATAGTATTCCATAGTGTAGATGAACCACAGTTTCTTTAGCCAGTCCCCTGTTCTCGGGTTGTTTCCAGATTCTAGCTATAGTGAATAGCGCAGAGATGAATAAAGAAGTACAGATAGTGTTCCTGCTATGTGTTTTTCAGTCTCTCGGGTATATTCCCAGGAGTGCTATTGCTGGATCAAATGGGAGCTCAATATCTAGTTTTTGGAGGAATGCCCATATTGTTTTCCAGTCGGCACTCCCACCAACAGTGGATCAGAGTCCCTTTTTCCCCACATCCATGCCAGCACTGGTTGTTCTTGCTGTTTTGGATGTGTGCCAGTCTCTGTGGTGTGAGATGGTACCTCATTGTTGTTTTGATTTGCATCTCCCTGATGATTAAAGATGAAGAGCACTTTTTCATATGCCTTTTGGCCATTCGAATCTCTTCTTTTTTGGAAGCTTCTGTTCATTTCTTCTCCCCATTTTTTGATGGGGTTGGCTGTTTTTTTTCTTGTGGAGTGCTACCAGTGCCTGATATATCCTGGATATTAACCCCTTGTCAGATGGGTATTGGGTGAATATCCTTTCCCACTCTGTGGATTGTCTTTGTATCTTGGTCACTGTTTCCTTTGAGGTGCAGAAGCTTTTCAATTTTATATAATCCCATTTGTTTATCTTTGATTCCATTTTCTTGGTCAGTGGTGTGTCGTCTTTAAAGATACTTTTCGTTTCAATGTCGTAGAGTGTTTCTCCTATGTTTTCTTCGATGTACCTTATAGATTCATGTCTGATGTTGAGATATAGAATCCATTTTGATCTGACTTTTGTGCATGGCGTTAGAAGGAGGTCTAAGTTCATTTTTTACACGTAGCTGCCCAGTTTTCCCAGTACCATTTTGTTGAAGAGGCTTTCTTTGCTCCACGTAATATTTTTTTGCTCCTTTATCGAAGATTAAGTGGCTGTATATTTGAGAATGTGTTTCAGGATACTCAGTTCTATTCCATAGGTCTACGGGTCTGTCTCTATACCAATACCGCACTGTCTTAATTACAACTGCTCTGTAGTAGAGCTTATTTATTATAATTGAGCAATGCATTTTCCACGGTATTTCATTTATGGTCTGTTGGTGGGGAATACAGATCTCTGTCCTTATTTCTTTCTCTGTTCTCAGGGGATGCCCCTGACAAACTCATGGAACAATATTAGGTATTGGAAATCAAATCTAGGTTCACCACATGCAAGATACGTGACCTACCTACTGTACTATCACTCTAGCCCTGACACTTTTGACTTGGTGTACAAAACTACCTCACCTCAACACCACCAAAGTTACCAAAATCCTGTTTTGGGTCAGGGTTTTGATATTTTACCATGCCTTTGTGTCATCTCTAATCCATCGATTCTCTCATTCTGATGTTGTTGGTTGAGACTTTGTATCATTTCAATATCTAAAGAACTTTATTTCATTTATGTGTCACATTTTTCATAAAAAGTAAATATTTTTAATTCATTTTTTTAACTTTGGACCATACCTGGCAGTGCTCAGGGTTTTCTCCTGGTTTTACACGTAGGTATCACTCTTGGCAGGCTCAGGGGATTACTTAGGATTCTGTGCATCAAACCTGGTTCAATCGTGTGCAAGGCAAAATACCTCATCTAATGTATTATCACTCAACCGAGTATTTGTGTATTTTTTGGAAACAAAGTTTCAGGAAGATACCAACATTATTATAAATACAGAAATGATGTAAAGGACCTTTGACCAGGTTAATAAAAATAAATCTTGATATCTATGAGGTATGAATTACATTAGTTCTGCTTCAGTATGTCTCTGATATAATATATCCATTAAGAGAGTAAAAATTATGTGTTCAAACAGATATAAATAGACACTTTACATTCCTACTTTTTTTCTATAGTGCTTTTTGTTCTTTGCTATTAAAGTGATAAAGTAACAATTTGGGCCATAACCTTGCCAAACTTGCTAGTGGGAATAAGTGAATGACTAAATTATTGAAGATAGAATTCTAGGAGTTGAAATGGAGTATATAAACTTTTTCCAGAGCCTCTAAATAGCATTATGTAAAATATGAGAATGAATTTTCTTTTGGATGTTTTAGGATTTTCAGTAATTATAACCCAATTAATATTTTTAAACATTGTCTTGTATCACTTATATCACTTGTCTTCCCGTTGATCATCTATTTGCTGGAACAGGCACCAGTAACATCACCATACGTCTTGTGACATGCTAGTGTAGCCCAAGGGCATCTGCTTGCCCCGGAACATAAAGAGCCTCAAACCATGCCTTCAGGTCATGGGAATGAAGTCTATAATTGTTACTGGTATTTGGCATTCGACATGGGTAGCTTCCCAGGCTCTGCCGTGCGGGTGGGATACTCTTGTAGTCACCTCTAACTTCGAGCATTTATTGATTTAACCTCTAATCTTGAGCATTTATTGATTTAAACATTGACTTCAAAATAATTTTTTCAACCCCTTTGTTCTCATTTCTAATTATCACTCCTTCGCTGTTCTAAGAGTGAGATGTAATGCATCTCACAACATCTTTTGTGTCAGGATGGAAATGGAAGCTGGCAAGTTGGTCTGTGTGATTTGCAGTTACAGAGGGTACACACCAAATAGTTTCTAAACTTGGTTATATTCAGTTATACTCTATAACTGAATTTATTTTTAATTTTTACTGTCTGTTCCACTTTGTCTTTGGAATTTTACTTAAGTTTTGTAGAACTATATTAGAAGATCAGTGTTGGAATATGAAGTCTGATTCAGCTGCCATATCTCTATACTGGGACATGATAAGGTATTCATTTTTTGTTTTCTACTCTAGGTTTCTTTTATTAACTCATCTGGTATAGTCTACCAGTTCCCAATACAGCAATTCGCACTATACACTCCACACTAGAGATATAAAAATTTTATGGATTTAGGTCTATTTCTTTTTCCTTAATAGAGTATTTTCGCTTTTTCAGATGGCAGTAAGCCAAATTCATTCAATATGATGCTTTCCAGATCCAGACACATAGCAGCAAATTACATGATTTCATCTTTTCCTAGAGCTGAGTAGTATTCCTTTGTGTATATGTACCATAGTTTCTTTACTAGTCATCTGTTTCTTAGGTACTTTGGCTTTTTTCCAGATTTTTTTCTATTGTAACTAGCACTGCAATGAATATGGGGCTAAAATGTGTTTTATGAAAAATTTTGGGGCCCTTGGGGTAGATGCCAAGAAATGGAACTGCTGACTAATATGGAAGACTGTTTCCTAATTTTTTTCTTTTTTTCATTTTATTATTTATTTTTTTTATTTATTTATTTATTTTCATATTTTATTATACCACCGTGAGATGTACAATTACAAATAAGTTCATGTTTGAGTTTCAATCTTACAGTGTTCCAGCACCCATCTCTCCACTAGTCAAGCCTGAGTCTTTTTATTTCTAATTTTCTCTCTAAATTAGAATAGACTTTTACGTAGAGGTTGGTTCTCATCCTGACTTCTCATAAAAAAAATGTTTCCTAACTTTTTGAGAAGTGTCCATATTGTTTCATGAAAGGACAGGATCAGTTGGCATTCCCTCCAGCAGTGATCAAGAATTCCATTCTTCACATCCATAAAAACACTGGTTGTTTTGTAGTGTGTGCCAACAGGACTGGGATAAGATCATATCTTACTGTTGTTACAATTTGCATTTTTCTGATAAAGTCATCCAGAATATTTTTCCATCTGTCTTTTGGCCATCTGTATGTCCTCTTTGAGGAACTTTCTGCTCATCTCTTCTCCCCTTGTTTTTGATGATGATGGTTGTATTTTTCTTATAAAATTCTACCAGTGCTTTATATATCTTGGATATTAACTCTTTGTCAGATGAGTGGAAGGAATTCTTCCTCCCAGTCTGCATGCATTCTTTTTATTCTGGCCATTGTTTTATTTCTTAGAGTGTAAGTTTTTTAAATTCGATGTAGTCACTTTTGTTTATCACTGCTGATACTTGCTTTATTTGCTTGGCCAGTTGTGTTGAATCCTGTAAAATTCCTCTAGCAATAATGTCATGGAGTGTTGTCCCTATATTTTCCCCAATATAGTTAATTGAGTCAGGTTTGATATCAAGGCCTTTGATCAATTTTCATTTGATTTTTTGTGTATGATGCTAGTAAGATATCTGATTTATTTATTTTTTCTTTCTAATATGATCAACCAGCTTTCACAATTCCGTTAACATGTTGAAGAGACTTTCCTTGGTCTACTTCATACTTTTTGTTCATTTATAGAAGATTAACTGTCACTATACTAGAGGATCTGTCTCTGAATTTCCAGTTATTTCCATTGATCTGAGAGACTGTCCTTATTCTAGTACCACACTGTTTTAAGGAATTCCCCCAATATTTGAAAGAAAAAATTCCTACATCTCATCATTGCTGGTTAATTTTAACAATAACCAATTATACTGATATTATACTGATCAGTAGTCATAATATGACTACTGATCAGTATAATAGAGAAAGAATGGAAAGAAAAGAAAAGCATACAGATTATAAAGGAAGAAATTTAACTGTCTCAATTCATAGATGATGGGATAGTTTATATAAAATGACATCAAGGATTTAGCTAGCACTTCAAGCCTGTGTTCTCCCTTATACAGGATTTTACTTGCTTGTCTCTATGTAGATTTGCTTGTGTTTTCCATTCTGGAGACACGCTTTAAAGATAGTTTTCACTGAATAAAAACTATCTTGCTTCTTAACATTGTTTCCTAATTAAAAAGTGAGTAAACAAGTATCGGTTGTATCCTGAATTCCCATTGTTGAAACTAGGTAAGTGTGATATATATATAGTCAGTGCAACACGCTTTAGAGGAAATGATACTTTTTTAATGACCTAGATAGAACTTGAGGTGCTTATACTTAAAAGCAGAAGAAATATGGAAGTGAAAGACAATAACTGGATTAATTCATTTGTACAGAACAGCAAATTCAGTGAAGAAAAACTGTAAAACTAACTCAGACTTTTGACAATGTATTGGTCAGTGTAATGGAAAAGGGAAGGAAGACAAAAGGAATGTTACCAAAGGGGTGCTTTGATTTTCTTTTACTGTGATGCCTCTGGAACTTTGGTAGTTTTCATAGAGAAACATAGACATACAGAGGTATGAAGCTATGCTTTCAATTTTATAATATGAGCCCATGGTATAATCAATAAAATTTGTTAAAAAATTTAGTTGTGTTTCTTTGTCTTTGATTCTATATACTATAGAATGAATACAATGAATACACATAAACCAAATTAAGCTATAATTCAACTGCCAACTGCTGAAATTTAGTTGGTATTTATTTTTAACAAATCTAACCATAGTATAACAAAATATTTTAGAAACTAAAAAGTAATGAAACTAACAAAGAAACATTAAACTAAAAGTCATTCCAAGTGAATAATTTGAAAGATTTAGCAAGTAGAAAATACTCCTTGAAAGAGTATCTTTGTAATACAGAGAATACTATCCTAGGATTTATAGTGAGAATAAAGTAAAAAAAAAAATCGAGTAGCTACTCTAAAAACAAAGGATAGAGTAGAATCAATTTATTTAATTTCAAGACTATATGATTTGTAATGGTAATTTTAGTGTCATGCAATGAGAAATTAACTTTAATAGAAGCACTTTACAAAAACAGAACAAAATCTAAAAAAAAGATATAGTATAAATATTGTAATAATAACCAATAAAAACATAGTATTTTGTTGATCTGGTAAACTTTATATGGATTTAAAATGGAGTTTTAATTAGCAACATAACTTCATGCTAATGTGTCTATTAACTGTCTGTAGCACTGGGCAAAATAATGCTGAAGATTAAAAATGAAATATTTCAATGCAACAAACTTTAACTGCAAACAAATTATAATACATTCTTATAATGGAAAATATTGTTTCAAATAATTTTATTAAGTGAATTTGAAGTCATTATTTTTGTTATCTCTTAGAAAACTAATAAATTATAATTCAAGAGCAACTGAAGATTGAGCATAAATTGAAGGTGTAGATGAAATGGTTCTTCATTTTAATGCATCATAAAGATGTCTTTACTACAATTTTGCCTTAATTATTCACATTAAACACATACATTGTATGGCTTGAGTTTATAAACTCAGTGGGAAAAGTTGGCTGTAATTAAATTGCTGTTACTCTATACCACAGTTTGTGATTTCTTTTGGGATTTTCACACATGTTTATTTTCAGGAAGATTTGAGTATTTTAATTAACTGCAACTGGTTTCTGAGAAAATGTACAAGATTCCTAAGTGAATAGAAGAGGCTCTGATGATTACATAAAGTTTTACAATTATTTGTATAATCATCTGACTTAGAAATCCTGAAATACTCTTCTACTTCTATCTACTCTCTTCTGGGTTAATGTGCACTCTCATAAGGCTCCTTCTTCACTGAAAGCAATTTTCTGGGCTATATTATGTTTAGATCATAATATGGTCTAGATCCATTTTCAGTAAAGTTTTTGGTCTTAAAGTACCTTAAATATAATTAAAATAGCACATAGAGTTTTATGTTATATTACTCTAAAAGAACACAGATTCTGAGATTATTAGTTTGAAATATTTACTTTTTCGTTTTATTTTCATATTTGGTAGAATGATTTTAGTTGCCAAGAACCTTTGTTTTCTTTATTCAAACACTAGTTAATATATTTTTAGAGAAATTCAAAAGAATGTTTTTTCTGTCATTATCAATTTTATTTTGTTTTTTAAAGTTAAAGCTACCTGCTACTGAAAGAAACTTTTAAACCGTAAGTGAGTTTTGTGGATTTTTTTTTTTTTTTACCAAAAAGGGAACAGAAAAAGAGTTCTCTACTGGCTTTTAATTGTCACTTGTTTTCCCTTTGTTCAACAATTTGCTTGAGAGGGTGCCAGTAATGTCTCCATTTGTTTGGAATGAGGTCAATTATTATTACTTTTTTTTTCTTTTTGGGTCACACCTGGCGATGCTCAGGGGTTCCTCCTGGCTCTGCACTCAGGAATTACTCCTGAACCCCTGGTTCTGCACTCAGGAATCACGTCTGGCAGTGCTAGGGGGACCATATGGGATGCCAGGGATCTAACCAGGGCCGGAATGGGCCGGCTGAGTGCAAGGCAAACGCCCTACCTGCTGGACTATCGCTCCTGCCCCATTATTACTATTTTTGACATACTGAATACAACATGGGCAGCTTGCCAGGCTCTGCAGAGGCTTTGGGTTCATCCCAGGCTTGTCATTATATTGTGTAATTCATTTCGTGTGAAGATGTTATCCTTTTTAAATTATGTTGACTTATGCTTTACATAAGTGTGGTGTTTGCAAATATGCTTATGAATATGTTTTACAGCAAATGACAAGAGTATTTTCATCACCAGTATGGATGTAGAAATAGAAACTACTCACTCTTATTCCTGTATATCCTTTTACTAAGACAGGTAACAAGAAAAATATCCTTATAGTTTAATGAATAGTGATATAATTCAAAAGTTTGGTTTCTTAATAAAAACTATGCTTTGATTTAATCACATTCATGAGGGTATTTATCTGCCGATTTGAATCAGAATTGATGTTTAATAAATATTGTTCTTGAACATAAACAAAAAGCTACCATTTCAATTGTAGAGAGTGTATGTCTCTTCTTAGATACAACAATATTTACAGTTCAAATTACCATAATAAATAGAGCAAAAAAAAATCCTAGCACGTCACTAGCAGAAATGTTTTATTCTACCTGCAATTACAGTTCAGTGTGGCAGTTCATTTTAACCAGCATTTATCACAAACCCAATGATTCTGGAATGTGGTGTCTCTTATTGAAAATTTTCTGTGTCCCCTACCCTCTTCAATCTCTGTATCTACCAGGAAAATATTTGAGTGTAGTAAAAGCATGACTCCTCTTGAAAAAACAAAATTGTTAATAGGCTATCTAGAATGAATCATTTAGCCATTGGTGGTGTTTGCAAATATGCAAATATGCAAAATATGCAAATATGCAAAAAGGGTTGAATCCCATGATTAGTAGAAGGCAGAGTTTGAAGTAAAAAGGGTTAAGTAAAAACAAGTAGGTTCATAGTTCTTGTATATCCCAAGAATAGAACTTTAGCGTGGATGTCATTTGAGTCATGTAACAGACAGCATATGATAGGAACCGGAACCTAAAGAAAGGGTAAAATTAAAGACTGCAGGATCTTAAAACAAGGTCATGGGGAAAATTTTGTTTTGAATTTTACAACACAATATCTATGTATGCTTGGGGACATTAGAATCACAATTGTGAATCAGGCTTAGGAAATCATATAGGGTACAGAAGTAACCTAGTACATGGGGGGGGTAATAATCACCTACATATTTTATAAATGGTAGAAAAAGGAATAGGCCTCAGAATCTCCTTGTCTCTAATGAGTGCAATCTGCTTTAGTTCATTATTAAAAGCTCAACTGGAAGCATATAGATATTTAAAAGGTCAAGGTGCAAAAGTAAAGTTTCATGTTTTATTATAATCAAGACCTTCTTTATGCTTTAAAAATGTATAAATGTACACCAATGTTTGGGAATAATATTTTTTATGTTACCCATAAATATAGTCACCAGTTTTATCTATTAAAATAGTATGCAGCTATTAAATGGGAATTGAATATATGTATTATCTATACTCACTTTCTGAAACAAATAATTAGCCAACAAGCCAACAATATTCTCATTTCAACGCTTGCTTATAAAATGAAATACCAAGTTTTGTTGTACTATAATCAAAATAGATCTGATTTGTGTATGAGTTAGACCATCATAGGATGGTTTCATGTAAGTTAGAACTTCTCAGGTATAATATGAAACTGGCACTAAAGAGAGCGCATGGAGGCACCAAAGAAAGAGCCAGATCACTAAAGTTTTGTAGGTGGCAAATTACTTAAGAGACTTATCTTGGCAAGCTGCAACATGGGTAGTACACCAAAATTTTAGTTAAGTTATTGAGGCTAGAGGTGACAGTACAGCACATAGAGCACATGTCTTGCATGTGGTCAACCCAAGTTTGATCCCTCACATTGTGTATGGTCCTCTGAGCCCTGCTAGTAGAGAACCCTGAGTACAAAGCCAACACTAAGTCTCAAACATAGCTGAGTGTGATCTCAGCATAAAGCAAAACAAAAAACTAAAAGAAATAAATGAACAAAAACAGTCTCAAGAACAGGATACAGAAGTAATCTAGTACATGGTGGGGGGTAATAATTACCTACATATTTTATAAATGGTAGAAAAAGGAAAGTTTTATACATGAAAGTAGTATACCATTTTATAAATGGTATACAGCTTTCATGGCTGTATTCTTGGGACAGCTGTACACTCATAGAGTACATTCCAAGGGGATGGGGGTCAAGACCACAAAATTATGGATTGAATGTATGGGTCGACTGTCAGTCGTATTTTCTCAATTACCTCTCCAATAATTGGAGCGTATTGCAATATGCAATATTACTGTCACAGAAATCCTAATAATTGTAAATGCTTCCTACAATGAGAAAGTTAATGAGGGAACCTAAGAGAAAAGGGTTGAATCCTGTAGTTAGCATGCACAGTGCTCCAAGTTGGTTACCTGGCATTGTAGCCCCCACTCATTTGTTTGTTTGTTTGTTTTTGCTTTTTGGTCATTTCCAGTGATGCTCAAGAGTTTCTCCTGGCTCTGTGCTCAGGAATTACTCCTGGTGGTGCTTGAGGGACCAGGAACCAAGGGTGCTTGAGCATATTGGATGCTATGGATTGAAACATGGTTTCTACATGCAAGGAGAACAACCCACCCACTGTGTCACTGCTCCAGCCCCAGTCCCCACGTCTAGTACTGTCAGGTTTGACTCTAGTGACTCCATCACTGCAAATACAAAATCACTGTCTTGTTCACTGAACATAAAGACCACACTTCTGAGCTGAACTCACCTCCCCTTATTGTAACTCTTAGTCCCTAAAACCACCTTCAGTAAGTCCTCTAACTCCAAAAAGATTCCAACTGTACACAAAGTAATATTTGCATAGTCCTAGTTCTGCTTAGAGAAAAGAATGAATAGAATAAAGCTGCACAAATGAGAATAAAATATCCTTGTATCACTTGTCTTGCCTTTGTTCATAGATTTGCTCAAGCGGGCACCAGTAATGTCTCCATTAGTTGGGAATGAGGTCCATTACTGTTACTGTTTTTGGCATATTAAATACACCCCGGGTAGCTTGCCAGGCTCTGCCATGGTTCTGGGTTCATCCCAGGGGGCCCAATCCTTTTCTATGTCAGACCATCAACCATCCAGGGCCCACAGGGCAGAGCCCTGGGTGTAGACAAGCCTGTCTCCTGTCTGCCACCTGCTGATAAAGCCATGCACTGCAACCACACCTGTAATACCTTGAGGGGCAGAGAATAAAATAACTCAAGTAAATGTAAAGCAGTTTAAGGTTTCTTTCAATGCAGCCCAGAATAAAAGCAGTCACTTTATTCACAGCATTTATTAATAATTTATTTGCTACTATAGTATAACAAGTCTATTTTGACTTGCTGTTTAGATAAATGGTAATAAATATTAATGATAATAATCTATAATTTGAATTAATTTTCATTATTTTGCAACCAAAAAGAGATGATGGTCTGAAATTGTGGAAACTTTATTTCTGGTTTTCAACAGCTTTGAAAATGCCAATTCTAAATAGCTGTATGCGATAGAGTAGCATAAGCATCCCTGTGGGGAAATATGAATATTGAAATATTTCCTTTCATTTCGGATTTTCATGGATGATGAAAGTGCCTTCAAGGAATGGAGAGGAAAGCTACATAAATAGAATCATAATGGCACAGTAAAACAGCAAATTAATCAGAAAATTTAGATGCAATCTCATTGTTCCATGAAAAAAAGCTCATTTTTTTTTCACTCCTTACTTAATTGCAATGGTTACTGTACTCAATGTCAAATCTTAGGAGATTGTCAATTAATTTAGGAGTGAATGAAAGTGATTTCACATATCAAAATGGAAAAGGCATTTATAGGCGTAAGTTGGAACAATATGACTATTATGCATCATAGGAAGACATTTGCAGTATTAGAGTAGAAACAACTTGGTGTGCTTCAATTTCAAATGACATGCGAGCTTTGCATTATAAATTTTCCCTTTGAGAGAACAAAGAAAGATTCAGTTCTATTCCAGGCTAGCAAATGAACTGACACCGTAATGCTTGTTCTTCGTATTTTAAAAGTTGTTCTGCAAAATGAGGACACTAATGAGCTATTTCTAAATAATAGAGCATTTGCAAGACCATAAAATTGAAAACAAGTTATTATTTTTCCCATAATGTGTATTAATTTGCTACAGTTAGGAAACTTTTAGAACTGTGTATTATTTCTCACTTATCATATTGGCAAAAATAAAAATGTTTGAAACACATTCTGGTGTAGAAATATGGAGAACCAGGCTCTCTGATTAATTGCTGGTAGAGATACTAATTGATAAAACCCTTCTCCAAGGAAACTCTTTAGTGTTTAGTATAAAGACAACATGTCTTTAAGTGTACTTCTTATATCAACAATCCCATTTCATGCTGAAAGACTCAAGATTCATCTTCACAACTATTAAAACAAAACATGGGGCCAGAATGATAGTACAGGGGTTAGTTATGTCCACAGTATGACCCTTGCATCAATAGCTACAGCACTGGAGGCTCCTGAAACAGTGCTAATATATGCCTCCAGGTCCCTAATGCCAGAGGGACCAAATGTGTCACATTCTTGATTCCTTGCAGAGAAATTACCAACTGCATTGAAAATTGCTAAGAGGGATCTTAAACACCACTTTTGAGTGCATAACTTTATAACAACTTCATTTGCAGAAAAAAAGATTTGTAAGAAACATTTGGTACATTGCCAAAAGAAGTATTATCAAATGTAAATTACATCCATATTCAAGAAATTAAAAGGTTTCAATTGTAGCAATATCAGAGCTTGAATAGTCAATATTATTTCAATGGTACCATATCAATTGTAGTAATATTGTAGGTCTCCCTATGGAGACCTACTATATATATATATATATATATATATATATATATATATGTGTGTGTGTGTGTGTGTGTGTGTGTGTGTGTGTTGTGTGTATATGTTTTATGTAAAGATTAAAACCAGAAGTGCTGAACAATATTTATATTGTGTGGGAAAAGAAGAAATGCTATAGATACAAACATTAGACATACATTTGGAGATTTTAAACAAAAAACTAATGAAAATGAATAGCAGAGGCAAGATCATAGTGACTGAGTTTGAGATTGAATTGTTTGCTGAGTATGTTTTTAGACAGTGCTTTTGACCTCTGAATCCTACACATGTTATAGCTTTAAATAATTTCAGTTAAAGTCAGAAAGATACATTTAAAATGAAAAACATAAAAAAAGAAAAACATTATCAAAAATGCCCCCAATATTTTTAGAGACAAATTAGCATGAACATGTTGATCAGCACAAACAAAAAAGCTGACTAAAGATTTAGTAGAGGGGCTTGTGAGATTACAATTGTCTCTTAACATTTAGAAGACAATATAAAACTGAAACTCTCAATAGACAACTTATTTTCCATAAAATTTCATTCAGTATTTCCCCCAGGACTGAGCTGGCAGTGTACGGCATCACCTTTTCTAGTATGTCTCAAAAATGTTGGGTCCGTTTCATTGTAATTAAGATTTCTGTGAAAACATTAAACGATACCCCCTTACATCTCATAAGCTGTGATGAATTCAACTGAATACATTTATGTTCTTACTGTTTTATTTAAAATATCTAGAACTTTTCAATGAGGTCATTGAACAGAAGATAAATAGAATTTGATTACAATACAAAACAGGTGTGTGAATCATCCCCTTTCTCTCATTTAAATTTCTCCTCCATGGTTAGGTAGTATCTTCATGTTTTATACACAGTTTAGCAATCATCAGCCATGACATAGCAGGGTTAAACTCAGCTTTGCACTGATCAAGGTGTCCAACAGATCTCAATCCATGCATGGCTGCTTTCACTGTTTTGGTTTTGTTTGCTTCTTAGGGGACAGGGGTTGTTGGTTTGTTTAGGGTTTACTGGTCACACCAAGTGATACTTAGGATTTACTTTTGGCTGTGTGCTCAGTGATTCTTCCTGGCAAGGTTTGGGGGATGATATGGGATGCAGGGATTGAACCAAGTTAGCCATATAGCTGGCAGACAGGAGACAAGATTGTCTACATCCCCAGGGCTCTGTTCTTGGGCCCTCGATGGTTGATGGTCTGACATAGATAAAAGACTGGGCCACCTGGGATGAACCCAGAGCCATGGCAGAGTCTGGCAATCTACCCATGGTGTATTAAATATGCCAAAACCAATAACAATAATGGACCTCAGTCCCAACGAATGGAGATGTTACTGGCACCCGCTCAAGCAAATTGATGAATGGGTAGACAAGTGACAAGTAACAAGCCACATGCAAGACGAGCGCACTACCCACTATACTGTTCCTCCAGTTCTCAGAATGTTTCTTTTATACTATCAGACCTACAATTTTCCAAGATGAAGTTTTAAAAGTAGTTGTCCTGGCCTCCTAGGTTCTTCTGTTCTTATTCCACTTATCACTTCAATCACTGTAGTGATTATATTCTCAGCCCTCCTCTATATTCTCTCCTGTAGTTGCACTAAACTATTCTCCATTTGGGCTCTTGTGCTAACTCTCTCTGACTAAAAATATTTGGTTTTTTTTCCTTCATACTTATTAAGATTGTCCTTTTCTGTTTGTGTATGAGAGCATCTAAGAATGTGCTGGTACTTTTTACCTAAACCTTTATAATAGGTAATTCTATTTATGATGTTAGAACATTTTGAAGTTTGCTTGAAACAATTCATGATTTAAGATATCTCTTAGGTAATTTCCAAGACCTGAAGTTATCCTGTCTCACTACCTCTTGCTGACAACTGCTTCGCTTTTCCCTACAAAACAAATAAAAAGTGGTTTTCTAAGACGATTACACAACTCCTTTAAAAATCCTTCTATTTGCTATACGTTCCACAATTTAGGAAATTTAATGCTATCAACTCAATAAAAAGAAGAAATTACCCTAATTTCCCCCTCAAATGGGGAAATCATTGATTTTTTCAACTACCGAAATTAAGACATAGGGACTGGAGAGATAGCACAGCAGGTAGGTAGCTCATCTTACATGCTACCAACCCGAATTTATTTATTTATTTATTTATTTTTTGCTTTTTGGGTCACACCCGCGATGCTCAGGGGTTTCTCCTGGCTCTGCACTCAGGACTTAACTCCTGGCGGTGCTCGGAGGACCATATGGGATGCCGGGATCGAACCCGGGCAGGCATGGGCCGGCCACGTGCAAGGCAAACGCCCGCCCGGCTGGGCTATCGCTCCGGCCCCGCAACCCGAATTTAATTTACTGTACCCGCTATGGTCTTCTGAGACTTTCCAGGAGTGATACCTGAGTACAGATGTCGGGGAATGGCCGCGGGGGTCCCCGACAGTGTCGGGACTGAAGTTCTCTTCTACCTCCGAGGATGCCGGGAGAACAGATGAAGACTCACGAGTCCGGTGCAGTTCCAAAAAAGGCTTTTAATAGTACCAAAGCTCTTCCATAAGAATCCAATATAATAAACAAGCTCTAGCTCTGGTCCGAACTTAGACCATACAAGAGATCCTAAGTCTCCCACCAAAGAGAGAGGATCTCACCCCGAGCTGAGTCCTACCCAGAAGAAGGAGCAAAAGGCCAAAGAGCAAAAAGCAAAAGCAAAAGGCTGAGGAGCCAAAAGCTGAAAGCTAAAAGGCCCAAAAGATAAAAGTGAAGGGGCCTCAAGTTAGCCCCTTACATACACCAAAGTAATCCAATTGGGAGGGTCAGGTCAACAAAGAACTCTAAACAGAGTGTAGTGCCACACCCTATTGCAGGTATAAACAAAGGTTATGTCAAGGTCTAACCTTTCTACCAAGATTATCTCTTATGTAAAACACTGGAGAGAGGGGGCTGATATAAAGTAATACATCTTAACTTCATGAGCTTCATGTAATCTAGATGGTACCCACAAGGTCCTTCTTATTATTATCTGCACCAGGGTGATTCTGAGTATCTTGTTCTAATGTACTGAAAGGGTCACACTCGCCTGCTTAGAGCAAACTAGTATGATCCTTCCTATAGTCTTCTTATAGTCTCAGCGTAGCCAGGGTGGTAGTCTCCTGATAAATTCTAACTGTCCCACGTTGGGTGCAGTGGGTATAAAGAGGAGCTGTGCCCAATCTAGAAAACATAGAAGTCTTAGTAGATGTATAAGTCAGAAGTTATTCAATCAAGGTGACTTCTGTAACTGCCACACCCTCTAGCAGTGTGTACATAAAAGAGAGGTCTCATTAGAATGAACCTTGACTTAAATAGATTAAGCTGGGAGTGGGCAAAACAACAAAACTCCCAGAATAGCTAAACCTGTCCTCCAACATACAGAGCTAGGAACTAGTCCTGAAAATATCTGGGTGTTCCCCCAAAAAAATAAGAAACACAAAAATGTTAACATCTTGTCGGGCGCTCTGCCGGGGTCCCCGACAGTGCCGGAAGCGAGTTCCCTTCTACCTCCAAAGCCAGCGAGGAACGGATGAAAACTCAGGAATCCGATGCAGTTTTAAAAGGCTTTACTTATCACAGGTTCAGGCATACAAATCAGCAAAAGGAAAAGCCCGGTGCTTAGGATTCCAGGCTAGAACCCCAGCCACCTGTAGGCCAAGATGGCGGCCACCACGTGTAAAGGCCCTGTAAAGAGGAGACAAAGACAAGACTTCCAAGAAGGGTGAGCGCTCACAGAGAGCCCAAAAGAAGCGCCTGAGAGAGGAAACCAGCTAGTTTATACCCCTGCAACTCAGACCTTCCTCCCACTGTTATGGAAAGCAGGGAGGGTCAAATGCCCCTAGGTAATCCCTCCCTGCACCTCACCTAGGCCCTTTAGTCTGCTAATGTTTTGAGCCAAGATCTGCCTGGAAATGCCTTTATAGGGTAGAGAAGGGGGTTTCTGAGATGGCATGTCTCTGTACCAAAGACTAATACTAATGCCAGTTAAATATTTCTCCAAGCCTTCACAAGTCTCTTCTACTTCATTGTAGTTTTGTATTTTAGTTGCCTTTGAGTATATCCGGGAGCCATGCTTGTTTGCTTGGAAGCAAACAGCATTTCTCTCTGGTCTAATTACCGGGGGGGTCCTGCGTGGCCAGGCTAATATGCTGGTAAGATCTAGCTAGTCCCACGATGATTGTGGTAGCATGGGAGAATATTTATACCAGCTAGTACAGCATACATGGTCAGATAAACTGCCACATTTAGACTACCCCTTTATCTACGAAGTGATTTGCAGGAGGCAATACAGAGCAGATGCAGCGGCCTTTAGGAGTCCTGCAACAACATCTAAATTTGAAAGAAATGTTCTCTCTTTATATGAAGAAGTATTATGTTTTTCTTTCAGTGGAAAAGATCTATGGCCCAAAAACAGAGAGCAGGGTTTATAGCTTGCACAAATTTCAAGGTCTTATGAACTTTTTCACCTTCATACACTACTCTGTATAAATGACAGTATTAGTGATGGCTATGATTCTACAGTTAGACTGTTCTTCTGACCAATTTTTCTATTAAAATTGTGTCATTCTAATGCGTTAAAATTCAAGTAAAATAATGCGTGAAGTCAAAAACCTTAGTCAGTGAAAAATTAATTTGAATCAATTTACTCCCTGAAGGAACTGTTGAGGTCAGAGTGAATATGTAGGTCATTTTATCGGCTAGGAGGAAGTACATATTTAATTGAGCAAATGAGACAGAGAATGGAAAACTCTTATATGCCAAGTCATATTGAAAAGCATAATATTTTTATTGCTGTAACTTGGATATTTGTCTCTTCACAAATTCACATAAAATTCATATTAAAATCCTCAAGGTCATGCTATTAAGAGGTAGCATTATGGGGATTGATGAAGACAGAGACTCAATGGTAGTATAATAGAAGAATTTTCTTTGTTCCCTTATTGTATGAGAACAAGATGAAAATATGGTCTTTAAGTTAGAATTAGAACTAGACTTTCACCAAATACTGAATCTGCCACAGTCAGCCTCCACAACTCAAAAACTTTATTTCTGATTTTTTTTATAACCCAGTTATTCTAAGGTGTCTACTTATAACAATCCACATAGGTCTAATGTATTTTTGATATCTGTCATAAAAGAACCATATTTCTAGGACACTATATAAATAAGGATATCCAAATAACTTGCTTTGTATAGTGTTGGAGGACATGTTTAGCTATTCTGGGAGTTTTGTTGTTTTGCTCACTCCCAGCTTAATCTTATTTAAGCCAATGTTCATTCTAATGAGATCTCTCTTCTATGTAAACACTGCTAGAGGGTGTGGCAGTTACAGAAGTCACCTTGATTGAATAACTTCTGACTTATACATCTACTAAGATGTTTTCTAGATTGGGCACAGCTCCTCTTTATACCCACTGCACCCAACGTGGGACAGTTAGAATTTACCAGGAGACTACCACCCTGGCTACGCTGAGACTGAAAGGAAGACTATAGGAAGGATCATACTAGTTTGCTCTAAGCAGGCGAGTGTGACCCTTTCAGTACATTAGAACAAGATACTCAGAATCACCCTGGTGCAGATAATAATAAGAAGGACCTTGTGGGTACCATCTAGATTACATGAAGCTCATGAAGTTAAGATGTATTACTTTATATCAGCCCCCTCTCTCTCCAGTGTTTTACATAAGAGATAATCTCAGGATTAGTCCTTGGTGTAACCTTTGTTTATACCTGCAATAGGGTGTGGCACTACACTCTGTTTAGGGTTCTTTGTTGGCATGACAACCTCCCGATTGGATTACTTTGGTGTATATAAGGGGCTGACTTGAGGCCCCTTCACCTTTGCCTTTTGGTTCCTCAGCCTTCAGCTTTTGGCTCCTGCAGCTTTTGGCTTTTGGCTTTGGCCTTTTGCTCTTTGGCCTTTTGCTCCTTCTGGGTAGGACTCAGCTCGGGTGACATCCTCTCTCTTTGGTGGGAGACTTAGGTTCTTTTGTATGATCTAAGTTCTGACCAGAGCTAGAGTTTGTTCATTATATTGGATTGCTGTGGAAGAGCTTTTGTACTATTAAAAGCCATTTTTGGAACTGCACCGACTCGTGAGTTTTCATCTTTCTCCCGGCGTCCTCGGAGGTAGAAGACAACCTCTGTCCTGACACTGTCGGGGACCCGGCGACGTCCCTGACAGTATAGTTATCTTGTCACCAAAGTAAAATTTATGTGATATCTTACTACTGATTTTGAGTGCTGAGGTATGGAGTGACGCATGTTGTTTCTTCTTTACTCCAAGTATACACAAAGAATGCTTGTAAATAGAGAAAAAAAATGAAACCAGTCTCAGTACCTTCTTCTTCCAGTAGTGACTTTTGGACTATTTAATGCCATTTTTTGCTACAATAACAGTACAAATAAAATAACCCTTTCGGGCCGAAGAGATAGCCCAGCAGGTAGGGCGTTTGCCTTGCGCTGGCGGCCCATGCCGGCCCTGGTTCTATCCCTGGCATCCCATATGGCCCCCCGAGCACCGCCTGGAATAATTCCTGAGTGCAAAGCCAGGAGTAATCCCTGAGCATTGCCGGGTATTACCCTAAAAAGCAAAAAAAAAACAAAATTACCCTTTCACTTCAACTTCTTTTGGTGGGTAGCATAATATTTTGAAGATTTTATCATAAAAGTAAAATGTTAGGGAAAGCTCACATACCAATTGCTATGTGATGATAATTCTCCCCTAAGTTCCTCTAAAACAAATATACTATCAAACAAATATCATGCTATCCCTATGTTCCTCTCTGACTGGCCTTGCATGCTTTCTTTCATTAGTACCAGCTAGATATGATTTGAACATTTCCTTCCTTCCTTGGCCTAGAGTCTTTCTTTTGGCTGAAAGTCTTTTTTGACCCAGCACCCCCCTTTACTCTCTTTGGGTCTTTCTCTTGAGTGATTTCATTGGAAATACTTTCCCTAAGCTTAATTACTCACCCGGTATTTTTTTCCTGCTTTCCTGGTCTACACATAGAATGTAATGCAAAGCATATTCATCCTCAAACTTCATCCCAGAGCAGTGAAAGCAGACTTTCTGCTGATGTAACCTTCGTGATGGCATTTTTAAAAGGGCTTTCAGGAACTCTTAGTACTTCTGAACTAGAGTCTAGTACAAGTGTCCAACTTGGTATATAAGGCTATTTAATGTTTACCCCCTGCATGTAAACAGGATTGAGCTTGTTTTATAATACACATCATTCTACTCATAAATTCACTCCCTGCTACGAAACTCTTCAGATTTTCTTACCCAACAGTGTTTTCACTTTAACTTGATCACTTGATCACTTGACTGAATCCCATTATTTATGGATTTGCTCAAGTGGGCACCAGTAACATTTCCATTTGACCCTATCAAATATATATAATAATAAAAAATGTTTTCACTTTAACTACAAATATTTTTATTTCCAAATAAATACCATATTTGTTTTAAGGTAAGGTCAATGATTAGTGCCTTATTCTTTCTTGTTTCATTAGCTAGATATGTTTCTACCATCTTCACATTCATTCCTTACATTCTTCACATTCATTCAATCAGTATGGTCAAGTGAATCATACTTTAGGGCACATTCAGGTTTCGCCATGTTATATCAGATGCTTCTGGAATTCTGAAGTTTCTTTTCTAGACAAAGAATAAAAATAAGGTTCAAGTTCTTGGAAGAGACCCAAGAAAGTGAGAATCTGATGTTTTAATTGGCTTTGTGGGAAATCCATACCACCATTACAGCAGACCTACAAATGATGGCTACGCTTTTATTCATCAATGTTCCTTACAGAAGTGATTTCTTAAAGGGAATGATGCTGAGTAATTCAATAGGTAGCTAACTATTGACTGAAAATGACTCAAAAAAGATGTGAATAAGTCACAGGAAGGCTTGCTCAACCCTACAAGGTTGTTCTCTCCTCGAGAACAAATGAAAACTAATTGGATAAAGAAGACATAGAGTTATGGCAACTTCACTCTTTCATATCAGAAATTCTACCTTGTTACTTTCTCATCTTTCCTTCTGTTCATCACTCCCCACCCACCTTGCATGCAAGCTCTATCTTTCAGTGATAGGGGTAAAAAGGAGTGATAGGAATGCTGTTTGGCTTAGCAGCAGGTTACAGTGTAATCTATATATATACATTCATAAAGTTTTCGTCAAAATCACTAGTTCAGCTTGTAAAAAAGGTAAGTTTAGAAGCTCCTCATTAGATTCTAAAATCAGGATCATGAAAGAGAAACCTCAGGACTCTGAAACTTTAATAACCCTTATGTATCATCCCCCCAAAAATGAGAAAATCTCATTTTAACGGAGACTTTGTATGCAGAGCCTACCTTATATTAGTATCTGTATTGGATTTTTCTAGTATAGGACACCCCCTCCTCCAGGTTGTGAAATACTTTACAAGAAATTGTTTTCAAAGTTATTAGATGCATACAACTCAAGACAAAGCTCTGTGTCACAGTGCTCTGTAAGGCTTCTTCACCACCCTACACCAATACCTTGTACAATTACTGAGCTAAGTAGGTGCTTGTTATGTTTTAATAAATTAAAAAAGAGAGACCAGCATTTTCTGGTGGAAGGAGGAATAATTGTCATGTATGACATGAAAGCAAGAGTCACTAAGAACATAGTGAAATTTGTAATAACCAAGATTTGCTGTAGGATATCTGCTAAGGAATAAAAGAAGGAGATTTTTGAAAGAATGCAAATGTATCTTCTCTAGAACAAATGAAAATTATTCAGAGAAAGAAAACATATTTCAATCACTCATAAACATTTGTGAAAGAAAGCCCCTCATTTCTGCTAAGAATAGGTATAAGACCTAAAGATGGAACAGAGGAGATGTTAATTTATATCCTTTATAGAGGAATATTAAAAACCCAAAATGTGGTAATTCTGCATTCCTGACTCACAAAAAAGATTCAGTTTTGCCAGTATGCTTATTTGTGAAGGAAAGAAAATTAACCATGGTAGATTTTAGGTTTCTGTTGTTAGAATGCAGGCAACAAGGCAACCAAGTTAATTAGGTAAGCTTTGTTCTTCTACCAAATTCAGTCAAGTCTTCTTGAACTCTGGTCTATAACTCTGGAATCTCTGAGAAAATTCATTGCACTACATATTTTTAAGGGTTTGGCAGAACACATAGTAATATTTGTTGAGTCAGGTGTGTGGAGTAGATTTAAAGCACACTGCAGGGTATTAATGAAGTCTTGAGAACTATTTTGACATAAACCTGAGTAATTATAATTATAGACCTCATTTCAATGACCTGTATGAATTGTTTAAGGTTCTTTGTGTTCCTGGAGCGAGCAGATGCCCTTCGGCTATACTAGCACATGACTGGATGTATAGAGATGTTACTGGTACCTGCTTGAGCAAATGGATGAACAATGGGAAGACAAGTGATACAAGTGAAGTGATATATCTCTTAGTGAGAACATGAATTCAGCTTCACAGGCTTATCTTAAGTACTACCTTTAAACTAAATTAATATATTATAAAGTATTACAGTTAGTAAGAAAAAATATTGCCTAAAATTTGATAAAAAAATAAAATATTTAAAAATCCAACGATCTGTTTATGTTAAATAATAACTGAAATTCAGAAGAAAATCATCTCTGGATATTTGAAAAACAAGATAAAGTTATAAAGTGTGGTAATTGTTAAATAGCATTAATCAAATGTTCTTGTGTAATTTGTTTTTAAAAACTTCCTATAGCATTTATCAAATCTTCATAAATCATGTTAACAGACAAGTTTCCCAAGAAGGAAATCGCATGTGGTAGTAGAGCAGTACAGAAAATGAGGCACTAAATTCTTTCCAGGACAGAAATGTAGGCCAGCTTCTGTTCTTCAACTCTGCATACCAAACATCCTGATGGAAGTAATAGCTAACACATGAATTCAAGCAAAATATGGTTTCTGATCTATATGAGTTTAGGTTTTGTACATTACTTACTGATTCATCCCTAGGGTCTACCTCAGTACCTGCTGCATGTAATAGCTCAAAGTTCAATAAAATGTTTATTGATTTGAACCAAATTTTATAAGAGAAACACCATTGTTTTATGTTTGGCTTTGATAAAAAATTTTTCAAAGTACTTATTAACTCTATATGATATAATTTAAGAGAATATTGAGACAGATTCTTCATTCTGATACTTGGACTCAAAACTGTGTTTCAATTTTCTGATAATGCTGTGCCTTTCTTATTTACAGATCAACTTTGCTATAAAAAATTTGTAAGCATTTTCTCTAGTTTTCCATTTTCTCTAGTGCATCTTAATACTTTAGTTTGCTCAATATTTACAGCATGGGTAGTATATGAAATTGTTTTATTAATTAGAAAGAATTAAAGTCAATTCTAGAGACAAATATTTCAGCACCTAGTGGGAGGAACATAATTATAAGGAATTTCTTATAATTCCAGTATAGACTGTGTGAATGTTTGAGGTATAATGAACTAAGTATTTAATAAGCAAGCATATTCCCTAAACAGGATGCCTTAAAAGCATGAATAAAAAAGGAGACATTTTGGATCAGTGAAACAAATTAAAGGGCTAGAGCACATGCTGCATGTAGGATGGCCAGGTTCAATCCCTAACACTTCATTTTCGCTCTGGTAGCTCCTGAGCCCTGCTTAGTAATCCCCAAAAGTGAAAGAAGAGAGAAGAGGAGGAAAAAGAGGAGACTATAAGAAACACTTTGAGGTGGGAACAATACTAGAATAGGTTATTGAAATTTTTTTTTTATTTGGAGTGACTCTGAAATGTCTACTAGGAGACTTGGAGGCCCTTTATAGCATTTCTCAGC
This sequence comes from Cryptotis parvus, assembly GCA_021461705.1. NCBI lineage: Eukaryota > Metazoa > Chordata > Mammalia > Eulipotyphla > Soricidae > Cryptotis > Cryptotis parvus. Next base: position 16,674 of record JAJIBD010022273.1, on the reverse strand, counting down.
CAACTGGTTGGTGGTTCAATGTCAAGCCGAGGACACAGGGCTTATGCTCAGTTCCTTTGGTGCTGAGGGATACCCAAGTCGCCCAGACTGTGCTCAGGGAACCACTGGGCCTGCACACAACAATGTTTAGGAAACCATGTGGTGCCAAAGATGCACTTGGGGTTGGCCACATACAAGGCATGTTCAGCTTGCCAACCCCAAACCATAAAATACAAACCCATACAATACATAAATACCCATAAAATACAAAAGCCTAGAGGCTGCAAAATTGAGTAAGTCAGACCAACTACAGCAATTCTTGATGTGGCAGAGTGGCCAGGTGCACATAGACATTGCTTTTCCACGAGTGCCAGAGAATAGGAGAGGAGTAGAGTTACTTGCCTTGCACAAAACCAACCCAGGTTTTTTCCCAGGTGCTACATATAGCTCCCTAAGAACTCCAGAGCATAAAGAGAGAAATATCACTGAAAACTGTAGGGTGCTGCCCAACACTTCCCAATTGTTTGTAGATTAGTATGATGCACTAATAACATGTTTCTGAAGAAACACCTCATTGCTGTATTCATGAGAATGGGTTAATCTAATGCTAAATAACTTTCTTAACATTATTTTTTGAAAGAGAGAATGTTCGGGCCGGAGCGATAGCCCAGCGGGTAGGGCGCTTTGCCTTGCGCGCGGCCAGCCTGTGCAGGCCTGGTTCGGTCCCCGCATACCATATGGTCCCCTGAGCACCGCCAGGAGTAATTCCTGAGTGCAGAGCCAGGAGAAACCCCGTGCATTGCCGAGGTGTGACCCAAAAAAACAAAAAAAAGAGAGAGAGAGAATGTTTAAGAACGTTTATGACAGCAGATGTGTAGAGCTGGTGGCATGCTCAGGGATGCTCTGTATTACACCCTTTATGTAATAAGCATGTGTTGTAGGAGAGCTATGCAGCACAAAGCTCCAGGCTCTTTATTTCACATTCCCAATCACAGTCTATAAAATCCCCACCCCTCGTCTCATGGGGAATAAATTGGTGAATAATTTGAAGCATACATAAGTTGAAAAGTTTATCAGGGATTATATAAGGAGTAGAAATCAAATATGTTCTAACTAATGGAACAAACCTTACTTTGCATACATGTTTTCAGAAGCTCACAATCATAAACACAGGTGAATCTGTTTTCATATTGGTTCAGATTTTTATTAAAGGCCTACCCAATAACCAAATATTTAAAGATAATGAAAATATTATGATAAATAAGCTTATTTTAATTTTTCTTTTTTTGCAAAACATAAAGTGTTGTTCCCCACAGACCTTTTTTAATGCGTTTCGTACCATTGGGATGCAGATGATTCATAAATATGTTAAATTATAATGACCTTCCTTTCTGCTTTTACAGTCATTGCTTATTTATATTAGATAAAATGCACTATCTTACATGAACATAAATCCTAAATGAGAATGCTTTTATCGACATTAGGAGGTGTCTTGTGGAAGGACTTGGCTATTATCTATTCTCCATGTATAAATACTATATGAAAGAAGTTTAACAACCTACTTTAAATTTTTAACCATTTGACCATTTGAAGCCTTTTAAATGAATTTCAATTAGTTTTTATTTCATTATATTTTAATTCTTTCAATATTGATATACTATTTTTTTTTTTTTTTGCTTTTTAGATCACAGCCAGCAATGCTCAGGGGTTTCTCCTGGCTCTGCACTCAGGAATTACTCCTGGCAGTGCTCGGGGACCGTATGGGATGCCGGGATCGAACCCGAGCCAGCCCAGGCCGGTAACATGCAAGGCAAATGACCTACCCGCTGGGCTATCGCTCCGGCCCCTGATATAATATTTTTATCTTACTAGAATGTGGAGCATAGATCTGTGAATAATTGGTGACAAGCCCTTCAAGCAAGCTACACTGAAGTTACAGTTCCTAGGAAAGGCCCTCAGTTTTACACCAAGCTTAATAATTATTAAGATCAAATATAGAGAAAATTGTTTTAAGTGTAAAGAAAGAATGTTTTCTAGAAGAAGTCTTGCTTAAACTCAGTCTTGCAAAGACCCCTACTCCAGGGGAAAAGGAAGGAGTGAATGACAGTGAAGTTGCTGGTGGTAGAATGAACTAGAGGTAAGAAAGTATAACAAATGTATAGAATGTAATTAAATTCACTATTGTTAAAAAATTGAAGAGTTGGAGAGAGCGTAAGGGTTAAGTCACTTGCCTTGCAAGTAGTCAACTAGGGTTCAATCCTTCAACACTGCATGTGGTCTTTTAAACACTGTTGGGAATTATACTTGAGCACTGAGGCAGGAACAAGACCTGAGCTGTTCCAAGTATAGGGAAAAATCAGAACAAAGGCATTGACAATGGATGAGTACTGCAGCTTTAGACAGAATTCAAGTGGCAGAATTCAGGTATTTTTTAAGCCATTTAAAGGCACTTAGCTATATTGCATCAGTTAGAAGCTTTGAAAGTCATTCAAAGCTTTAGATAGGGCAATTCTATACTCAGGAATATCATAAGCTACAAAGTGGGAAATGTGTTGCAAGAGGAAAGAATACTAGGCAGAAATGGTATTTTGATCATACTTCAGAGAGTTAGTAGATGCTTCTATTACTTTAGGTCCCAGAAACTGCAATAAAAATGGGCATCAATTGAAGTGCTAAGATTGGATAATAGATTCAGTATTGGGAAGTTTCAAAAGAAACGTTCAGGATCAGAAACAGTGACACCAAAATAAAAGGTAATGCCTTCTATTGAGTTGGGGAATGTTGAAGGGAAAGGGTATTTGTTTGCATTTAGTCTGATGGAAGAATGAGTTAAATTTGGCCTATAATGAGTTTGAAGAGCTCCAACTGATTGCAAACAAAGTGCCTCACAATACATTGAGATATAGACAGGAGGTTACTCATAGAAGAGGTATCACAGAGAAGTGTTCAGAAGAATAACAATAGTGAAACCATAAAATGATCCTAAGAAATTAAGCACTGTTTAATATCAAATATCAATGAACACTATTCATGATACTATAGAATATTTAGAAACAAAAAGTAATTGTCCTTTGCAAAGTCGCTTGCTCATGGATGATAAACTGCATTAAAACTCATTTGTGCTGCAACAAGAACTTCTAGGTTTTTATTTTAAGTTAAGAAGCTGTAGCCAGATGTGTAGGTAAGTAATCTGGTCTATAAGTTGGTTATTAGAAGTGAGGAAAGAGCAGTGACTAGAAAGGATGAGTTAAACAGAGGAGATGACTTAATTTATTTTTATTTACTAAATTGGGAGAGATCTAAGAAAGTTAAATATAATGGAAAGGGCTCAGTGGAGATAGAATGGAAATCCAGTGGAATCCTTAGATTAATAATGAAGTAATGGAGATGGAAGGGGTTGTAACTTTGTTGTATAGTAGCCATCAGTATATCTCTAAATAGTGGCGCTATCCTCAAACATGAAGAAAATTAGAATTCCACTTTAAACCGAGGTAACCAAAATAGAGTTGAATGCACAAAATACATAAGAAGTAAAACAAGGATTCTAGACAGTCTAACTGCAGTCTTGTGATTTTTGTCTGCTAAGCTGGGTTAATGTGTAGTAACATCAAATATATTTGGCATTTGAAAATATTTCTTCAAACTCCTGACTTAATAAATGTCTTAAAAGTAATGTCTGAAGGATAGTAGCTTTGCTGTGCCCTGAGTTAATGGATATTCCTGAAACTAAGAGATCCAGATGAAAATTTGATTACCATTCTTATACATACATGCATATTTTAAAATGTTTTCAAATACCTAGTGGTGTATGAATAAATCATTATGGTATTTATCGCATCTTTTCTAAGTGAATAAAGAAAAATAAAACTTGCCTTTGTTTTAAATCTTCCTTGTTCAGATTTCAGCAATTTTGTGTTGTACTTTTTAATAAGTTGCTCTTATTGTATTAATAACTTGTGCATGCATATTTTAATGAGATTCCATTTAAACACTTTTCTTTCATGGTAAATTAAGAATTTTATATTCCCTAATATGGAAACCTATTATAAACTTTTCAATTCATATCCCATTTAAATATTTCATATAGGAAGCACAAGGAGCTAGTATTACCTGTAAATTATATAGAAAAAGCACATATAGCTTTCCAAATACATATCTATTTTGGCTTAGAATAACAGCAAAAGCATATCAAATATTGCCAAAATGGGAGAATACAAATTTTAAATCTGCTACACTTATGTTTTAGAATATTTATCATAAAGTTTCATTATTCTTCAGGATGAGAATTAGAGCTTAACTTTGGCTTATTAAGCCATGCTGCTCTATTATTCTATGGTCATGATTAGCAAGCAATAACACTGTATTCCTCTAGAAGTGAGGTATTATAGCATGTGCTTTTGGGTAGTCTGGAAGGACAAGGTTTGGTCCAGACCCAATGGTGCCAGAGACTACTCCTGACTCTGCTCAAGGAACCCAGCCCTGAGTGCAGGCAGAATGTCAAACAACCTTTGTTATATCTCTTCAGCCCCATATATGAAGTATTTCTTCAAGTCAACAGGATCTTTGCCCCTGAAGACAATTAGAAAAATTACTCATACACATTCCATGCTTATCATCACCAAAGGAACATCGGTGGCCTCACTTGGGCATAAGTTTTATGTTTAAATGGGAAAAAAATACTTTTCAATTTTCTCCATAGTCATTGAAACTGAAACTCTCAGCAATAACTTTAATAACCACACGGCATTCTATGTCTACTGCTCTTACGTAGTTTTTAATCCTGTTCTTTCCATCCCCTTCAAACACATCTGGGTGGTGAACAGACCTTGTGCCACTCGACTAAAGCACAAATGGAAAATTCAGCATTTAACATCAGAAAACTTGTTCAATAATTTTCAGTGCAGGAAATATAAACCCTGAGAAAGTGCATGATTGCTTAAGTATCTTCTCAGAGTCACTGAAAAGAACATATCAATCTCAACATTGATTACATCCATTGTTTCTTTTATGTGCTAGTTCATTACTTTTACAGAAGCATCACAAGTGACTATAACTTCTCCAGTTTGTGTTTTGTGCTGTGTGAAGCAATTCAGAGTTCAAAGCTTGCAACTTTGATATATTTATTATTACTGCAAGTCCCAACACTTTTCTTTGTCTGCTACCTCTTTATTTATTTATTTTTATCTTTATTTAAACATAGTGAATTATAAAGTTGTTCACAACACAGTTGTTTCAGGTATTCAGTATTCAGCACTAGTACCATTACCAATGTGCTATTACTGCCACCAAGGTCCTCAGTTTTCGACTCACCCCCAAGCCTGCTCCCTTAGCAGTCACTAATTATTTTACCAATTATTTATTCACTAATTATTTACTAATTATTGTTATGTACTTAATTGTATATCTCATAATGATGTTGTATCAGTATTGTAACAGCCTCCCACTCCAGGAACATCAAAATCTTAATGGAGTGATAAATATGGAGTTAAATTTTTAACTGTGTGTTGGCTTTGGGGCATGGGGTGACTGTTGGCCTTTCAGTAGTATGAGTTGGAGGAAGAGAGCACGATTACAAATCTGTGAGAGTCTGCAGATTTCAGTCACAAAAATCTTGTACCTGAGTTTTTCATCAGCTTAATATTTGGGTGGGGCTTGTCCAACCAAGGAGTGGAGTCTGGCCTTAAACAGGATAGTGATTATGGAGTTCGATGTCTTTTTAAAAAAGAGATCGTCAAGGGGCCAAGTGATGAGAAGCAAAAGTTTAGGGCAGTTGCTTTATATATATAATCATATCTATTATTCAACTCCTGGTAATGATGTTTGCTTGCATGACACATTATTGTTTACAAAGTACTGCTATACTCATTTTTCTTGACTGCATAACGGTAGCTGCAATTTCTGACTCATTCCACAAGGTCTTCTCCTTGGGAACATATGCACTATCATTCCTGCTAAACTGCACTTCTTTGGACATTGTTATTGCTTCAAGTGAAAATAACAGGGAGAGGGAGATATGTTAAGGTGCAAGCACTGAAGGAATGTGTTTCACTTAACAAAGACCTTATCAGGAGTCTAGTAGAAGTCTGTGATTGCATTTTAGTGGAAAGCTCTTCTCTAGGTGGAGCTACTTGACCTTTTGGATGTGGAGATATTTTTCACTCCTTGCTTTTATACTAGGAAAGCTGCACCATTATTCTTTGCACTTAGGTAGGAGAAAGAATAGGGAGAACTCTGCTCCCTGGCAGTGAATCTTGCATGTAGAACTTAGAGAGGCTCAACTGATTCCTTTGTTTCATTCCTTGGTGAAGGACATTTGTCTGGAGAGTAAAATTCGTATTTCTTTTGATTTTGCTCTAAATAGCTTCACTCTTGTCCTTTTGTGTAACTTCATCTCAACCTTTTCCATTCTTCTCTTACCAGCCAGAATATTTTTATTTTGTTGCTCTGTGTCATCTCGAGACTTTTATTTGATTTCTTTTGGAATCAAACTTGGTGGTTCTGGGCAGACCATATGTGGTGCTCTGGAATGAATGGTTCAGTCACATGTAACACAGGCACCTTAGCCGCTGTTCACTCTCCAGTCCCAGCTCACAGTTTTTATTGTTTTCTGACTGTATTCTCTTCCCAATTAGAGAGCTGACCTGTTTTCACTTTTACATTAGATTTCAAACGAGGACTTCCTTAAAAGGGTCTTTCATTGGCAAAATAACTCCCCACTCAAACGTATTTTTAAAATTCTCTTTATATCTTATTTCTGTTTCATTTTCTTTATGGATTTAATACTACCTTTAATTATTTGTCAGTATTTGTATAATTTCTCTTTATCTAATTCTCCAGAAGAGAAGGGCTGTATCTTCCATGTGCTTAGCTGAAAATCCAGCGTCTCAAACAAATTCTGGCCCAGATATATTTTTTAAATTGCTTATAAATGTTTTTACTGTAGAAAATAAGAAAGAAATCAATCAACTAATTCAAGCTAACTTTGGGGAAATTAGAACAGTAAATAAATGTCCATCCATCATCCGAAACCTTTTTAAAGTGCTCTTAAAATGTGTTTGTTGGCATCTCTACTAATCTTTTCAATAATAGTTATAATCCTTGCTTTTAATAATGTGATGTGATTCTTTTGGAAAATCGGTTTGGACTGTAGTTGGAAGTGTTGACTGATAGCCACCTGCAGTGAGTGGTTAGCTTGGCTTCCATTCAAGGAGTAGACAGGAAAAGGAACCAATTTAACATTCACGATTGGGTAGGTGAGAAAAAGGGTTAGATGGGTGGGGAGCTGTCCTTGACGTACTCTGTGGAAAGACAGATGGTGAGAGAAGAGAAGTAGTTTTCATCTTCCCTTGAAGATACCTTGCAGCCTCCTAGCAGTGTTCCAATCATCTGGTCATAGATATTTCTCATCTTTATCTAAGTAGCTGTGGCATCTCTCTCTTGGATCTGACCTCATCACCTATTAGCTCTTTCCTTGTTTATGGATTTTCTATAGTTTATCTGTTTAGACACATAAAAGCCAGTCATAATTGTACATTCAGTACCAAATTTTAAAATGTGTGGGACTCATCTTTCCTCACTCAGAGAACTTAGAAAACTGATTCCACTGCCTGATAAAATGAATGTTCTTCATGAAAAATAGAACATCATTAATTGATAACATACTGAATTTTTAAAGTCACTATTTATTTTTAACTATTTTTGTCATAGTTTCAGTAATGTAGTTCTCTAATAGTGTTGCAGTTTTTGATCTTGGTACAAAGTCTCTGTACATGTCACCATGACAGTAACCATGATTACTGATAAGACAAAATAGTACAAAGACTAAAAGAAAAGAACCATCATACCAAGCAGTTTATACTACCAATCAGCCCAAAGTAGTTTCCTACACTTAAAGATAGTCTTGACTTCTGTGAAAATTACTCTTGATTTTCTTTCCTTGCTTTTCATTTTCATCTCTTCTTTCTTCAATCTAAACTGAAAGTTAGTAGACGTAAATTAATTCAGTTTATCCCTTCCACAATTAAATCTTCTATTTTTATCAAAGTCATGATCTACTTTTGTTGGAGGACAGGTTTAGCTATTCTGGGAGTTTTGTTGTTTTGGGGAATAAGTCGAAGAAAAGGTATTTCTCATGAAAGAATAAGAGGGAGACACTGTTTTCTATAGAATGAATAGACAAAATATATCCAATAGAAAATTATCACAAATGTAAAGAGAAAATCAGATTTCTTCTTCTCAAGAGTATCAGATTTCCAATTCACAATGAAATTAGAAAAATAAAAGTATGTCGGGAACGCTGCCGGGGTCCCCGACAGTGTCAGGACAGAGGTTCTCTTCTATTCCCAAGGACGCCGGGAGAACAGATGAAAACTCACGAGTCTGGTGCAGTTCCAAAAAAGGCTTTTAATAGTACAAAAGCTCTTCCACATCACTCCAATATAATGAACAAACTCTAGCTCTCGTCCAAACTTAGACCATACAAGAGAGCCTAAGTCTCCTACCAAAGAGAAAGGATCTCACCCAAGCTGAGTCCTACCCAGAAGAAGGAGCAAAAGGCCAAAGAGCAAAAAGCCAAACGCAAAAGGCCGAGGAGCCAAAAGCCACAGGAGCCAAAAGCTGAAAGATAAAAAGCCCATTTTTGATGGGGTTGTTTGTTTTCTTCTTGTAAAGTTCTACAGTGCCTGATATATCCTGGATATTAACCCCTTATCAGATGGGTATTGGGTGAATATTCTTTCCCATTCTGTGGACTGCTTTTGTATCTTAGTCACTGTTTCTTTTGAGGTGCAGAAGCTTTTTAGTTTCATGTAGTCCCATATGTTTATCTTTTCTTCTAGTTGCTGTGTTAGTGATGTTTCACCTTTGAAGATGCCTTTAGCTTCAATGTCGTGGAGGGTTTTTCCGATATTTTCTTCAATGTACTTTTCCTGTGGACCTACGTAATAGAATTGAGTATCCTGACACCCAACCTCAAACACATGATCATTTAATCTTTGACAAAGGTGCAAAGAGTCCAAAATGGAGTAAGGAAAGCCTCTTCAACAAGTGGTGTTGGGAAAACTGGGCAGCGACATGTAAAAAATGAATTTGGACCTGTGTCTAACACCATGCACAAAAATCAGATCAAAATGGACTAAAGATCTCAATATCACATTTTGAATATCTTTACGTTCACATCTGGCATGAATGTACGGCAGAGACGGTTGAAGAAGGAAGAAGAGCAGCAAAGCCGCACAATACATTATGTCCCCAAAGATGACAAATGAGCTTTTTAAACATGGGCAGATTCTGCAAAGTTTGATTTGCAAGAGCCCACAAGCCACAGCTGAAACCCTGTCTAATGAGCAACCACAACCTGGGCATTTAAATCATGATTATGAAGCCCTAGTGGATCTTGAAAAGATATGAAAGAATCCATGCTGGTTTTGTAACCACACACACACACACACAAATACACACACAAACAAGTAATTCAACAGTTTTAGAATTATGATTTCTTGGGAATTTTATTTAAAGGGAAAAAAATCCCAATAGACTTGAAGAAAGGGAAGAAACAACCTGAAAGAATAAAGCAAGTTTGTACTCTGTCCCCTGCTTCCCCCTTCTCCCATAAAATATCCTTTTTGGAGATTGATAGCCAGTGACAAAATATCACTATCTCAGTAATACATCATCATGAAAAAAGATGAGATATAGTTGAAATTTTATCTTAAATTATCACAATGATATATGCAGTGTGGAATGGTGTCTCCCTGCTCAATTTTCTGCTTCTCTACTACTAGTGTGACCTTTCATTTCTATGAATTCAGCCCATTGAGAAAAGTATGTGCATAACTATGGTTTAAGTTTCATATTTTCAGAGAGTAGCTCAAACTGAATTGAACCAACTGCTTTTTATTGTACTCTCCTGGGTAATGAGAAGAACATGGCAGATAGAGGATATGTTTATTGAAATTATTTCTAATCCAACTCATAGGTCTATCATTCTTAGTTGCAAGACAGTGAGCACTTTGCTGGGTTTCCAAGAATGGCTGAGTGTGTTACTTGAGCTGAACCCCTCCTCCATCATTGGGGAGCATTCTCAAAACAACAAGCTAACAAATCATTAAAATAACCATGACCAGTCACAGAGAATATGGTCTTAAAGGCATAGTCAGAAAAGGAATGAAACTTTTTTTCTGATTTATGATTTTTACATTTGGGAACCTATTAAATTCTCCCTTTAATTCTCAAAACCTAAATCTGAAGCTATACATTTCAAAAACTAATTTTCAAAAAGCTTGTTTTCCTTATCATACTGGTTAAATAAGAACAAAATATCCATGCTAATAATTTTATCTTTTTCTCTACCATCATGAAATTTAGAACCTGTTATTATTTAAAGTACTTTTGAATTGTACATTTCAGTTGATGAAACAAGAGATTGGCCTTGTAGTTCCCCTGTATTCAGATGTAATTGTCACTGGTGAAAAGTAATTCAGTGAAGGGTATTAAATTTACAGAGTAAGTACTGAGAGACATTTTAAATGACAATTCGTTAACAATGACTTGCTAATGAGTTATAATGGCAAAAATATACTCAAGGATTTTGGCAAGGGATATTGAATTGCAGTAAAATAGAATTTAGTTGAGTATAGAAAACCAGGTGTCTGGTCTTCTAAGGTACCAAATATCCATTTGTCTTTCTCTTCCCTCCACTTTTCCTCTCCACAAGACCCAACTGTTATTGTTATCAATATGGTTTTCAATGAGGTTCTCTTAAAATTCTACCAGCTCAGAGCTTAATTTACTAATTACTTGTTTCTGAAATCCCCCTATCTCATAATGCATAAGTTTAGGAAATAGATATTTTCCCTCTTAAATGTCCATTCCCTTTGTTAGGGCTCAGCAGAATCCCAACAGCTACTGGGGCTCAACGGGTCCTGTCTGAAATTTGGGGCCAATAACCCAATGACTGCCCTCTATCCCCCACAAAGGAGCAAGACCATAGGCTCTTGAAATCTGAAGCTCTGTCCTTTTTTTTAAAATTTTTTTATTATACCACTGTGAGACATACAATTACAAAAGTGTTCATAATTGGTTCTTGGTAATACAGTATTGCAGCACCCATCCATCCACCAGTGCCCCATTTCCACCACCAATGTACCCCACCCCTCCCACCCTAGCCCCAGGCTGCCTCAATAGCAGGTAGCCCTGTTTCCCTCTCTTTCTCTCTCTGTCTCTCTATCTCTGTCTCTGCATCTCTCTCCCTCTTCTTTTACACATTGTGGCTAGCCCTGAAGATATTTAGAGTTTATCACCTAAGTCTCTTCGTGTATATTCAATCACTATCACTGTATCACTGTCTTCCCGTTCATCATCGATTTGCTCGAGCGGGCACCAGTAACATCTCCATATGTTCTGACTCATGCAAGTAGAGCCCAAGGGCACCTGCTTGATCCAGGAACATAAAGAGCCTCGAACCATTCCATCAGGTCCGCGAGTGAGGTCTATAATGGTTACTGGTATTTGGCATATCAAAATATGACACGGGTAGCTTTCCAGGCTCTGCCGTGTGGGTAGCAAAGAGTTTTAATCTGCCATTACAATTTTCCACACTTAGTAAAACACTGGAATCTATTTATATCCTATTAAGGAATGCAGTCATTCTATATCTGTCCTTTTCCTTCTGACTAATTTCACTCAGCATGATAGTCTCCATGTCCATCCATTTGCAGGTAAATTTCATAATTTCATCTTTTCTGACAGCTGCATAGTATTTCATAGTGTAGATGAACCACAGTTTCTTTAGCCAGTCCTCTGTTATCAGGCATTTAGGTTGTTTCCAGATTCTAGCTATAGTGAATAGCGCAGAGATGAATAAAGAAGTACAGATAGTGTTTCTGCTATGTGTTTTTCGGTCTCTCGGGTATATTCCCAGGAGTGCTATTGCTGGATCAAATGGGAGCTCAATGTCTAGTTTTCGGAGGAATGCCCATATTGTTTTCCAAAAGGGCTGGACCAGTCGGCACTCCCACCAACAGTGGATGAGAGTCCCTTTTTCCCCCACATCCATGCCAGCACCGTTTGTTCTTGCTGTTTTGGATGTGTGCCAGTCTCTGTGGTGTGAGATGGTACCTCATTGTTGTTTTGATTTGCATCTCCCTGATGATTAAAGATGAAGGGCACTTTTCATATGCCTTTTGGCCATTTGAACTTCTTCTTTTTGGAAGCTTCTGTTCATTTCTTCTCCCCATTTTTTGATGGGGTTGGCTGTTTTTCTTGTGAAGGGCTGCCAGTGCCTGATATATCCTGGATATTAACCCCTTGTCAGATGGGTATTGGGTGAATATCCTTTCCCACTCTGTGGATTGTCTTTGTATCTTGGTCATCGGTTCTTTTGAGGTGCAGAAGCTTTTAATTTTATATAAACCCATTTGTTTATCTTTGCTTCCATTTGCTTGGTCAGTGGTGTGTCATTTTTAAAGATACTTTTTAGTTTCGATGTCGTAGAGCGTTTCTCCTATGTTTTCTTCGATGAACCTTATCTCTTCTCACTCCTCTCTCCATTCAAGTCTGCTAATTATATACTTCACAAAAGGTTGGGGGTGGGAATTACAAGAGGTGATGAACTTTGATTTTGAAACAATGAGAAAGAATAAAGGGGCCCCTCTTTTCTGGGGGCGGGAAGCGAATGATGATAAGAGAGGGGGTTTTGCTCTGGAGCTATAGGTCTGCACAGGACAAAAATAGAATCGGGTGTGTGTTTTCTCCTTTCCTTTGCTGGTAAACAATCATCTTAATAAGATTTCTAATCGTTTTGTATAAACACAGTAAAAGATACAGACATTTTTCTATACCTGGGATTAAGTTTACATAGTGGCTATTCCTGGGAATATCTCAACATATATTCAAGACTGCAGCGTCCAGGTCAGGTTAGTTTTTTTTTCTAATCCCAACAGGGTCCTTAATCAGTTGCTTTGCTTATCTTTGGTCTGGTCAGAGTTTGTTCCATGGAAGTGCTCTTAGTTTATTGTACTGTTTATGGCACTTAGTTCATCCCATGTTGCAGCCAGGGTAGCTTACACAAGGCTTGCCCTGGGTCCATCCAGTCCCATGATGGGACCCTCCTTTTCGGATGAAAGGAACTAGAATAAATCTAAGGGCCACTGAGGTTTTAAGCTATGGAATATTACAGATTCCCAGGAGTAAACATGTCAGAGTTAATTAACTCCTGGATTGAAAATGCATAGCCTTAGCTGTCTTCCTCGGTCTATACAAAAGGACATTGCTCCAACACAAGAACATGCAAAGAGCACACAGGAAAGAGAAAAGCATCATTTTTAGCAAGCCTCTGCACATGGCTAGGAAATTGACAACTGCAGAGTAGGAGAGAGAGGCTATAAAGAAAAGGTACTCCAACACCCTTTATCAACAATTTTCTGCTAGACAACTCCTAAGGGTTACTATGCTTTCTATATTTTTAACTTGGCAATAATGTAAATTAAAGTTTATGATAGTATGGCTCTCTCATTATCATTATAGTTCTCTTGTTATTGAGTTAGTGTCTGAGGCAGGGGCCATATAAGTGTGCATACTATTGTCTACATGGTATATTTCTATTGTGGTGGAACATTGCAGGCCTAAATCAATAGTTAATTAAATCTTAATTAGAAAATTCAGAAAATATATACATAATTAATTTTCTCATCATCTAAAACTCTTAAATAGCTTATGTAGAATTCTATTTTCCATATGTATAATTGATAAAATTCATTTTCTTACCAATATATTTCAATTGGTAATTTGCAATTGGTTATTTTGTTACACAGTTACTATTTGTTATAATATTTAGGTAATTTTCAGTTGGCTATTTTTGTTACACCATTACCATTTTTTGTAACATTGCAAACTATGCCTTTTATTACCATCCTATGTTTCATGTTATATCTTGCTTTATTTATATAACCTGTTTTTTTTCTGTTTACCTTTATATTTAATTATTCCTTTAAAAGTGTCTTTCTGTCTGCTTGTGTGTCTCTTTCATATGAAATTGCTGCAGTATAAAAATAAATTTTGGGTTCAATTTTGTGAGGTTTTTTGAATATATAATTTTTTTCTGTGCATTTTAACCAAATACTATCCAGGTTTTCTCTTCACTCCCATTATTATGAAAATAAATTTATAATTATCAGCAAGATGCTTTATGTTACATAACAGGACCATTGGAATACATTTCAATGCAGAGTTTGGGGAAAAGTCAAAAAGTCAACTTCTATTTAAACTAAATTAATATTTATTTTTCTGATTATCTCCTCCTAGGTAAGAAAACATGTTTAAATATCAAAAGTTTTCTGACTGATATGGTAAATAGATTATTTTTCAATTCTATATCCTGTTTAGTTTCAGCATAGTTTTCTCAGACACTAATCTGGCAATTCTAAGTTGTGACAGGACGCATGAAGATGTTACTGGTGCCAATTTGAGCAAATTGATAAACAATGGGAAAACAGTGATACAGTGATTCAGTGATGCAGTGATCAATTTATATATACATATTCAAATAACCTTCAATTATAAGCTATGAAAAGTCATATTTGTTAATATCACCACCAGTCTCACCTTAAAAATCTTCAAGCTATAAAATCCATAATGGTGACAGTGCTTTTTTTTTTTTTTGCTTTTTGTGGGTCACACCTGACAATGCTCAGAGGCTACTCCTGGCTCTGCATTCAGGAATTACTCCTGGTGGTGCTTGGGGTCCATACGGGATGCGGGGGATGGAACTTTGGTCGGCCACATGCAAGGCAAATGCCCTACCCACTGTGCTATCACTCTGGCCCCGACTGTGCTTTCTTAAAATTCTAATTTTTCTATTAAAAGATTCAATTTTATCACTGACAAAAATGTTGCTCATTGTTTCTCCTGAAGGGACAGATCCACTGTGTCCGTTCTTAAAAAGAAATCAGTAAATCCTCAAGTATAAATAGTGTTTCCTGTCAGTTATTTTAGCCTAAGCTGAAAAAAAATTTGTTTGGATTATGACCCAAACAAACTCTTTTGTTTGATAAGCACTCTTTTTGCTTTGGTAAGCTTCAGTACAGTATTCAGAGTTTAATGGTTTGATTTAATTTGAAATTATGCATTCCATTGCTTCTCTATGAGTTGTATATATATATATATATACATATATACATATATGTGTATATATGCTGCATTACTGAATATGAGTGAGATCATCTTGTATTTTTTGTATAACCTTATATCCTTATCACTTATTTTGATTGTTTTATTCTATTTCTATCCATGCTGGATTAAAAGGTAAGATTTTTATCTTTTCATAACTGAGTAGTAGCTCATATTTTATATATTCCATAACTTCCTTACTTTTACTTATTAATCTGTTCTTGGACATCAAAGTAATTTACAGATTTGGGGTATTATAAATAATGCTGCAATGAGCACTGGTATTCATATGTCATTCAGATTATTTTTTTGTGTTCATGGGATAAATTCAGTGATGATATAGAGGGACATTGGTAAATTGTTGGTAGATTTGATGTACTAAAATTGTGCTCTTTACATTTATAAACATTTATGCTTGTGGAAGCTTATAATTCTTCAGTAAAAATAAAATTAAGCTAAAACAGTGACACATGTTTATGTTTATTTACTTATTTTTATTTAGTTATCATTTATTTGACAGATTTTAAATTTATTCAGTTAAAATTAATTAAAACTTGTAGTTTTAAGATTTAATAAAATTAATAAAAATCAATATGTGAGGAAAATTATCAAGGAAATAAGAATGAATTTGCTTTTCCCTCTGGAGATTTTAGTTTTTTTTTTTTACTTTTTTCACTGTTCTTGAAAGTTCTGAGGGCTCATTTCTAGTTCTCATTTCCTAGAATCATTTCTGGAGGTGCTCAAGGATAAAATATGGTGCCATGGATCAGACCTCTGTCCACAATATTCAAAATAAATGCCCTACCCACTGTACTATCTCTCCAGCCCCTACTCTGAGATTTTAATTATGAAGAATATAATGGCTGCTAGTATGTATTAGTATCTTCACCTGAATTTAAGTTGGTTGTCTTTAACCCATGCTTAGACAGTTGAATTTTTTTTGGCCAAAACAATTTCGTTGAAGTAATTGGTTTCAAACATTGCAGAGTTTTCAGATACAAGGTATTATAATTAGGCATCTGTTCACATGCTGTTATATTCTACAAATGTCTAGACACTGTTTGTCATCAGAACAGCATCTGGTACCATTTCCAATTCTTCAATGGGGATGAATGATAGTGAAACCATGATTAATCAGTCCATAGGCCTCTTGTGTGTGAACTTTGACAGATTCGTATGGACTAGGGAAATAGAACAAACAAATATCCAGGCACAACTCTCGCTTTGGGCAGTGAATATGTCATCAGTGACATTACTGGGAAGATATCAAATTCATTTTTTCCCACTCTCAAGTCATAAATGAAGCCTCCCAATTATTTCCATCACCTGCAAAGACTTTTTTTTTTTTTTTTTTGGCTACACCCATCAGAGCTCAGGTCTTACTCTTGACTGTGCTCAGGGATTTCTCCTTATAGGACTCAGGGCACCACATGTATTGTTAGGGACTGAACCTGGGCTGTTGTGTGCAAGGCAAATGTCCTACCCAATGTACTATTGTTGCAGGCAGCAGACAGGGGGCGCCACATGGCA